>VXAD01013007.1:361854-463666 GCA_013399195.1 Dicrurus megarhynchus | reverse complement strand
GGGCGGGCTGGGGTTGTTGAGCTGCAGCTGGTACTGCCGCTTGAGCCGGGAGCGGATGGCCAGGCGCTCGGCCTCGGCGCGGCGCTTCTCCGGCGATGTGTCGTAGGTGTCGGGGTTGAGCGCGGCGGGCAGCGAGACGAAGCGGTTCGCCCTGTACAACTGAGCCGACGGAGGCGGCCCTGACGCCATCTTGGAGAGCCGGCCCTGCCGCCGGCGGGGGGCGGTGCCGGCCCCGCCCCCGCCGCGCCCCCTGCGGCAGCAGCGACGTCCCCTCACAGCAGCGGAGCCACGGAATGGTTTGGGTTGAAGGGATATTAAAGTTCATCTTGTTCCAGCCCCGCTGGCACGGGCAGGGACACCGACACCTTCCACTTGACCAGGTTTATCAGAGCCCCATCCCGCCTGGCCTTGAATACTTCCGAGGGATGGGGCATCCACAACTTCTCTGGGCAACGTGTGCCAGTGCCTCACCACACTCAGGGTAAAGGATTTTTTTCCTGATATCTAACCTAAAGCTACTCTTTCGATTTTAACTCATTCCCCCTGCTACTGTCACTACATGCTCTTGTAAACAACGTTTTCCCATCTTCCCTGTGAGTTCTCTTCAGGTACTGGAAGACCACAATTAGGTCACCTCAAAGCCTTTTCTTTCCCAGGTTGAACAATCAGCCTTTCCTCGTAGGAGAGCTGCTCCATCCCTCTGATCATCTTGTTGGCCTCCTCTGGACTCGCTCCAACAGGTCCATGTCCTTCCTGTGCTGGGGACCCCAGAGCTGGATGCAGCACTGCAGGTGGGGTCTCACAGAGCAGAGAGATAGAATCCCCTCCCTTGACCTGCTTTGGAGGCAGCTCAGGACACCTTTGGCTTTCTGGGCTGTGAGTGCACATGGCCACATCATGTCCAGCCTCTCATCCAGGAGCATCCCCAAGAGTCACACCCTGTGCCTGAGAGCATTGTCCAAGTGCTTCTTGAACTCTGTCAGGCTTGGTGCTGTGACCACTTTCCTGGGGAGCTGTTCCAGTGCCCAACCACCCTCTGGGTGAAGAACCTTTTCCTAATATCCAGCCCAAACCTCCTCTGACTCAGCTTCAGGCCATTCCCTCGGGTCCTGTCACTGTTCACCAGAGAGAAGAGATCAGTACCTGTCCCTCCACATCCCCTCATGAGGAAGTTTTAGACTGCAATTAATTTGCACTGTCAGTGCTACAGAGAGCTTTGTTATAGCTATGTTTGAACATTAATTCCTTTTTGAACTGAATAAAAAATCCCTACATCTGAACAGTATTCCACGTTACACGGGAGATACGTTGCAGGCAGACTGGTATTTGCAAAATCCCACAGTTACTTACTTTCAGCTTCAAATTTGATTCTTTAACCAAGGCTGAGCTGACTGGACAAGCTGCCAGGTAACCTCCAGGATTCTCATGAGGTGACTCACCCTGACATTATTGATAGGTTCAGGAATCACCCTCTGCTTGGTGAACACTGGGCAGAAAAAGCAGGGGTTTGACCTTGCAATGCTTTTGGCCAGTGTGTGCCCAGGTGGCCAAGAAGGCCAATGGCATCCTGGCCTGGATCAGCAACGGTGTGGCCAGCAGGACCAGGGCAGGGATTCTCCCCCTGTACTCGGCAGTGGTGAGGCCACATCTTGATAACTGTGAACAGTCCTGCACTCCTCTCTGCAACAAAGTGAGTGCTGAAGTGAGTCCAGAGAAGGGCAATGGGGCTGGTGAAGGGTCTGGAGCACAAGGCGTGTGAGGAGCAGCTGGGGTTGTTTAGCCTGGAGAAAAGGAGGCTCAGGGCAGACCTTATCACTCTCAACAACTACGTGAAAGGAGGTTGTAGCCAGATGTGGAGTTGGTCTCTGCTCCCATATAACAAGTGGTTGGACAAGAGAAAGTGGCCTCAGGTTGTGCCAGAGGATGTTTAGATTAGATATTAAGAAAATTTTTTTCACCAAAAGGATTGTCCAGCACTGGAACAGGCTGCTGAAGGAAGTGGTGCAGTCACTTTCTCTGGAGATATTCGAAAGACATGGCACATAGGGACACTGTTTAGTGATGGACTTGGCAGTGCTGGGTTAATTATTGGACCTGATGATCTTAGAGTTATTTTGCAACCTTAATGATTCTAAGACTTTGGCTTTAGGAAGTTTGTATCTTGTCAGTATTAAGAACTTTGTTCTCCAGTGATGTAAAGAAATAAATGCAAGTTGTCTTTCTGGAAACAAAGTAGCCACAAAACAAGTTTACTGTTGTGTTTTCTTCTTCCAATATACAAAACAGTTATAGTAGTTATGCTGATTGGGACCCAATAAGTTAATGGTTGTGCATATATACACTGACTTACACTGTGGTAACGGCAGACTCAGGTAATGTTGGATGAGGGATTACAGTTTCCTCCTAAGCATACACAAAATAATACTGCTGGCTTTATTTAAGATGCTGTGCTTTGGCTCTGCAATAATAGAGCAAAAGCTCTTCCTCATATCCTACAATTTCACTCTTTTTCCTAAGCACTTGGAAAATAAATTACCTCCTTTTAGTCTGAACAGCTAATTAGGAGTTGTGACTTTCTTTCAGCAGGATGAAATACAAGTTGTATCTGAGTTTGTGTACCTTGAGCAGCCCCACCACAATACACAACATTAGGTACTTTTCCCTCTCTTAAGTACCAGCCTATAGTCCTCTAAGAAATCCCTCCAGCTTCCCCACCCTCATTTTCTTCACAAACATGTGTCTGCAAATCCAAGTGAAAACCAAGCTACTTCATTCAGTCAGCTCCCTGGGAAGTACTTATATGCCCTGTTGCTTTTTCTCCCAGGGCTTTCAGCTTGGGTCAGTGACTCCCATAGCAAGGAAAAATATACTCCCTTTATGTCCCATTTTGTGACCATTGGATTTAGTGAGCTCTGTGTCTCCAGCTCCACAATCTGTGTCTCTTCATAATCAGCATGTAGAGAGCTACTTTAGCAGCACGGTACCTACACCAGCAGCACTGCCATGTGGCACTCCTGTGGTACTTTCATCTCTGAGTGTTCCCAAAGACTTGGCAGCCTGTGTTTCCCAGCCTCTGCATGGCTTGCTGCTTTAGAAACTGCGCCTCCCTGCTCTCTCTTATTTCTTAATAAATGACACGTGCAGCCTTGAAACAGATTGATTCCTGGCAGGAGCAGGAGTGCAGATGGGATTAGCAAACTGGGAAGGGTTAGCTGCTCTGTGGGAAATGGTGGGGGTTTTTTCCCTCTTTGCTGCATTACAGAGTGGAACAGAAGACTCCTGTTCCTGCAGATCTCCCAAAGGACTTCAAAACAGCCAGATGCCTTTCCCCCAATCTGCTGACTCCCAAGGTCTGTCTGTAGTGTTATGTGACAGTTCCTGTGGGCAGGAGCAAAGATGGTCTTGTGGTGAAGTTACTTGGCAAAGGCAGAGGGTTCAGCTCCCAGCCCTGATGCAGAATCTTCATGATCTTATCAGTGCAGGTCCAAGCTGTGCCTTCTCCCTCTCCCCAGAGCTCATAGCTGTGAGTGTGCATGCTTGGCATGCAAACAGTGCTGAAATTAATTCTACTGGGAGAAAAACAGAAGGTACAATGCAACATTTCCATTAACAATGTAATGTACTGTATTAGAAAACTGAGCAGCCAGCTGCTATGCTATGCACACCTTTGCATTCTTTCTCTAATCGCTAACTCATCCTCCTTCCCAAAGGATCAAAATCCTTACAGAGAGTCTTTTCTGAGAGATGGCACTTCTTTCATTGGGTAAGAATATAACTAAATCCCTTACAGAGAAACATACTCTCTGACACTGAAGCCTGTTGTTTTCACTCCTCCAGGGGTGAATTTGTGCACTTACTTTGTTTTGTAACAGCCATGTCTCTAACTTTAAAACATATCCTTCAGCAAAAGCCCGGGTCACCAATAGTAAGTGTCTAAACCTTGCATAAAGCAATGCAGGACAAAGACAGAAACGCTGCAGTCAGAGCACTTGACTGAAATCAGTGCTTGTTTTTTCTCCTGCTGACAGGAACTGCTGCACACAGTGAGAAATGCTACGGTGACAAACTGTCCTCCTGTGCTACTTCTGGACCACCCTATGGCAGACTGAACAGTCTTGCTGCTACTGTAAACCACCTTTGAAACAAAGGATTTTGAAAGAATGAACAAGACCCTTCTTGTCCCTGTTTTTGTCAGCCAGATCTTGAAGCTCGTTTGACTCTCCTCCTGACTGCTAGTGTTGACCTAAGGCAAGCAGCAGGAATATAAAGCAGGCTCTAGTGAAGGTGGGGCCAGTCTCAGCAGGGCAGCACAGGCTTGAACTAGAACATGCTGGCCATAAAACCACATCCGTGTGGGCTCACAGAACAAGGCTTAACAGGTAAGACCCCAAGTGTTTTTTTTCTTATTTTTAATTAGGACTGATGTTTATTGAATGTTCAAAGTTGGCAGTATTAAATGAAATTGACAATTCTCCTATGAAAATGCCTTTGAAGTTTACATCATCTGTTTTCTTTGCCATCAGCAGTAACCAAAATGGAAAGAACAGTCAAGAAAATTAATCCTTGTCCAGAACCCTGTGGAGGGTTGACCTTGACTGACTGCCAGACATCCACCCAGCTGCTTTCTCACTCCTCTCCTTGAAAGGGCTGGGGGAGAAAATGACATAGAAAATCTCATGGTTTGATAAAAGTGCAGTTGTTGTTAAGAAAAGCAAAAGCTGCACATGGAAACAAAGTAAAAAGAGGAATTCATTCACTGCAACTCATCAGCAGGCAGATGCCCAGCTAGTTTTTGGGAAGCAAGGCCTCAATAGGCATAGTGGTTGCTTGGGAAGACAGATGACATCACCACGAATGTTCTCCCAGCATCCTCCTTTCCTTCAGCTTTTATTTCTCAGGTGGACATCATATGGAATGGGTTATCCCTTTGGTTATTTGGGTCAGCTGTCCCTCTCTCAATCTCTTGCACATCTCCAGCCTACAGACCTTCAAAGTTGTTGGTGGGTTGTTGGAGAGAAAGCCCTGACACTGTGCTAGCACTGCTCAGCAGTACCCAAACCCATGTGCTACCAGTGCTATTTTAACCACAGATGAAAGGCACAGACTCTATAGGTTGCTGTGAAGGAAATTAAGTCCATCCCAACCAAACCCAGTACAAAGCTAGTTTGAATGCTGTCTGAGAGACCACCGAATTTCAGAGATGATTCTCATACAAGTTAGCCTGAAATCAGACACACTTCCATGAGCTCTTTTATCAAAGCTGCAAATAACTTCCACCTGGAGTTTAAAGTAACCCAAGATATCTTCAGTTTAGAACTGTGTGATTTTGCTAATGGCTTTTCAGTCATGCCCTGAAATACACAGACTGAATATTTTTGACTGTATACACAAAGTCACATCTTTTCAGTGTGACCAGACTAAGTGACTCTGTGCTTCAAGTGAATGAGAGAAAAATTAACGTAAATCACAGACCTGTCTACCTACCTCCAAGGTGACCATGCATGATGTTTTCAGAAGACACAGGTTAAATATGCTGTCAACTTGAAAAATACTGGTGCCTGTCAAACTTGTGCTGAATGCTTGCAGTTGCCCTGTTTGAATCAGTTGTCAGGCTGGGTCAACATGTTGCTGGGCTCTGTTGTGCATTGTCACTGACCTTTTGCAAAGAAAGCAAGCTGGAAAGCAGGGGGCAAGCTGACAAAATCGCTCATATCACAAGAAGGTTTCTGAACAGAGGCCTCTTACTTCTAATTCCCACATGAAATGGCCAAGAAGGGTCATTTGGCTCCTGCTCCCATTCTATACAAGTGAATAAATACTGCTGAGTGTGCTGCTGACCTTCTTCTGAAGGGGCACCAGTATCAAGCATCCATCTGCTTGGATATATCCATGGTAAAAGCCAAATGGCTACAGAAGGGAGCAGTGTAAGAAGCAGTAGGATCTAGCATAGAGCTCAGAATGAGTGTATCTAACTGCAGCATATAGCTATATTAATAAATTGTACAGATACATGTAATTAATTCTGTGTTAAGACCCGAAGTCCCCAGTATCTTTATCTTATAATTGTTTAAAGGAAGCCTGGCATGCAAAGGAAGGAGTTAAGATGGTTAGGGGAATTATGAATTGTTAGTACAGCCAGCAGGCCACCCATAAATGTGTATCAAATGTTGAGCTCAGCAGGAGTTAGTTACAAAACTAGGACACTTAATGAGTCATGAAGAGCCAGGAATAATGAGACATGGCATTAAGCAAACCATTTCTGCCTCTCCTTGGCTTGTCCAGAGATGATGGCAAGAAGCCCTCTGCTGTTTCAGCTTTTCATGTCAAAATAAAACTTTTGACTCACACTGAATTATAGCTGTGGCTCAGCTGCCTCAGCCAGGGAGCTGGTGCCGCCTTGGCGGCCCTGGTGGGAGAAGGATAAGCTGGCAGCCAGCATCTCTTCTCCACTTCTTTGCAGGTCATCGATTGTAGCATTTTGTAGTGTTATATTCTTAGCTCTCCCTCTGGTTCCAGCTACTCACACAAGAAACTATTAATAGTTGCATAACAATGAAGAATGGGAGAAGAAGAGGTCTTAGAGTAAGGTGCATGTCTGAGGGTAAGTCCTGTTAAGTGTTCGAAGTGCTTAGCCAGTCAAGGGCTAACACTGTTCCTACACTTCCCCTCACAACGGCTGTCAAGAACTGGAGTACCTCCAGCAAGCTGTCATTGCTCCAGCCACCCTCCACCTGGCCCAGGTGCAGCATTGAAGCTGAGATCCTTGCCTTAGAGCTGGCCTGAACTGTGTGGAATGTGTGTTTTATCTAGGCTTGGCTCAAATTCCTAGCTTGACCTCAGGCCTTCCTTATTACTTTGGCCTTGCCTGGACAACACTGGACTGCAGCTGGTTATGGTTATTGCCACTGGACCTGCCCTTATCACCTTGTCTGGCTCCCAGCTCAGCCCAGTCTTGCCGTTCCTGGACTGCACTGTCCCTCATGGAGGTGCTCAACCTCATGGCCATGGGGATTGTATGTGGTGCCAAGGGCGAACTCACACTGCTGCCAATAAAAACTCTCAAAGCAGTTGCTAACAGGAGTCAGCGAGAAGAAACTCAAGTATTGCTGGAAATGGCTCACACAGCATAAGGGGAGGCATCTTTTCTGGCCTGCTGCTCCTGACACAGATCATAACCACCAGCAGATGTTTCTTTTTTCCCCATTTCTCTGCAGGTGTTCTGCTCTGCCCACAAAAGAAAGGAACAGATCTGCCTCATTCAGTTTGGGTATCAGAAAAGTAGCAGTGCCTGCTGTGAACTCTGCCTGCTTCTCTCTGACATGGTGGGGGGAGTTTCAGATGGTGACTCCTCCTATCCCAAAACACATCTAAGAGACTGTGAACCATCCCTTGGAGATTCATTTTTTTCTCCATGGGTTGTGGAAAGAGTTTAGTGTGGCCCAGATGCTTTATGGCTCCCTGAGTATCCACTGTGTGACAGAGTGCCATGGCTTGTGCAGCTTGGAGCAAAATGTTACACAGCCTTTATTGCACCTGGCCTCTAAGTTCTTCCCAGACCCACGGGTGAAATGCTGGACTTGCTGACAGCAAAGGAGAGCCCTATGAAAAATGGCTCTGGCCCACAAAGCTTTAGATTCCCTGCAAAGTCTTACTTGAAGTTACCTGATGGATTTAGCTGGATTTTCTTTCACAAACAGAATCAGAGTATAGGGAAAAGCCTGCTGTGTGAAGATCCAACCAAGAGGGGCCAGGGAAACTTTAATCCCCAACAGACATGGCCACTCCTGCTTTTCAAGACAGAAATACAGTGCCCCAACAGTTGGTTTGGTGTTAGGAACTTTGCCTGTCGAGGTAGAGTCCACTTAAGAAGGACTTGGAGGAAGCCTCACTTTGTGGGATCATCAAGTCCAAAACTCATCCACAGCCTGAAATTAATTTTTAACTTGAAAAAGAAGTAGGACTTTATAGACAATGACTCTTTTAGAAGTCACAAATTTCTCCTTTGTACAGGAAGACTCTCCAACCCTGTGTGGGGGAAAAAACCTCCAGCCTGAAATCTGTGATAGATGAGCCTTGAAGGAGGAGCAGCTCTGTTGTACTGCTACACAGAAAAAGATACTCACTTTGTTTTCCTTTATATATTTTGTTAGAAGTCTGGAGCTTAAATTTTAAATCAAGTCTTTGGGAACACACTGTGAAGCAGACCATCAGTATGAATAAAATATGTTAGTAGGAACATGTTGAATTTAGTGTGACTGTTTGGCAATCTCTGTATTGCAGTGGGGAAGGACTTAGTTGTGGCAATGCAGAGTGGTTTTTTTCTTTGCTCAAGTAAAAGACAGAATACAAATGAGGCTGTTGCTGCAGAATGCCAGCTAGTGGGAAAGATACATCATGTCCAGACTGGGTATTTCAGTGTTTAAAAAAAAAATTATGGATATAATACTAAATACTAAAACTTTAAAATTCTGACCCATAGAGACAGAAAGGCAGAGCAGTGGTGTCCCTGGACTCTTGTTATCATTGTATAAATCAGCAACATTCACTAAACAAGAAATACACCTTAGCATTGCAGAACCTTGGATATATCAGGTTTTATCTGCCTTTTTGGGGAGACTGGGTAAAGCAGCTGCCAAGGTTAAAAATTGCCTCCTAAATTAATGTTTACGTACTTCTCTAGATAACCTCTTATCAGAGGGGCTTGCTCCTTGTGTAAACCATTTCAATTTAAGTGCCATATCCCCCTAATTCAACCAGTGTAATAGTGATTTCAATCCTTAAAGGGAAGATTTCTACCTGTGGTGTGATCCTTGCAGGATTCTTTAGACACAGTGCTTTTCCTGCTCATCTACTGCCCCTCACTCCATCCCCTTACATGCATCTGCTTCCTTCCTACTCACCCGCAAATGTTTTAGCCCAACCCAATCCTCTTCTCCCACACTCTCAGCACTGCTGAGGGGCTTTTTACTCCCCCAACCTACTTCAACTTCGTCTGACTCCTTCACTTGCTGCTCAGTCTTCTTCCTGCTCTCTACTGGATATATCTCGCTCACTTTCATCCCAGCATCTTTAAAAGTAGATCCAGTTGTGGTGGCAGCCACTTGCAAAATGCTTAACAGACGGCAACTGATGACTTTGTGGTACTCTGCTCCCTGATTCTTCTTATCTTCTTTGATTCAAGCAATGTGTACACAGCATATTGGGAGCAGGAGCATTCAAAGTTCTTCCTCCTCCTTTTCTTTGAATTATTTCAGAATCTTCCTGTGGCCTGAAGCTAATGGAAGTGCAAAGCCATCATACTGCTTGCCATTCTCCTCAGCACATGGGAGCTGATCAAACTCAGTTTCTACAACCAGCCTTTTAGTTTTACAGACCAGTATCATGGTGAAGGCTATGGAGAAGGGCCCATCCATACCTGTACTAATGCTTTTCATGGTGAATCCTTCCTTTCTTTGTGTGCAACATACTGTCAGGAGAGAGTTTGTCGTGACTCAGGCACAGGCATGGTATCCCCACCTTCTGGTGCTGTGTTGGTTTTGCTGCAAGCTCCAGGGAAGTCGCTCTCTCCTGTTCCTGACATAGTCCACCAGTCCCTGCAGTGACCAGAGCTGCCCACAGCACACAGTCACAAATAGAATGACTCTAAGCAAAATTGCAAAGCCTGGTGCTTTTATGTCTGTATCAGTCTTTCACAACTGGCTGAGATGCCTCTTCTGCTGGACCCAATAATAGGGAGGTTGCATTTCTCTAGAATTTCCCCAAGGACTTACCACATCTCATCAACTGAAAGAAAAAGGGTGGTGACTTACCCCTCGACCTGTTTAATTCTTTCCAGAATAGTCCTTCTCATGAAGAATTGAGAATGTCTGGGATATACCCATGGGAGAAGCTAATATGCTAAAATCTGACTCAAATCCAAATGAAAATTTGAAATATGATAAAACACTTGCTGCACAACAGTCACCAAAGTTAAAGTGCTTTTTCTTTACAGTTATATAACTTCTCCCTAGCAGAGAGCAAGACCCTATTTCCCATCCCTTTGCTTTGCCTTGTGGTGCTGTGTCAACTCCTTGACCCTTCCTTGTTTTACTTCACTGTAGAAAGAGCTTGAACAAAGCAGGAAAACTGAGCCCCTAATCTTAAAAATCTCCTGCATATTTTTTTCAGATCAGTGAAACTATGAAGCTTTGTTTTCCTTGTTCTTAGACATAGTTTTTGCAGAGGGACCACAGGGGTGAGATCTGCTCCTGACCGCAATGCTGCCTTTTTTTCAGGCAATGATAGAAAAGGTCCTTCTGACCTGCAGAGCAATCTCAGAGCAGAGTTACCTCTAGCTGTACCCTCCCACCTCTGACAGCTGTCAGGCAGTTGACAACTTCAGTTGACAGCTTATGGACTTTTATCCTATTTTCCTGCAGCACAACCTCTCCCAAATACCAGCATCTCTCTCCTGTCTGAGTGGACCTATATTGCATCTGACACCAGCTTTATCTTGGTTTTTGACTCTTCTGACTTGCCTATCATGTAGCATACTGCTCATGCAGACTTTTTAGATGTGCTGTGCATGGTGCACAGGAACACAACTGCAAGATGTGACACCATGGTGAGAGGTCTCTTCCCTGGGACCTCTTGGAGGGAGAAGCTATCACTCACTGCATTATCTGGACCTTGTTCAGAAGCAAAGCTGCAAAAGTATTTCTTGGTGCCAGAGTCTAGACAGTCACAGGTTTGATCAGGACTGAATTTAAACAGTTTCCTACGGAGGGTACTGCCCTGCTGTAGTGGGAGAGATGTAGAGAGAGATGGAATAACCTGTTGTGTACTGCAGGGAGATCTGATGGAGCCCTCCTTAAATAAAACCCCAAACTATGCTAAACCATGACACCTGCTCATGGCCCTAGGGAGACCTTGGGGCACAGCACGCAGAGGGATGTCCCTAGGAGTTTAGGGCTGATGTTGTTGTTAGCATTGGCTTGTCCTTGCCTAATACCTTATTCTTGGAAGAAAGGAAAAGTCAGGATTGGGTGGCCCTTGGACAGATCGTTAGTTGATCAGAGCATAGATATATCGAGGTGATTTCTAATCTAAAGGATTACTTTCTTGCTGAAGAGTTGCTTGTTGTTTGTGCTCTGTGGCAGTGAAAGGCCAATATGTGATGAGGAGAAGGTGGTCTTTAGTTTAGGACAGGAGAAGTGACTCAACAACCCCACAGCTGGAACTGCATTTGTGACATTGCTTGGCACCGTCCTGTTCTTATGGCTTGACCCTGTCTTAGGATTTCAAATCTGTGGATCCAGTCCAGGATTTCTGAAGAAGTCATCAGTCTTTCCTAGCAGTAAGAGGTAGTGCTGAAAGCATAGTGGGTTAATGATGATGGTGATAAAAATACCAATAAAAATAGTCTGACAAAATTTCCCTCAACAACCATTTTCACATATTGTCTGTTTTGATGCAACATTTCTGGTTTTTGGACAGAAACAGAAGCACTTTCTCATCCTTCCATTAAAAAAACATTTCTGTTTGTTTATTTTTCACCTCCTTTTCTCCCTTTATACCAGTTGCTAAGGGAAACAGAGGAGTAAACAAGAGGAGAAAAGTGAGACGGATAAAGGAAAAGAAAACAATTCAGGTTTTGGTATTTTGAATAAATTTTTTAAACCAAACCTAGATATATCATCATGAAAAAATACAAGAAAACTCCTTTCAGCAAAAGCTGCCAGTTCTCTGTGCTTTCTCAAATCAATTCCTGCTGCATTGTATCCCCCTGAGTGTAGCAAAGGCTAGCATGAGGTATCCAGAAAATGCTGGCTCCTGACAACATGGCTGGTTTGGTTTTAGAACTGCAGAAATGCAATGGTAAACAGCAAATCTTACGTGTTTTCTTAACAATTATCCATAGCTGTTGCTTCACTTTAGAAAGTAACTTTAGGTTGCTCCTTTCTGCACCAGTGATCAAAGCCTCCTGAGACTCTGCACATGCTGGTCTGGGAGGTGTGCTGCAGGTGTGCTGGAGTCCTGCTCAGAGAGGATTATTATTATTATTATTATTATTATTATTATTATTATTATTGATGAGAAACTTCAGGTGCCATTCTTGAGCTGAAATCAGTGAAGCTCTGCAGAAAGCAGGAGGTGAATAGCAGTGATGCAGCAAAACTGTTTCCTAGTTTGGGGGTTTTTTTCCTAGAAAAAATCTTTTCTACAAGGGCTCACACTGCTCTGCAGAGACCAAAAGAGTCAAAACAAGATCTGTATACTTTTAGGCAGTATCAAACATATTTTAGCAAAAGTGATGCTCTTTATTGAGTTCTAGAATACTTTTCCACTAGGTAGCCAACAATTATGCACAGCAGAATGGGGAAGGAGGTTTGAGCAATGCAGTCCCAAACTAGTAAAATATGAAGGGTTCAAAAAGAAAAGGATCTCTAATCTAATGCAAAACTTGATATATGTTTTCAAGATATGTCTTGGCTGCAGCAGTAAAGTAGTAAGGATCAGAAGTAATTCTGACCGTTATGCTGGGGTTCAGCCCAAAGAAAAATTTCTAAAGGGAAAAAATAAAATCTTTATGAAAGAACAGAAACACTGACCAAACTGGAGCTGTGGTCAATAATGCTTCTTCTACACCTTCATTCTTAACCCTGAGATGCATTCTGTGGGTAAAAATAGCTGCTGCCAAAAATACTAATTACTTTAAAGAATCTGCAGTGCCATTACTTCTAGAGGAACTTCCTGTTGTTTCTGCGTACAGTGTTAAAATAAGCAGTTGGTTCAGAAAATAATACTGGGGTTGCAGTAGATCTCTTCCAGTTGTTGTTAACTGTTAACTGTTCTGTTAACAAAGAAAACAACATGGGGGAAAATGAAAACACACGAATGTTATTTACACAGAGCCTAGTGTAGCAACACTGAATACCTAAGATCTCATGCACAGATGAGAGAGAGCTTCAGGGATCTGTCCAGAGGGATCCCTGTCAGAGGGCTCTCAGATGACTCACTGGGAGTGAAATTAAGGACTCTTCCCCAGAAAGGACAAGCTAGTGTGTTGGCCCTGCACAAAGGTGCAAAGGAAGGACAAAAGCAATCTTCCCCTGCTTGGTCTGGTAGCCAACACCTGTTAAAAAGATACAATGTTTGGGAGGGAAAGAGAAGAAAATACACTGCTAGGCCCAAGTCCTGGTGGATTATTTAAAGTCAAAACACTTTGCCATCTGATGATGGGATCGAAACTCATTCTTTTGGCTGCTTCAAGAGGTTCATGCACAACGTGACATACTACAAAAGGGTGAGTGAGAGCTCTGGGCTGAAGCAAAAATTTATCATGGGAAGCTCAGTTAAGTTTCCCCTCTGGTCACTGCAAAAGGACCACTAGAGCAGATTCTCACAGGCTAAAATTGTGGGTAAAAAGAGAATTTGACATCTGACTTATCTAGGTCCTTAGTGCACAAGGTCAGGAGTCAGTCCAGCTTTTTCTGAGTACCTAATTCAGAAGTTTTGCCTAGGGATGCTAGAGACTTCTCACATTACCTCTTATTTGGAAATACATATAGAAGCATTTATAGCACATTTTCACCCAAGATCAATGCAGTGGTGCCGCAGTGCTGCCGGATCAGAGTCCCTCAGTACCACAATATTGTGCCACTGGCAGAGAAGACTAAGAGCCATTTGGCAACTGAAGGACATAGGTTTAAGAGGGGACAGAGCAAACTTTTTTAGTTGCTTTACGCTGGGCAGGAGATATCGAAAGAAATCATAGATCACATCACAGGGGTTTTACCATGATGATGATGTGTTCTCATTGCTCCTGCTTCTTGTGGTGGAACTGCCACTGCCAGGCTGGAGATCAAGCTGGGAGGAGGAGTAGTGGCTGTATTGCACCATGGGCACCTGCCCACCATTTCCTTGGTGACCTTGCACTGAGCTTTTGCAGCCCACCATTTTAGTGCCCAAATTTTGTGTGTCCTTTGGGAGGAACTCCACCAGTCTCCTGGGAAGGCACACCTCATCCACATTGTGTTCCACTTCACTGATGATAATTGACTTTCCCTTTCTGACTCTCCTGGGCTGCCTCCCTGGCAGCTCCACAGCCTTGGAGGCATCTGGTGCATGTAGAGAGACAACTTGTCAGGGAGAGAGGGTGAAAGCAGAGGTTTGAAACACCCATAAAAGACCTGCTGGTGCCTGCTGGTGAGCCTGATGGAATGCTGATTTGTATGTATTTCTGCTTATATAAAGCTGGTCCTTTCAATTGCCTGGTATTTTTAGTAGCCTCATCATTTGCATAAGAATACAATCTTGGTTGCTTGGGAAAATTGTATGTCCTATATCACGGCTTTCAAACTCCTAACCTTTTCCAGCACAACAGCCTCTGATACCTGACATTTAGACACAGCAATATCTTAGGCTGTCTTTTGGTTTTGCTTTTACCGCTGAATTGCTAAACTACAATTCATATCCATTGTATCGTCAAAAAATAAAAATAATGTTTACTATATTTCTTCCTTAATAATATGTGGCTGCTTTGGTAAGCAGGTTTGCCTATTTTGCATGGGCTTTGGTTCATATGGATGGAAAATTACAGTTATTTATAACTCCGTACATATTTGCATCTGAACAACTGTATGCATCTTCTTCTAGTATTAACTGAGGAGAAACAAAATCTTAGTTCATTAAACTAAACCAAAAAGATTCACTAACTCAGTTTTTGTTTCTTCTGACTTTTAATGTCTAAAATCAAAATTTGGTAATTCTAATCACCAAGCCAGGAAACTTAAGATACCACTGTTTGAGACCAGGCATATGTGTCTTATGAGGACGCGCAAGCAATTCGCCAGCACCGCACAACCTAAAATACATTTGCATAAATTCCTGAATGAACACTCATCAGTGAGAAATACCTCTGTGAAATTAGTCCTGAGTCCTCATACAGCATCAAAAAGGCCATGCTGGTTTGGAAGTGCTTTTCTTAGAGAAAAGGTTAACAGCTTTGCTGCAAGCTAAAATTTTTTGCTTCCCAATGGCTGTTGGAAAGCCTCACTGTAAATTGAGTAGGACTGAACCTCAGCCATGTATTCATTGTTTCTTCTTTGTTTTACTGTCAGTGTTCCTGAACTCGCCTTACTCTCACTTCCCAAAGGCATCACTAACATCCTGTATTTTAGCCATATTTTATTTATGGTAAAAAAAAAAAAAGAATAAGACAAAAAAGGTTCAGATCTGTGGCTGCTCTGGTTAGATTTCTATTGTCACATCAAAGGAGAGGATATGCTGGTTGTCACACCATGCTGGCAGTGACTATTGCAAAAGAAATAAAATAGAATGTGCTGTTTACGGAATGGTCATTGCAGAAAAGGTCAGTGTCCTATTGCTCTCTGCCCTGCATCTTGTAGTTCTGAAACGGCTGTGAAGAAGGAGTGAGCATCTGGTTCTGTACCCAGCTTGCTTCCCAGAAGCCAAGAGCTGCAGGAAGCCTCACCCTCCTGTGCTCAGGCTCTGCCTGATGCCTCTGCGGCTCTGAGGCAGGGCTGTGGCTGCTGCACAAACCTGTAGCACAGTGCAAACGAGGCAGAGCTGAATTAGGAAACAGGGCGTGTTGGCAGAGCTGCTTCTAAATGAGTTTAACATAGGATCGAGACATGTCAGATGCTTTCTCAAGCCATGCGAAGTGACAGCCGGGTGCTTTCCCTTCTGCCTCGGCTAAAGTTCTCTGGGTATTTTCTCCCTAGACGGGGCTTCAGGTCCAGCCAAGAGTCTGAAATGCAGGTATAGGGAAGGTGGGGGAAAAAGGACATCAAACTTCTCCAGCAGGCAATCCCCTTGTCCTTGCAGGCTGATGCGTCTCCTAGCAGAGCGGGGAGCCGTGCCCTCTGGTGGCAGAACAGGGGAGGAAGAAGTTTAAAACCTTCCCAAATACCCAGTCGAAGGACACCGAAGCAAAGTCTGTACACTCTGACTCCTGCCAAAATATTTGGCCTCTGATTAGGGTTGTACTGCCCTTGAAATTCAAGCAGCTCCCGTTTGAGGTGCGGTTCCTCATTGCAGTCAGGATTTCCGTGCTGCAGTCAGAGGCTTGCCTGTGCTGGGAATGCCATTGTCCAGGTGGGATGGCAGATTTTGGAGGAGTCCTCCAGCTACTCAATCCGAGTGTGTTCCCTGCCCAGCACAGTTATCGCAGCTCAAACTATGCAGCCAGGGCTGTAAGTACTTGAGTGCTTCAATACTACTCTGTCTCTCAGAGCTTTATAACGAGTCCATCATACGGCAGAGTTAGGAACCTTCTAATAGTTCATGCTGAAAGATTAGGTTGATTCAGATTCAAATGTGGAAGAAAAGCAAGCAGAAGAGTCTTCCTGCTTACAGGGAGAGCACAGTCCAAATACATTTTGGCGAAAACACCTGTGATTAGGGTGAGTGAGCTGTTTGTCAAACTGTGAAGCTTTTGTCCTTGAAGAATGAGTTTCTTACAGTTGCTTTTAACCTAGAGGAGTGTGGCAAAAGCACTTTATGTGAGCTACCTCAGCACAGCACCTGTACTGTGCTTGAGCAACTGACCATCCCTTTCCATCATGCTGCAGATGCAGCACAGCCCAGGTCCATCCACCCCTGCTGAAGTGATCTTACAACTGAAATTAGGGGATCCTTATTTTGCAGACTTCTTCAATCCTTAATTAAATGATGTTGCTGCTCCTAGGCACACAAAGCCTCCACAAAAATCCTGCTAACTTCTCATTCCTAATGAACTTTGCCACTAGAGGAGGTCAGCAACACCCTTTCTGATGCAAAACATCTGCTGCTGAACTCTGCCCTCCATCTTTATGTGCACACGGTTGGGTGCCAGCCACACAGGGTCATGCCAAGAATCAGTGTGTGGAGTTAGGAAGAGATTTTCCTGAGCATCAGGTCCCCAGACCTGTTTCCTTATCATTACAGTGGCAAGTTACCCTTAGCTGTTGTTCAATACCTTAGACCTGCCAACCTTAAAAGGACTTTCCAAGTAAAAACTTCACACAGTCTCCCCGTTTCTGCCTCACCTTCAGCCTTTCAGTAAAATGGAGCATTAGAGCAAGGACGCTTTCATCGCAAGGAGTCTCTCTGCCTTGGCCTCCATTTTCTACCAAAGCAAGCCCAGAGCTCAATACTTGGCATAACTTGTCTCTTGTTCCTGATGCTAGAGGAACATGGAACATGTCCATAGACGGCTGAAAAAGCTTTCATGTGACTGTGGTTGCAAAGATAGCTCACCAAATGGACCTGTGTTTGGATATTACATTTAGGTGCTAATTAGGATTTTGTGTTGAGGAGAGCTCAGGAGAGCTTAGATATGTGTATAGCAATCTTTAAAACAATTAAAACAGCTTGTTTGAGGAGACACTATGGTTAGTCACACCTAAAATGAATTACCAGGGAAGGCTGGTGCAGTAGTCTGTTGGCTAAGAAATTATTTCTTTAGCTCTATGCATAGTAGGATACTCAGTTCACTAAACCCAGTGGACCTGGGAATATTGATTTCAAATGAAAAAAGAATAGATTGAGATTTATTTTATAGCTGTGCCAGAAATAGTAAGAGAGTGCACAATCACGGGCATTTTATTTCTTCACAAATATGTTAAGAGCCTAAAACTGTTGGCTTATTGTCTTAATGGGGTTCTTTCTGCTTTATTTTGCTTTCAAGTGGGAATGCAAAACCTGAAGTTTCATCAGCTTTGTAAAGGATTTGCCGAAGTTTCAGCAGTGAAATGGGAAGATTGTCAGATCCAAACTGAAAGACTAGAAAACTTATATTCTTCTAATTGTTTGTTCACCAATTAAACAAAACTTTTTAAACCAAAAGAAAGAGAACCAAAATAATTTTAACAAATTAATAGCAATAGAAATTACTTTGCAATTGAAATTTGTGCTCACTGCTGTATTACCTTTATGATTATAATGATTATAATACCTTATGTATTACCTGCTAATTTTTCTGTTGGTCACAGAAACTTCAAGAAATCAAAAATTAAGAAATTCAGAATCATGTAAGCACTAGCAGGAGAAAAAAAAATGCTGTTTGGAGGAAGACTTTCAGCTTTTTTTTTCTTTTGCACAAGAAGCAAAAGCTATTCCTGCCATTTGGAAGCAATTTTTGGGGTTTCTGAATTACTTGAAAAGAGTTCTCTCAGTTTCTAGTCTATCCCTCAGCTTTGCATAGATGTTTCTTGTTTGGAGACTGTACTTTTGTGACATGCACTCCGTATGTTAATCCCTTCAATTATTTATCTATTTCATGATATATTTAAGGCCAACCTTTTCCACCCAAATACACATCTGGCCTATGTAAATTCAACTTCCAAAGGGATTTTTTATAACTATATATTAAAATACTGTCTCAGTTCATTGGTCCCTGTATGATCATAGCAACAACGCAGTAGCAAAAGATATGGAAAGTCTGTGTCTCCCTGCAGCTGATGAGCAAACATGATTTTGTAGAAGATGTTTCTTTTCTATGCAGTGGAGGACCACAAGCAGCAGCCTGATGCTGGGAGGCTTTTCTGTCTGAGAGGTGACATGGCTGAAGATTTTAATATCTTAGAATTCATTCACTTGTAGAGCCCACTTTGGCCACACTAAAACACCCCTTTTGGTGCCAGACTAGTCACTCATGGGCATTCTATTGTATATCAGAAGTGGCTTAGTAAATAATATCCATCCTTCAGGAAAGATTCCTTTATTTCCTATAGTGTCTGATAGGCTTATAGAGCTCCTATAAGCTCCTATACTTTATTATGTCCTCATTAGATGAGAACAAAATGCAAAATTGCTCATCTCAAGCAGCTTTAAATCCATGTTATTTAGTGAATGTTGCAATGTTATGTCATGTTCTCATTCTCAAAAAACACCCTCAACTTATGAAAGAAACTTCATGCAACAGTCTAGCTGTTTTCACCCGCTTTAGCTGCAAAAAGGCAAAGATTACACTGGAAACATCAGGTTCAGTCCTTTGCACTGCTGTAAATTGCCTTCATGGTCCTTGGGAAATTGTTTGCTCTTGCTGTGACCTGGTTGCTGATCTGCAGTACAGCACATAACTAACCAATCTCCTGGCATGTGGGGAGCAAAACTACGTGGCTCACTTATAGCAATGAGGTCTGAAATTTGGGTGCATATTTTCATAGGCACAGTGCTAGACATCCAGAGCAGTCCTTGGTGGTCAGTAAAGCCCTGCAGAGCCTCTGCTGCAGACTTTCACGTCTCCCCTGGCCTCATCTCACTCCTCTCTCCTGGCAAGTGTGTGTGCAGTGCAGCCAGCTGCACTTGAAGCACATCATATCCTGGATGAGGGACAACGTAGCCAGGGTCCGGACAAGCTCTGGCTGCCTCGTACATGCAGAGCAGGATGGGACAGGGGAGAGGTTATGGTGGGGAATTACTTTGATCTGTATGTTTTTAGCAAAAAGAGGAAGAAATGGAGGAAGTCAGAGGAGACAAAGGTAAAAAAAGAAACGTACTAAAGAAGGTTTATTTTTGAAAGACAAGTCAGGCCACCCTACACGCCCAAGTGTTGATTCTCAATGCAACCCATGCTGTATTGGGGATGCCCCCAGGCTTTTGCAAAGGGTCTTGCAGCATGACTTCCCCACCAGGCTTGAGCATGAGTTTATTATTACCTGCACACACATCAGGGAGGTGAACTGTCTCAGTTCCTCTGCCACTTGCATCCGGAACATATCCCTTCTCCTCCTTGTGCTGGCTCTGGCACAGGGGCTTCAGGGGAGCTGGCAGCCATTTGGCTTGACTGTCATGTCCATGCAAGCAGGCAGACTTGTCTCTAATGGCTTTAAACTGAGTGATGGTAGGTTTACATTATCTATTAGGAAGAAATTCTTTACTATGAAGGTGGTGAGGCACTGGAACAAGTTGCCCAGAGAAGTTGTGGATGCCCCATCCCTGGAAGTGTTCAAGGCCATGTTGGATTTAGGAACCCTGGTCTAGTGGAAAGTGCCCCTCCCATAGCAGAGGGATTGGAATTGGATAGTCTTTAAGGTCCCTTCCAACCTTAACCATTCTATGATACCATGATTCTTAGGGTGAAGTAGCTCTTCTTCACGGACTCTCATCTGTAATGTAGCCCTAGGATGGTGAGGAGAGGTGTGCAGTGCCTAGAGGGCCCCACCTGCAAGTGCCTCCATCTCCCAGACTGCTTGGCTGGAGAAAAGGTAAAAGATCTGACTGCTTCACTGGTGTGAGTCTCAGCAGTACCAGTGTGCTCCCACCTTGCATCTGCCTCTGTATTGGAGGAGTGGGCTTAGCAGAGCCGTGGGATGAAATGCATCAGCAGAGGTTGGTGAAGGAGCCTGCAGAAGGTCCACCTCTCCTATGGCTCTGTCTGAGCAGCTCTTCACCTCCCTGAGACGAGTGGTGCTCCTCAGTATGGCAGAAAAACTTATTTTGTTTCAACAGCCTGCACTGACTGGGAGGGGAAAGATAAAATTTGAAGGAAAAAGACATTTTTGGAGTTGTTCCTTATTTCAAATGTTCCATCCTGCTTCCAGTCTTAAACAATGCGTTTGTTCTCAAAGCTAGGACATTTCCCTTGCCCAGGAGGGAGCTTAGATGCTTCAATTTGCAGCTATAGCTTGGCATATGGTTTTGCTGCTTCACACAGAAGAATGAATGAAACGAGCTTTGGGCTTTCAGGAGATCTCATGGCACCTCAGCCAGGGATATTTGTTATGCCTTCCCTGTGCTGAGTGAGCATGGTTGACACACACACAGCCCTACATTGTAAGTTTTAAATTGAGTTAGTTTTCTCTTAAACATCTTTTCTGTTCATTGTTATGTCATGGTTCCAGGGGCATGGTTTGCCCTTGGCTGATTGAACTGGGCTACCAGTCACTCAGAATCCCTGCAGAAGTGCCCGAGGTTTGGCCAGCTGTGTTAGCAGAGGCTTTGTCAATACTGGCAAAGCTCAACTTCTGTATGACTTAATGGTTATGCTCCCTGGCCATCTTTTTGGCCTGCGCCAGTGAGCTTCAGCCTAGAAAAGGCCTGGATACCATTTAAATGAGAACTTGTGGAGGAGTAGTTCCCATTTATTTCCTTATGAACTGATTAACCCTGAGTCTGGTGTCAGTTTCTGTTCACATCATAGCCAGGTCTGGGATCAAGCCTACGATTCACTTTTAAGGCTCTGAAGAACTTACTGCATGAATACGGGTAGCACCTTTCCTGGTATTTGACAGCATCTCTAGGTCTATGGATGTACCAACAGGCAAGAGGGGTTTGAACACAGCCACTCTGTTCTGGTAGAGAATTGAGGTGGCTTGACATGACTCATGCCATGCCCCACAGCCCTTGAATCTTTCATCCTGTTTTATTTAATAACAGAGATGCAACCTGACCTGGAGTGGGCCACCACTTGGCTAAAGCATTGGTGAGGATAACAGCTCCCAGGCAGTCCTGCTACTGAGAGAGGCACAACCCTCCCTGCAAGGAGGGACAGTGATGGCGATGGCCTTTGTCCGCCATCACAGAGGCAATGCTGTGGCTGAGGCAGGAGACTCATCTGCCTGCCACGCAGCAGCTTTCACCAAGTCTCATTTCACTCTGTAGTGCCACTGGCTGGCATATTTTGTGATGCTTTTTGGAAGATACTTCTATTTCGATACCCATTTGGCCTCCCCAGTACAGATGCAAGTCTCCATGAACCAAACTCTGCATGGGCTGAGCAGGATAAGTTTACACAGGTGACATTTCAACACAAACAGAATCTGCAGCAGATTATAGGATTAGCATTCTTCCTGAAGGCAACAGGGACTGACAGGCTTTTTGTTGAGAAAAATAGGAAAAAAGGGAGAATTGAGAAGATCAGATTACATAAACCAGCTCTGCTTCACCGAACTAGAAAAATCAAGCCAGGCAAATCTGCAAGGATGGTAGAGCATTCAAGCATAGCAAATGTTCTTGCTGTTGACAGGTCCCAGCTCCCTTACAACCTTAACAAGTAGCACAGGCTGGAGAAGAGGGTGGTGACAAGGAGTCAGGTGCTACAGTCAGTGGCCTGCCAGCCCTAGAGCCAAAGTTGGGCTCTGGCTGTGGTAGGAAGGTAGGCAGGAGGAGAGCCAGGGTAGACCTGCTGCTCTAAGAAGGCCTCTTTCTCCTGCCCTTGTCTTTTTTGGACTTGCTGTTGTTTGAGCAGAGCTAATGTTTGCTCTGGCCCCATCTGCTCTTCACAGAGCTTTCAGTAGTGAATCCAACTATGGCAGCCTGATACTGCTTCACAAAATTGGCCCTCAAAAGTCTCTGGGATAGCTGCTGAAGGGAGAGTCACACCTCAAAGAGTGGTACAAAGCTGCCAATAAATGAGGTGGAATTGCTACACATCCACAATGTATGGACACATTTTCCATAGGCTTCCTTGATACAGAGTGGATGCAGTCAGCTCTCAGCTCCCTGCAGAAACCCATAGTAAGAGTTCTGTCCTCTGGCAGCATCCAGCCCAACAGGATCCTGTTCTCAATTGCATTTCTGAGATACTGGTGACACATAACCAGAGCTTTCTTTATCTCTGTGTTCTATGAAATGAGATGTTTGAAAGACTCAGAGTTGGTTTCTTACTGGCTTCTTCTCTCACATCCTGCCCGTGGCATAGTCCACTGGTCTGATCTTCACCTGTGCCACTCAGTTTTTTGAGTTTCAAGGTTGTAGCTACAATCACAATGTTATCTCCCTTGCCTCCAGCTGTTCCAGGCTGTCAGGATCAGATGTGGAGTCCTCCACAGAAGCATGGCACTCTGCCCATTCATACCTTCAGATTCTTCCTCAATCAAGATAAGCATTATCTTGAAACCTGGGTGCCCCAAGAGAGCTATTATCTGCATGCTATTTCAGCAAGCACTTGAAGAGCTATTTTATTTTCATTCTACAAGGGTACCTATACTAATATGCTCCTGGTATGAGCCTTCAGGGATTTCAATGCACAATCTGAATTCCTCTCCTTCTGGATACTTTCAGAGATAAGATTTGTCTCTTTTCTTAGTCATGTTTTACCTTGTTTTGATTTTGTAGTTGGAGGTTGGTTGCCTCCCTTTTTGTTGAAATCTTCCTTACAATGAAAATACTTCATTCTGCTTAATGCCCGCACTTCTTCCAAAACACCTCCTAAAGTCTTACAGTGTCTTTGGGGGTGGCATCCATTGCAGATTATAATTTCAGAGGAGAGACAAATGGTCCTCTGTTATTCATCTCAACACAGAATAAATGCACCAAATTCCTCACACACTCCCATTTCTTTGGTGGAGGGGCAGGCAGATGAAAGAGAACATCTCTCTGGGGATGAACAGATGCTTCCCAGCAGAGCAGGGTGGCCCAAATTGCAGAAGCCAGTTCCTGGAGCTCCTCTTCTGAAAGATGCAGAAGGGATCCTTGCCTGTCTCCTGGTATAGACCTGATGTCAACCACTGGCCATGCTCTTATATTCAGCCCTAGGTCAGAGATACTTTCTGCTGTCCCAGCCAGTCTCTGCAGTGCAGTATCTGTGCAGCAACAGTTCCCCTGTCACCCCAGGGCTGCTACAGCTCCAGTGTCTTCTGGCAGTGCTTCTGGGATGGATGCAGTGTGCTGCTGGCCATCCTGACTCCACTGACCAGATCATCTCTAAGCATCTTTTATAAGAATTCCTCTAGTTCTTCCAAGCTAAGGATGAGGGCATAATTTAAGCAAGCAGATCAGTTTTCATCTGCTGCCAGGAGATTTCTATCCTTCTGCTTTACCTGCATGGAGGATTGCAGACCATGTCATTTCACAAGAAAGCCTTTGCTCTTGAACTGGCTTGGATGTACTGCAAACTGGCCAGCCTTCACTGCCCACATACTTTTCAGACAGCTATTTGTTGCTGTCCTATAGCATAGCAACATACCCCTTGCATGTCANGCTAGCTCACAAGGGCATCGGACCCCGTTAACCTGCGGGCCAGGCTGGGAACAGCCTGGCCGGCAGAGATTTTAACAGCTATTCAGCTTCCATGAGCTATCACATGAGTGTGTTGAAGCAGATGAGATTGACCCAAATTTACACATGTAAGAAAGAAAACATGTTGCTTAGGATTTTCAGATGACTAATGTGACTTTGTGGTTTCAGATCAACCTGCCAGAGAATGACAGGTGCAGTGGAGAGAAGGCAAATTTTATATTGGGATGTCACTTCACCAATAAATTGATCTCCAGTCTAAGAGCAAAGCAATAGAAAGGTGTTTGGAAGGAGGAGAAAGGGTAAGTTATCTCTTTGGTCATGTACAGGCTTTTATTAATGTGATATTTGAGATAAGTTCTAATTCTCCTCCTCCCTTTTCAGTGTCCTTCGAATAAAACCTTAAGGTAAAAATGCTTTGGTTCTGTTAACGTGGGAAATGCTGCCACTTTTGTTCTGCATCAGGACTGGTGGTGCTGGGCACTCCAGTTTTTTTGCCTCACATCTGTCCAGTCCCACTGCACATTCTGGCTATCTGGGTCCTTGATTGCCTGTCAGAACCCCAAGGGAGACCTGCACAGGTACCCACAGTGGTACAGAGATGTAGGCAATGGCAGATATGCCTCCTGCTATCATAGCCCTGCTATGTAAAAAGCCACTCAGTGGAAGAACAGGAGTCTGCAAGCTGGTGGCAGAAGTATGGTGGCCCTCATTTGCTGGACTGGACCTCTGAGAGCTGGAAACTTTTCTCATTGCAGCCTTTGAATGCTGCCTTCACCTAGCTTTACCAGCCTTACTCCCTCCTGGGGCACAATTTGGTCAGCAGGAGTGCTTTGGCCCATACAGGTTATGCTGTTTCCCCAAAGAGAGCACAGCTTTCTGGCCAAAAGGATTTTGTGGCCAGCATAATCACATTTACATGAAGGCTTTTGCCAGCTTTGCTATATTGGTTGGGACTAGAGAATGGTCTGAGGGTAAATTACACTCTTGGAGATAGAGCTTTGCCAGAAAAAGTTCCAGTGCCTTAGTCTTAGCATCTGCCCTTCTGGTTCTGTATCTCTGATTATTTTTAGTTTGCCTTTGCAATAGACAGACCCATACCTTTCTCATGAATAATGTGAAACTTGCCAAGTTCAGAGTGCACATTTTAATTAAGTCAGTGTTTGCTTGAAAGAAAATGATATTGCTGTACTTTCATTTGATAATTCAAGTAATACTCACTGAGTGTTCACTCCTGACCTGCAAGCCCTCATATTTAAAACAAGCTGGGATGGGAGGGGGGGGAAGAAAGGCATTTTTTGGCAAGGAAACTGCTGCCCTCAGGCTATTAATGCATCTTAATCCTGAACAGAAGATGAAATCACTTTGGGCGAGTGCCAAGCAATACAATGACTTTCCTCTGATTTTAGGGAGTTCTTGAACAGCCTGTCCTGCATGGAGTAAGAGCCATATTCTTCATTTCGCTCTGACTTTACACCCATTTTATACCCCTACCAAGGCAGTGTCCCATCAGAGTTCCCCCAGGTTAACAAAAGAAAAGCAGTCCTCATTGCTGCTGTTATTTATTACTTTTATTATGGCTCAGGGTCTGTATTACTGTTGCTGACACTGGACTTCATGCCTGCAGAGCCAGCGGGCACATTTTTTCTTCTGATTGTGCTTTTGAGCATAATTACCTCTATATGGCATCATTTTGTGGTCCCCTGATAGTGTTACTTAGAAAGAAAAATGTCTAAACCTCTTCCTGCAAGGCAAAAGACCTGTGATAGTCATCAGGCTGCTCAAAGAAGCCAAATGACATCTTCTTGTCACTGATTTGTCCCAGGGCATGATGCATGGTCCTGTTTACTAGCCTGATGCTGCAGTGCTGACAAGAGGGGCTGTCCCACATTTTTTCGGCTCCCCTGGGGGCTTCTGGCTACCTCTTATCAGCTTGGACCTGGCATGAGATTCTGTGATCTGAATCAGATGAGCCGAGTTATTTGGCTGGAAGTTACCCCAGGAAAATGTCTGTGGGATGAGTGTGCTGTGCTAAGTGACTGCCCAGCCATGCATTGATGGGGAGGTGCAGGAGCAGGATGGTTTCAGTTGCTGGCAACCCAGACTTAAATGTCCTCCGAGAGCATCTGGTAAGATGCTGGTTCCCTCCTTGATGTGGGCAGAAATGTAAGCATATGAGGAGAGCAGGACAGGAGGGAAGGAGCAGAGGGGAGCAGAGCAGGGGCATGGGGGGCTTCTGGAAAGACAGCAAAAGAGGTGGGCTGGAGCTGAATGCTTTGTGGTGACTGGTGAGGAACTCAGGGCAAAGCAACAAAGAGAAAAAGCTCAACAAAAGAAAACATTTCTGCACAAACACTAATTATCAAGGGAAAAAAACAAACCTAGGCAGGAAGAGCCCAGTGGTGAGTGGAGAATTGAGGCTATAAGGAAAACTCTGCTTTGACAGAGAGGAATGGTGTACTGAAGGAGAAGGTTTTAACAGGGTCAAACCAGAAAAGGGCACAAGGAAAATTAGCAAGGAAGACCTATTTAACAATTGAACAGAGGGGGCTCAGAGAGCACAGGCATCATCTAGAAGAAGAAGTTGGAGTGGTGGTACCCCATAAAATGGAGAGACAAGGACAACAGAGTGCCACAGGCAGTGCTGAGGTGGGGAGGGAGGTAGCAGAGGGTCTGAGCCACACCCAGCAGTTAAAGTGGAGCAAGCAGCAGAGGTACATCAGCAAGACATTGGTCTGATGCATTGCACTGTGCAAAGCAACAAGCAGACCTCACTCTCCACAGTCCAGGTGAGCGCTTGTCATTTGAGCAGATGGAAAGGTACCTGGCCACACCCACGTGTGTGACTGCAGAGCACCTCCAAGGACAGCAATTCAGCAGCAGTGACATTGCACTCTTCCTGTAGGGCCAGGAGTTGGACTTGATGATCCTGATGGGTCCCTTCCAACTTAGCATATTCCATGACTGTATGAAAAAAGTGCTGAGGCATCTCTAATTCTGATAACAGGGCCTAGGAGACAAACTAGGTACATTGGATCTTCTTGTGGGTCTAGAGGCCAGTCACCACCCTATCACAAAGTCAAGGAGAAGCACAGCCTGAGCTGTCCCATGGACACCATTGTGAGGCTGGCAGGATGCAGAGACCTGCATTTGGCACAGCAGGGAAATGCAGTGTTTCAGACACATATACATCAAGGTGTCAAATATCTCCAGTGCTGTGATATAAAAATGCCAGGAAAACTCATCCTGGGACAAAAAAACCTTAAGTCCCTGAAATTTGATAAAAAATTTCAAAGTCTGCCTAACAGAAGAGAAAACCAAATGCTTTCTTGGAATCTGAAGACACGGGATGGAGAGTTTGTCAGGACCCTGAGCACAGTCTCCCTCTCCTAGGATTTTGGTTGGCAGCTTCAGACCAGCTGGCTGGTCAGAGCTGGTGAGGAAAGAAGAGCTGGGAGAAGCTTTTGTGGAGGATTCCCTGCAAAGCTCTGCTGAGATGTTTTCATGGGAGACCCCCCCCTCCTTATCCTGGGAACTGCTTGAGGTCACAGCTCTCATGCTTGGCTGCTTGGCCGTGTCCCTGCCAGTCTGGTATCCTGCTGATGGGAGCCCTGACCCTGCCACAGGCTCTCAATTTCCCATCTGAACCTCAGGCTTGCCTCTTCACTTTTGGGTGCTGCTGCTCCCTGCTGTGGTGTCATTGTGCCTGCCAGGATGGGCTGGGGCACTTGTCCAGCAACGGAGCTGTGCTGCAGCAGAGAATGATGGATCATTTCTCCTCTGCTGCAGGAGAATTGAATCGGCAGGAATCATTGAGGATGACATCCCAGGCTCCCTTGGGATTCAAACTCAACCCCTCCCTGCAAGAGAGCAGCTACTGCCTAAAATTATGAACACACACCATGGCATCCACCAGCAGCAAGACTCAGAAAAGGCTGGGGAGCAGAGCCTGTGCTGCAGCTAAAGACAATTGAGTAAATGGAGAAAGCACTGGAATGATTTTTCACAATAATCACAGGGAAAGAGAAATATAATTATAATCTTTATCTGCAAAGGCTATTGAGACAGAAAGAAAGCAGTAAAACATTGCACTTTACACACCCAACATGAGATCACCTATCTGCTTTCTACACAAAATATACTACATGTACTAAATATTCCATCTAGGCACAGACAGTTCAAGCTGGACCAAGAAAGCAGGATCTTAATGACTTTAAGAAGACAGCATTTCAATTTTGTACCTCTTAAAATGCTGCCTATGCTTGAGATATTTCCCAAAATATTCCTAAAATAACACAAAGCTGATGAAGGGCAGGAGTCACTTTTGACGACATTCTTATGAATGACAGACCCAGAGAAAAAAAATTACAAAACCCCCCAAAACTAACAGCATTACCTACAAGAAGCAGAGAGTGCAGCCTAAAATTGAATCACAGCAAAATGCAAATCCATGCAAAGGAACTGAATTATTTTGTGCATGCTGCAGAAAGAGGAGACATCAGATTTGATTCAAAGTAAAGAAAGCAGCTAATGAACAGCAACTTCCCTCTCAAAGTCAGCAACTCCACAAGGAATATTGACATACCTATCAAGATTTATACCATGAGCAGCATAAATGCATGGCTCATGAACTGGGGAAGGATATAAAGGAGGAAGACTAAGAAGGGATAGTGGCAAGAAAACCTTGAACAAGACCTCCAAAGCTGTTGCTTTGAAGTCAGGCTAAATCAGCAAAAGCGAGGAAAATACCACATCAGACAGTTAAAGTAGTAGAAAGGACCTCTGGTAGCTTATGGATGAAGTGAAGCCAATTCTGCAAAATTATATTCCTGGAAAAGTCCTTGTTTGCCATTGTCTGGATGTCAGTTTTCTCTGGCACAATGCTGGACCACAGGCTAACATTGCAAGAAATTCACAGTCTCTTAGGAGATGTTCTTCACAAGCCTCATGCTCCTGTACAACCAAGTAATTCACATGTAACTCTAAAACTAGAAAGATTCAAATTGAAAGGGAAAATATAATCAGGGAAAGACAAGTTCTTCCGGTATATCTTCCTTGAAATTTCATACAGAAAAGGAAAAAATAAGAGTTTGAGGAAGGAAACCATACTGATAGTCCAATACTTAACAGTGCCTACATTTAAGTTATCAGAAATAGCAAGAAAAGCAGAGTGTGGTTTGTACTGTGTTTTAAAAGGAAGCAAAGAGAGCAGAGTGACCTGCACAAGAATAACAAGCTCCCTTGGCTATTGCAGACTTGTGGAATGAGCAAAACATTGTCTGCAGAGAAAAGACTAAGGATGAAACATAAGGAGAACAGTGATTCCGAGAAAAATGGATCTGAAAAAAAAAATAGGTAAAGAGGGATTTTGCTATAATGGTTAATAAAAAAAAATAGAAAAGGAAGGAAAAGTTTTTGACATGGTGTGAAACCACAGGTAGAAGGAAATATGGACATTGCTGCTCAGACAGAAAGAGTACTGCAAGAGATGAATCAGAGTTTGTGTTATTGGCAGAAACTGACAATTGATTTACTCTCTGGAAGAGATACCACACTCATTGTGAATTATTGTCAAAAGGTAGGTTTTGTTTAGCTACACCATTACCTAACAAATTTTATGGCACTGTGTCAAATCCCACAGAAGCAGCATTCACTCAGCATACAGTCCTGCCTGCAGTTCTTCAGGTAAAGACACTGGGGTGAGAGGGTCCAGGAGAAGTCCTTAGGATATCAAGTGCTGTCTGTGTGATTAATGTGTCAGGAGGGAAGGGACGCACTGTGAGGAGCTGGGAGGCAGCAAACGGTGGAGACACACAGAGTTGTACCATTAATTGTTACCATCTACAGTTTCTGAGCTGGCCTTAGAAACACTGTCACCAGCAGGGAGGCCATTCACACCACAAGGGCTGTCCTCACGGAATGACACAGTGGAATTCAAATGCAACGTCAAGCTCTTCCCCTTCTGTCCACTGCCTCCTCCAGCTGCCCCTTACTTGAATCAAATGGCAACAACATATGTCATGCTCTGAGCTTTTCCCATTTGTAGGTGGGATGTAAAATGGGGAGGTTTTTTTAAGAGACATTCAGCAAGAGATTCTGGGATCCCATTTCCTCTTGTTTGTGTACAGGTGTGTGCAAGACTTTGGGTGTTTGATATGGTGTCAAGTGTCAGACTAGTGACTGCTGCAGTGTAGGGACACGGTTTAGTGGGACTTGGCAGTGGGAGGTTTACAGCTGGACTCCATGATCTTAAATGTCTTTTCCAATCTAAATGATTCTATGAATTTTGACATTCATTAATTTAAAGAAGAAACTTGTGGTTTCGGTCGAGAAAATGGAAAATGTGACCCAGCTAGAACCAAAGGCTGAATGACAAAAGAAAAACTTGGCCAGTTCCTCTGTTACTCTAAAACCCCAGCATGAAGCCCCTGAATTTCCCACACTCCCATGAAGGGACAAACTAACACTGAAGCAAGAATAGCTCATCACCTACAACAGGTGTCAGAAGAGGTAATGTTTTTATCCTCCCTTTGAACACCAAACGATATTTTGCATTGGTCTCAGCTGTCATCTGATTTTTGGCCCATCATAACAAAATGCAACAGTTTTGCAGTGGCAGGAAGATGGACAGCAGGACTGTGCAATTGTGTCCTCCAACCAGAGCCCGCAGGGAGGAGAAAAGAGAGTTAATTTTGAAGGTGGTCTAACCAACATCACATCCAATACGCATTTGCAAAAGACAAGTCAGTCCAGGCTCATCCAAAAGTTCCAGGCTCAGCAAAAATACCAGCATCTCATGGGGGTTTTGTTGTTTTCAAAGGTCTGTAATTTGAACATTTTAGGACATTGAGGAATGTAAACTGTTCAGTGAGATCAAGAAATTCTTCCTTGAAACTTGTGCTGCTTTCAGCCCTCTTTGGAGGGTTGAGCCAAAGGGTATCAGCAGGCTGAGCTCACAGAGAGTGGGGTTACTTAACTGGGAGGGCTCAGATGCCTCAGCTACTGGTTTTAGGGGACAGATTTGGTGGAAAAGAGGGTCTACATTCCCAGAATGGATGTCACACAAGCGGAATGAGTCTGGGATTGTACACCAACCACTCCAGATTATAAATTGTGGAATTTCCTTTGCTTCAACTGTGTCCATTGTTCTCATGCTTTCAGCTTGGACCTCTGTGAAGAGTCTGACTCTCTCATAACCCTCCCTTTAGTCAAAGACAGCAAGTAAGTCCCCAACTATATTTACTCCAGCATGAACAAACCCAGGTTCCTCAATCTTTCCTTATGCATTAAGTTCTTCAGATTCCTGATTTTCTTGGTGTACGCCAAGTACGTGGTATATGAATATCATTCATACCCTGGGAAGAAAAGAACAGGAAAGAATGCTCCAGATGCAGCCTCATGAGTATTGAATAGAGGGAAATAATCCCTTCTTTTGACTTGCTCTCTTGTTTCTGCAGTCCAGCATGCCCTTGGCCTACATGACTGCTGAGTGCACTTCTGACTTCAATCAGTAGTCTTCTGGGAGCCTAAAGCCTTTTTCTGCAGAGGTGTTTCCTGGGCAGTCAGCAGCCAGCCTGCACTGGCAAGCACTGCAAAACCTTGCCCTTGTCACTGCTGAGCTTTGTGAGGTTTCTGCCTGCCCTTTACTCCAGCTTATTTAGGTCCTTCCGAATGGCAGCGCTGACCTCCAGAACACCCACCACTACTCCAGGTTTGTATCATCTGTGAACTCTTCAAGGTGTTCTCTGCCTCCTTTTCCTCCTGTAGATGAGGATGTTAAATGGTATTGATCCCTTGAGGAATGTTACTCCTAAGTGGCTTCCCATTTTCCCATTAGACTTTGAATATTGACCTCTACACTTTGAGTTCACCTGTCCAGCCTGTTTTTTTGCTCACTTTGTAGTCCACTCATCCAGCCCATACCACCTTGTTCTGGCTACAATACTATGGGCCAGTGTTGTAATGATCCAACACTTCATTTGAGGGAGAAATATGCATGCACCTAGACATCAGTAATCAAAGAGTTTTCCTGTATCACATTTGGCCACATCTTCTTAGTTGGCAATAGATCAGCTGGACCAAAGTTCTCTGGAAAGTGGCAGGACATAGGACCAGAACTTACACATGGCAATAAAACTGTCATGGAGTTGTGGCAAGGGGCCAGAACCACAAGCTGTGCTGTGCCAGTCACAGATGGGAAATGGAAATTTGTGACATTTTGTACTTAACCCAAAATATGAACAGATTTTCATGAGACCATATTACAAAAGGTAATCTTCTCCTGACTTATGTACCCTACCACATTTCATAGTCTTGCTACAACACTGCAAGTATTGCAAGAAAAAGGAAAGTCATGAAAGGGTGGGAGGAAAGCTTTTTTATTTCTTTTTTATCTTAAGGAATGTACCAGGCTGCCAAGTTTTAGGAGTGTGAACTCCTCTGTAAAATCAAAGAAATCAGGATCCAGATTTCAGCCAAGGTCTGCTGGTTATTTCTACCAGCTGGCCACAGGAATCAGTTAGCTGTAGCCCAGAAAGACTGGTATTTGTGCTGATAAATTCAAACAGTTTCCTGTGAGGTCTGATAAGGTCAGCCAAGGATCTGAAAAGAAAAAAAAAGGGGTTGGGTCCTCTCTCTCATCTAAAGTTCTTGCTTCAGCTCCTTGAATTTCTACCCCTTTCTGGAATGGTTGAAAAAACAAATCTGCACTGTTAAAACTATTCTTTTCCCAAGCCCCTTTCAGAACACAAGGATGCTATTTCTGTAAGAATTTAAAAGGAAATACATGTCTGAGACGGAAAGCAAGAATGGAAAATTTCAGTACAAATAAGCGGTGAATGTTTGGTCCCCAGGACAAAGTTTTGTAAGTTTTGTAATACCCTGTAAGAAAGAGGTTGTCTTGTTGGCTCTACGAGTGGTCAGATTTCTAAGGAAAGAAAAGAATGTGCCTGTTGGAATGTTTTTTCTTTTGCAGAAAATGCTCCAAAAGGCTACTATGGTGGAGAAATAGCAGGTATTTTTTCAGATGGACTCCAATATGTTCCCAAAAAAATGTCTCTCCTCTCTTTCTCTTCCTTTACCTTGTCCCAGCCTTGGCCAAACGTTTTAGCCACAACCTTTTTTTTCCTCCTGATGTACTCAGCCTTCCCAGCTCCAGCCTATTTCCTTCTGCCTTTATTTTACTGAGATCAGCCATGCATCTTAAGGCATCAATGCCAGCGGCATGAAAAGGGAAACAAATGGGTTTATCTTGTGTTTTCTTCACTCTGTTAAATGATGGAAAGATTTGGTACAATCTTATCTGTCCATCAGGAAGGTCAAGTTGAAATTAATTACCATTATCAGGAATGCAGGACTGCAGCCACCAGGTTTCATGGTCTTTGTCATCTCCCATCAGGAAATGACCCATGGTTGTACATTTCTCCACAGATCATCTATTGCTTTTCCCTAGGATACAAATCTGGCTGTCTTAAGGGGGCTTTGCTTTAGTGTGAGAGTGGGGAGACACAGCCAGAAGCAGCCGAGGTGGAGGGGCTGTGGACAGCCTGAGGAAGGAGACTGGGAAGGGTGGGTGACTGGGCAAAGAGCTGGAGGAAAGAGCCTAGGATCAGGAGATGGATGTTTGGGGGAATAGTGGTGAGGAGTAGAAGGAGGCTGAGCCTCAAAGATGAAGGCAGATAGGTACTTTGTGGGGCGGGAGCAGTTATGAGATGGGGAGGCAGTGACTGGAGAGCAAAGAGGATGGGGATGAGAAAACAGCTCCAGGTACAGGAAGGACTAGGACAAGGTAGGAATGAAGGAATCAGACTGGGAAGCTAGGGCTGGGTCACAATGTCACCAGCAGTGGCTGGGCAGCAGCCATCCATTTGCTGCCCACCAACCTCAGTGGGATGTGCTGTCAGCATACAGGCAGCAGCCTCTCCTCCAGCTGATCTGTTTGCAGAGGCTCCCTCTTAGAAATGGTTTGAACCCCACTATTGTTTTGGGCAGTGATCTGTCTGATATCACAGCATGGGGGTTTGGTGTTGTTACTGTTGATTTTGGGGGTTTTTTTTACAATATTGTTTTGGAAGATGGGACAGATGAGAGTCCTGCCAAGTTGAAATGCTTTGAACCTGCAGAACATGGAAAGTTATTTCATATTGTTCCTTGCATTGCAGTGAAACCCCAAGTGACCTCCTTACAGCAGCTGCTCTTCAGGAGCTCCATACATGGCCTGTGCCAGCCTGTGTGCTCTCACCTCAGCTGGGGCACCCCTGCTTCCCACTTCCCTTTCTCATCTCTACCCTTTTTCTGGGCTCTGTCTCCTCCGAATGGCACATCAACCTTTTTCCTTGCACAGGTACATCAGAGACATCTGTGTGCTTACTGTGTGGTGTAAGCACGGGCTGCTCCCCAGCCCCTGTACTTGCAGTGACTGCAGTGTGCCCTCTGCTGTCTTGCTATCTGCAAGTAGTCCAGAGTTCCTGAAAATTACAGAAGCTCAGTCTCTGCCCAGAAGCAAAATCATCTGTGACCCCCCTGCCCTTGTACCACCTCAGCTGAGGGAACTGCAGCATTTGTTGAAAGACAAGAAAAAGTCAGCATTGCTTTGGGGGAAATATCTGATCTTTGTTTTGATCGAACAATGTAACCAAGTTGTTCTTAATTTTGTTTACCTTACCATTGCAGTATAATGTGTGCAAGAAAAGAATGAAGGAGGTATGACCCCTAAAGGGGAGAGAGAATCAGCTAGGTGAAGCAGTAGACCATTAGTCTCAGCTAAATTTGCCAGGTTTTCCTACTGTTGCTGTACCTGTGCTCAAAAACAAAAGGCCTTTTACCAACCTTATGCCTGATCAGAGCAGGAGAACAGGAGCAGAAGGTGGCTGTGTGCAGTTGGATGCCTGTTTACCCACTATTAATGAAGGAAATGCAAGTGGAAGAATTTGAAGAAAATAATTAATGTAGTTGTGCATTTTCAGTCAGAATTTTACATTATTTTTAGGTTTGTAGCAAGTTTATACTATTAATGTGTATTAATATATATTATTATTACATAATATTTGTATTAATAGAAATTATACAATGATCATAACTCCTAATTTGTAGCCATAGCCTAAATTCAAACTAATTCCTGATGTCAAGTAGAGTGTAATGCCAGAGTGACTTCATCAGTGGTTCAGGTTGTCTATGGCCAAGATCTGTCCAGGTACAGGAGATTTCTCAGAGCAGTCAACAGTTCTATTTCAGACCACTGATCTCCTCCACATGGAGACCCATACAGATGTTGAGGAACCCCATGCCTGTGGCATTTAAGTAAAACCTTATAAAATGAAGGCCTTGTCACCTTTGTAAAATTATAGCTCAGGCCTGTTACTTTGGCTAGAGAAGGACTGTGAGAAAAGTGTGTGAGAAGAAAAACAATTCATTTTTACCCATGAGAATGTAGTATCAACAGAAGCATGAAAGTGAAACAATAGAAGGAGAAAACCAGCAACATATCCACACCTGTTATTTTTCTGAATGCTTGAACACTTATGCCATAGGTAGCCAATGGTAGTATATTGTAGTTAAAAATAGCCAGGGAGTCTATTGTAGTAGTTTAGCAGCCAATGAGTATGTAACATGAATGGTAACATACAAAAGGTGTATAAAAGAGGCTGCTTTGTTTTATAAATGGCTTTTTGGCCCTTCAAAGAAGCACTGTCCTTGTGTGTTGTGGCCGCCCCTACAGCGACACATGCCTGGGGACATGAGAAGCGGTGAGGGTAAGTTTAGGGAGGATAAACACTTACAGGTTCCTGGTACAGTGGTGTGTCACTGTAACAAGTGCCCAGGGAGGTGGTGAAGTCCCCATCTGCAGAGATTTTCAAGATTTGGTGATACAGAGGCATGGCCAACCAAATGAGAGTTGGCCATAGCTCTGTCTCAGGTAGGAGGCTGAACTACACAGCTGCCAAGATCCCCTCCAGGCTGGCATTTCCGTGATTCTGCAGGACTGCTCAAACCCACACATGGTCCCAGCCTGGGAGAGGTGCTCAGGTCATATCCCCTTCCCTTTGATAGTCAGTTCAACTCTGCAAACAGCTGCCAAGGAAACAGTTTCTCTCCATCTTTCACCATCTACCCAGGTGCTTGGAGCTTATATGGAGTTGGTGAGACATGCATCTAGGCTTAGGATGGCAAAAAGGGAGACACCAGGAATTATCCAACACTTTTGCTGAAATCTTGGGGCTTGCAAGTGAGAATAAGTCAAACTCATCAAGCCAGTTGAAACAAGGTCTGGTCCAGAAGGTAGGGGTCGTGAGCTCCGATCCTGGAAGCCAGGCCTGCCTATGTGTCTTGCTTCCCAGAACATCCTGATAAAATGCAGAATATAGCCATTGGAAATAAAATACTGCTGCTCAGACCTCCCTTGTCCTAGGGCAGTCCTTGCTCCTGAAGCAGCAGAATTCCTTCTGATTAGGTTGCTGACAGAGGAGTCCTGGCAAATCTTCCTGCAGCAATGTAAGATGTGGTTGTGAGTACCTGTTTCACATCTGTGGTGTAGCTTTCTTTCACTTCCTAGAGCTGAGTTGGAGGGAAGGGGACATGTAGGGAACCTAATATAATTTCTGGATGGTTCTCATCAAGTGGCACCTTAACTTTCTTGCAAATATGAAATAAAAAATTGGAGATTTTCCTTGTCAAGGCAGATGAGATCATGATGGTTGGAGGAACTTCAGCAGAAGTCTCCAAGGGCCAGAATGGGAAAGTTATGTGAGGATGCAGAAAGGGGCTTTGTGGGTTCTTCAGATGGGTCCTTCCAGCTTGGTGACCTCCTCTGCAGCTGAGCTCAATGGAAGGAGGGATCTGCAGAGCAGAGCCTGATGCCATTCCAGTGGCTGGTTTCTGTTTGCAGGAAGGAAGCTGCTTGGCTCTGTGTAGGTGGCCCAGCTTGATACATGTGGTCCCCCCCAACAAAGGATGATGCTTTGGGCAGGGGGCTTGAAGAATCCAAACAGAAAACCTCCCTTGAGTTTCCTCTCCCTTCCTCCAACCCTGTTTGGTAGTTATTTATAGCAGGGGCAATTTGACTCCCAGACAGAGGCAGCTCACAAAATATGAGTAAGTCTCAGGGGGGCAACACAAAGGCCCTTTGTGCTGTACGCTGTGGAGTTAATCATCAGTCACTGTTGTCTACCACCAGTCTCTACAGTCAGTTCCACACAATGTGGTTATACCTCATCAAAGTTAATTTACCAAGCTGTTTAAATGCCTGTACAGTACAGTGAGCCTCCTCTCACCACTAGCATCTTTTTCAGCTGCTTCCCTGATGAGGATGCTTCAGGCTGGGTGGTCCCAGCAACACCCTGCAGCATTTTTCAGTCTTGTCAGCAGCCTGGAATAGGGTCCTTTCTTCTGAGTTTTTGGCTTAGTTTCCCAGCCCCAGTTACAGGAGTCCTGTGGAAAATGATTTGAAGGACAAGAGGCAGCTCTGATAATGGAAAACGTCTGTGAGGGATTGGAACATTGGCTTGTAATCCTTGGACAAAACTGCCTCATTCAGAAAAAGGGGAGGGGGGGGAGGGGAAAGCATGCAGAACAAAGATCTTATTTCACTTCATGAAATGAGCACGTGATATTTTCTCTGGAATGCCTCACTTACAGACAGGCCCAGATTTTCCAGGGACCATGGCTTTTATTTAAGCTCAGACAAGGCCATAAATGGCTGTGAAAAGTATGTAAACTCACAGCTTATGTTAATTTGTCATTTCCAGGCTCTGCGATAACTCAAAGCCATGCCATTCCCAGGTTTGCATTTCCTGGGGAGTGGGATGGTGGAAGAGGCCTCTAAAAGCCCTGCCCCAGAGCCTCTGGACCGATTTCATGTGCATCACGTACAAATTTGCATGGGCACAGAGTTACAAAGCATGGCTCCATCCAGACCTGTCTGTGTCACCTGGCCATTAAGTTTCTTCCACCAAACATAGGTAGGTACCTGTCGGAACCCACGACATGTCTCTGTCTAATTTAGGGGACCTGACACCCCGAAATGGGGGTTCCCCAGAGGGCACTGCCTTTGATCTTTGTCCTTGGAGAACTTTACCAACTCTAAGAGATGGATTGCAAGCCACAAGAGTCTAATATAAGCATTAATAGTCACTTTGCACCGGGTGAAATGTAGTATATAGAAGATCTGATAACATGTACATGGGGGTACGACATGTACAGGGGGGTTAAGATGGAGTCTAAAGGGTGTGGTCACCTTCTCCTTCTTCTTCTTCACTGTCCTCCATATTCTCAGTGACGAGGACATAAATTGATTGGTAGAATAGAGATAAGACAGGAAATTGCATGTCTAGAACAGGTTAGAATTAATTGGTATAAATTTGTAAATAATGACACGTTTTGTCCACTGATTGGATTTGTAACGGGGTATAAAAATCTCGGTACGCCCAAAAGGTGGGCAGATCTATGCTACTTTCAGCTGCTGTGCAGGACATCGCAGCTATAGATAACATTAGAATAAACAACCTTTACATGCCAGCTTTGTGACCTCTGACTGAGTTACGGGCAAAAGCGCTGAAACCTTCCTCGCTCGTGTGCCAAGGCCGACTGAGGCCGAGCACCGACAGGTACCCACAGGAGCCAAAACTGCCAAGCCAGATGTTTTGTCTGGAGCAGATGACCTCATACCTTGCTAAAGGAAGATAGAGGCAAGCTTGTAAAAGATACTGGAGATCTGGGTTCAGTGGGCAGATTTTATTCAGCATTTTGGTCTCTACCAATGCTATGTTAAACAGCTGTACCTCTTGCTGTGGGAAGTCATGGATACAGGCGCTAAAAAAGAGTCAAAAGATCAGACCCAGTGAACACACTCCTTTTCTAAAGGTGGGACTGTGCTAGTGTTAAAGTCAATGAACTTGTGAGTGCTGGTTGTCCAGATGGGATTTGGAAAGATGTCACGCTTCCACCATGAAATTATCCCTTCCCTCAGTCTTTCAGAGCCACGCAGGCCCCTCCAAATCTGTGCCATTCGGTTGGAACCTGTCCCCCTTTCCAAGCCCTCTGATGGTGCTTTCATTCTTCCTTTTTGCTTATGGCTTGCTTTGCTCATCACCTCCAACTCTGTTGTTCTGCCAGAAGGGTGTCTCTCACCTCCTTTGCCTTGCTTTCCAACAGAATTCAGTGGTCACTGCAGTGCTGCACTGGCCCAGAGGAGTGAGTGCGTCATTCGAGCTTGCCCATCCAGCTCTCCCAGCTTCCATTCTCCTGGGACAACTCATTCGGTTTGTAATCACAAGTTCTTATCCACTTTGCCTCCTATCACTAACATTTCCAATTCAAAAGCTTTCTCTCACACAGGTTGAAAGCAGTGACCTTTTCCTTTGGATTGGCTTTGTTTACAGCTATTTATCCTCTTCTTACACGTAAAAGGCCTGGCACAAATGCTGACCCACTGGGTCAGCTTGGCTGCAGCAGTTAAAGGCCAACGTGTTCAAATATGGATGTCTAAGGTCTGACACTTTCTCCATACTTACCACCTAATGCAACAACCATATTTTCAGGTGCTCAGCAACTGCACTTGCCAGCCGCTGTAGTGGGGCTGAGGGTGCTTAGCATCTCCTAGGGAATGACAGCTCTGGTTAAAGACAGGCATTTCATCTCTGTATGAAGGAAAACTAAAACGCCTTGGTTTCCACTGTCTAGCCCAGGGCTGGGAGGGGAATATATGATTTCATAGCATTGCTAAGCAATGACAAGAGCTAATCTCTAGGGTGAGCTGTGTTTATTAACACATTGCACATTTTCTTGCTTAGCAGCATAATTTCTCGTTTTATAAGAGTCCCTGAACTCATGTTTATGTTTTAGGTCAGCTGTCCACACTTACATGGCCAACTCCCAAGCTTTCTCATGTACACCACCAGAACAGACATTCTGAATCTGCGTACAGAACATCGCAGCAGTCTGTAGTTAAAAAGGCTGTGTCGACCTTTCCTTCAGGTCTCACAGACCCCTGGTGACTCACAGAGCTGCTGTTCCCCACCCAGTCCCCACTGACCCAGGCACAACTCACATAGCTCAAACACATTTTGGGCAACAAATTCCTGAACGCCTTCTAGCAAGTATCCCAGGCTCTGCCACGGGCTGGGACAAATAGCTATGTGTGTGTGATCATGTTCTATGCTAGGAGGTTGCCCATCCTTAGAGGATGAGAAATGGCTAGCAAAATTATTCAGAGTGGGTGGGACAACCTAAGAACCTCTGTCCTCTGAACCACAGAAGTGACTGGCACAGTCCGTGAGGTTTTTGTATATGTATAATGTAAGGGTAAGGAGAAGGTAGCTACAAGACCTGAGTTTGAGATGTACTCTGAAATTCCTGTAGCATTGCTGAGAGACAGGATCTGCTGCTGTGGCAATTGTTTGAAGGGATTGGTGGGATCTTGGAGTGCAATCAATTTCTACTACCACACAGCTGTGAACAGATTATGCAGATTAGCAGACATCCCTAGACAGAGCTGCTCATTGGAGGGTCACCTCAGCGGTCTCTGAGCTCCCATATCTCGTAGATGGATTGTGTGGTGTTAAGGCACACAAAAGCCTCTACACAAAATCTTCCCACACCTCAGTAGGCTCATTAGCTCTGTGTCCTTGCCCTCCCCAAGAAGGGGCTGGCTGCACACACCCCAGCACCTCCTGTGATGTTCATATTAATCCTTAAAATGCCCACTGGCTCTTCCAGCACTTGGCGCTCTGACTTGGTAGTCAAGATCTGTAGGTCCCACAGCCAAGCCAGAAGTGATGACCTTTGGCTGCTGAAGAGAGAGTGCCTGCTTATTTACAGCAGGATGGCAGGTGCTAGCACATCTCCTGGAATTTTTTCTGGAGTTTTCATTCAAATGTTAAGCTTGGCCCTGTGTGACAGCAGCAATTGAGAGGTGACACAAGTGAGTGGCATGTAGAACACTTGTGTTTTGTTGTGATATAATTGATAGATTATAACGGCCTATGCCTGAGCTCAAGACATCCTGGGTTGATTTCCTGCTACATTCATGAGCACAAACCCCCTACTGTTTCAGCTAATGGAGAAAGTGCTCTTAATTGTGTGAATCAGGATTTGCTGGTGGCAAATAACTGCTCACTCCACAGCAGCAGTCTGTTGGGGATAGGGTGCCTGGGTTATTGTATGGAATATGGCAGGGCCAAGTACATCTTTGCAGCTCAATGATGCAGAAAGACAAAGAAGCTGAAATTTCATCCAGCCACAGAAGAGTTCTAGGTGTGACTCTGTGCTCTGCCAGAAATGACCTTAGCAACTCCTCATTGAATGTGTCTGCAAAATGAGGGAGATAATGGGGAAGGAAGAGGAAGGCAGTGATGATTATTTCCTCACTTTTGGAGAATAGTGTCATACGTAGCAGTTTGTGCTGTGAAGTGCACGTGACATTAGCAGGTGTGGAGTCAAACCAGGACTCTGCCTTACAGTGTTTCTCCATGGCAGTGCGCACCTGCATCCTGCTTTGTGATGTAGCATTACACATGAGGAAATCCATATTATGAATCAGACAGGCCCATTCACCTGCCTGTACAATGGACAACTCACCTTGTCTTGACACCAGTCCCAAGACTTAATTTGCTAGGCTTCTGCAGTTGCCTGTTGCATTATCAAACTCTCTCTGAGGGGCTTTTGGGGTCAGACTCAAATCCAACAAACTGACACAGTAGCACATAGGCTAGGACCCCACAAAATAATTGTGGGTACAGATACCTCGCAAGTGATTGCCTCATTTGGATGGAATAAGGGTTTTGCTCATCTAAGTGATAAACCACATCTCCTCTGTACCAGGATAGATGTGCTAGGCTGTCTCTATGAACCAGTCTCTGTGACCAGTCATCATCTACACAATGGTGGAAGCACACATCTGGCAGCTGGGATAGCTCTTATTCCCTATCAGGCTGGGGGGCAGCCTTGTAGATGCCATTGGACTGCTTGGGAACACTGTTTCCTTCATGCCAGCTGTTGATCCAGATGCATGAGACATGTCCTTTGTATGTAAGGAATCACAGCAATTCTCACTTGGAATGAGTAATTCTCATGGAATGAGTAATTCTCATTCCATATCTCCAGAACACAGCTACTGGACTTGTCAGTTCTGAGCTGTTTGGCCATGGACAAGCAGCATCCTAGGGAGCGCTTTCAGGGAATTGTATCAAACTGCTTCCGGATAGGTAGGACTTCTTTTGTGAGAGTGCTTTTAGTTTGAAGGTTGTGCCAAACTTAAAGGACCAAACAAGTTAATTGAATAATTCAGGTTGGAAGAAACCTCAGTCTATCCTCCTGCTCCAAACATGGTCTCTTCTCCAAGCTGACAAAGCCTTGTGCCCTCAGCCTCTTTACAAAGGGCTTGTACAGGAGCAGAGTCAAAAATAAGAGTATTTCACTTACCTGCGCTGCATCCTGGCCTGGCAGCAGTGGAGTGAACTGGCACGAGGAACATGCTGAAACAGAAGCATGCCACACTGCTGAGGATAGATTGACTGTTTCCACACTGAGATTTTTCTTTCTTACACCATGACTTGGATCCAAGTGTAGTTCAAGCCTCTGAGGTACTGTGAACACCAAGGTAGCCTTGGCCAGCCTGTGGCAAATGTAGTGTGGACATGGTTACTTTGAAAGGACATGGGCACAGTTCTGTGCCCATTCCTGATGGGCATGGCTTACCTGGGTTATTGCACCTGGGTGCTGGGGTTGGATGAATTCTGTGAGGAAATTATGCCTTTGGGAGTTTGTCTTAGATTAGAAAAGCTCACCTTGAATTAGGGATACCAAGGATAAAGTTTAAGGGCCAAGTTGTCAAAGTTTTTAGGCATTTTACTGCTCTAGCTAATGTAATATTCAAAAGCCCATCAAATGCATTAACCATTAGAGAATGCATTTTATACAAACTGCATAGCCTGCTAGTGCCAGACTTGTGTGCCCTTTGGTCAGTAATGTCCCCAGCACAACCTGCAAAATAAAGACATCTGCTAGGGGAGAAAAGAAGGGAAGGTATAGCACTTTATTACATCAGGTCTGAAATAGAGTTTTAAGGAATAATGATTAGTACAAATGCTGCAGCTGGAGCTGGAGCAAGAAATGAGGAAACCACAATGAGAAAGAAAGTTACAAGAGCAAGGGAATGAAGCAAAAAACAAAACCAGAAGAACAGGAAAAAAAAAAATCTGTATTTAATGAAGTGCAGTCTGCAAAGTAACCAAACCCCAGAAAAGTAGTTATGGACTTGAGTCAGCACTGCCAGGTCAGGGGGACACCTGGAGAAGGCTGCTGCAGGCCTGAGTTCTCAAAGAATGTGGTGAGGTATCTGTTTGATCCATGTGTTACAGCTCTGGGGACCCTCACGCTGGCCTTGTGGTCATCCTGGAGTTCATTTGGGTCTGATGCCCACATCTTTGAGGGTATAACCCTGCTCCAGGCTTTCCTCTCATGTCTTGCAGTCCTGGCCTATGTCTGCTGTGAAAACCCAGGTATCCCTTGGCTCTTCCTCAGGTGCTGGCAGTCTGGTCCATAAGGAGTTACTGCTCACATAGCTCAAGACAACACAGATGTCTACGGTGCCACACTTCTCAGCTACAACCTTAATAGGTTTGCTACTCAAAAATAATACCCTGCCTCTTAATTCCACCAAATAATGTTGCTTCAAATTTCCTAATCTTCAGTGGGACAGACTACTGTCCCATCATGAAGGCCTCTTGCCAAACAACTTGGTTTCTTGAACTGTAACCTAAAACACAGTGCAGACAGGGCAATCACTGATTTCATCACAGCACTGTGAGCACAACCCCATCCCTTAGGGCAGATGTTTCATATGGCAGGGGAAATGGGGAGACACAAAGGATGTGGGTGGTGGATAGGAGTGAGGTAATGTGGAGAGGGTGATGTCATGGTATAGCCACAAGGGTTGGGTGAGGGCGGGCTTAAGAAGTAATTTTTGGCGTGTTTAGCCTCATTTCCCGGGAAACAGAGGCTTACAGTATCACTTTGGGTGTATATGTGTGCACATGATGTAATAAGGGAGAGGCTGAGGCTTCAGAGTAACCCTCATGAGGCACCAGAGATCCAGAGGAGTGATCTTTGACAGTGCCCCAAGAATGGAGAAAGCCTCAGCTGAAGCCTGAATTTTATTAAACACAGGAGAATGTATCCACCCATGAGATGTACACTTGCATGAGTACAGGCTTCCCTTGCTCTGCTTCTCAGGCAACAACTTGTTACTGGATTTCAGTTGTGCAGCCACTTGGGCATAAGTGTGTATCTCAAAATTTGCAATCCCATATGTATAACAAAATGTTTGTTTTAGAAATACCAGTGACTGGAAAGTAAGTGTCAGCAGAAATGAAATACTGGTATATGTAATAGAACAACATCTTCTCTGTAGAGCAATGATTCCCAATTTCTTTGGCCCACCAGAGCATTGCAACCTTCAAAATTTCAAGCAAACATCGTTCACCCTTATAATGAAGCTTTTAGCTGAAAGCATTTTTATGATACTACTTTGGTTGTGTAGCCAGCAATGATGAATTACCTTATCCATTATGGCCACAGCTTGAAAACACAACTGTAAATGCATTTGCTTTCCCCTTTTTCTAGTGCTTCTGATTCAAGCTGCGTGTTTTGGGTCCACCACGAAAGAGCAAAGATTCCCATCAGATTTATTTGTCATGCACTCAGGTTGTTCAAACTGTTCCTTTGCAGTTTACAGTTTTAAATGGTGAAAGTTTGGAATAAAAGTGAGAAGTTTGTCAGATACCATGTAATTGGTTATAAAATGTGTGCCTTTGTACACAGCAATAAGGCTCTGGTGTCTGCACTGAGATTGTTTTGTGCTGCGTGTAATGGAAGAGATAACACACCTTTCCCTGCCTCAGTAAGGTTCCTGACATGGCAGACACCCACACTCTCACAAACAGCTCTGGCTCCATCACCACCCTCACCTTTCCAGTAAAGGGCTAAGGACTGTTCCTGCCCAGTCTACCAGAGAAAGACCTTTCTGCACACAAAAGTTTTACTTGATTTAAAGGGGTAGCTGTACAAATGCCTCTCTTCACTCGTGGGTGCCTGTCTTGTGGTCGCCCTTTCTGAGGCTTGTACGAGAGACACTTTTTGGTTTTTACTTCTACCCATTTCCATGATAGAAACCATCTTGTAGAAATATATTTTCATGTACCTGAATGTCAACACAGAATGGGAGATTTAATCCTTTACCTTCTGTTCCATATTTAGTCCTTTGAGTACACAGAAGAAAAACCCATGCTCATGGTGACCTACATAATCCAGTGCAGTGCCTAATCACACTTACATGAGGTGGCTGCTTGTGGTATCAGGGAGGGAATGCAGGCATTGGGAGACCCCTGCTAGGGCTCTGTTCTGAAGAGTGATATAAGTCACTTTCACTTGCTGGAAATAGAGATCCTCCTCAGGTAGCACAGGTTTCCACAGAATGGAAAAGTGACAAGTGGACAGAAATTGATGAATCTTTTAAAATGTATTTATCATTTGCCATTTGTTTTTTTCTTATTGTGGCACTCACTTCAGGGTGACTCGGGGTGAGCTGCTGCAAACTAGAGGCCAGCTGATTTCAGCCATAACTGTGCCTGTGCTGTATCATGAGGCAGGGCAATCAATGACTCCAAAACAAAGAGGTACATTGTGAAAGGTGAGTTTTAAAAAACCAAAATCAAACAATGAAAAAGCCATTGCTCAGCATCAGCAGTGAAATAATTAGACATCTCTTCAGGACAGATTTATAGGCTAGTACCATTCACAGACAGAAGCAGAACTTGCTGGGTAGGATGCTTTATAAATGCAAAATTAGTAACAGTAGTCCTAAAACCAAAACTGAATAAGGAAGCAGAGCCTGAGGAAGCACAGAAAAATGGCACAGCTGCCATGAACAGACCAGATGTGGGCTGATCTAGGGTAACTCTTCCCAGAGTTTTCTCCTTCCAGCACGATGCTGGAATACTCTTTGGTCTTTGTGAATGAGAAGGGTATACATGCCAGCATCTCCCTTGGTGCCTGCCTGCATTGAGGGCACAGAATAAAGCAGGAAAAGAAGACAGTTTATGGGCATACTTGGTCAGAGTGAGGTGGTATTTTAAAGCCAGGGGTGTCATTTTTGGTTACAACAAACCTCAAAACTCGAGAAAATGCCCTTGACAACTCGTGTCATAGTGTTGCTTGCTGTGACAGAGATTTCTGTATGTGCTCGGGGCAATGAGTCTCTTTGCACTGTCAGATCCTTCCTTCTAGCTACTGGAGGCTACTGAAATTCAGAGATGAAGAGATAAAACAAGAGGATCACAAGTATTTTTACACAAATGAGCACCACCAGGCATTTCAGGTGGGATTTTGAGCCCCTGTTCCTGGCATGAAGCCTTGGCTGCCTGTTTTGCTCAGCGAATGTGTGGATCCCAACACATACGGGTCTAAACCCTTATTTTTAAACCTGCCTGCATCCCGACATGAGTGACACCTGTGGCTGTGGCCAGCACTTCAGTGGCCTCAGGGCTGGAGCGTGGCGGGGACAGTGGGTTGAGTCGGTGAGTGACTCCCGCCTGTGGTGAAGCCACCTCGTGCCTCACTTTCCCCATTTTTGTGACAATGCTGGGGGCGGCTGCGACCCCTCGGCGGGATGCTCTTGGCCCGGCTGGCGGGCATCCGCGCCCCGGCAGGGCTGTCGCCACTCCCCCTGAACCCCCACCGGTGCAGGGCTTGGGGAGCCTCCCCGGCCCCGTGTTCTGCCCGCCGGGGGTGTGAAGCCGGGCGGTGCGGGGCGGCAGCCGAGTCCCCTGGACGCCCCTCAGCCTCCTGTTGCCTTCAAAGGCCGCCGAGGTCGCCGTGGGGCGCCGAGGGGCCGGCGGCGAGAGNACCGGGGGAAAGTCGCAGCCGGGGCGGAGGGGGAAGTTGCGGGGCCGACGGGCGCCTGGGTGGGGGCGAGGGACTGTGTCCCCGCCGGGGCCAGACCCCTGCATCCCGCCGCCGGGACGGGCTCCCCGGGGCAGCTTCCTTTCCTCCCTCCCTCCTTTCCTCCATCCCTGCCTCCCTCTCTCCCGCGCGCTCTTTCCCTCGCTCTTCTTTTTTTCCTTTCTTTCACTGCAATGACATTGAAAACCTTGGAAAGCCCCCAGCTGCAACCCCCCCCAGCTCTGTTGACAGAAAACAAACGGTGCCTGCATTCCCGGTTGCGGCGGCCTCCCTAAAAAGTGAAGTCAGAAACAAAATATTTGATAATTACGGCAGGGGAAATGTGGAAGTGATTTGAGGAAAATGAACTCAAGCTGGGCTGGGAAGGGAGGCTGAGCCTGCCTTCGGAGGAAAGCGGTCCCTCTCGGGGGGCAGCTTGTCCTCCCTCCCTGCATTTTTTCTCCCTACATATTTCTCCCAGATGGCGAGACCCACCCTAAAGCATCGCAGTTTGGCTCCGTGGAAAAAAAAAAAAAAAAAAAAAGAAGGCATAAACACGTCTGGTTCCCTCTTTTTCTGCCTCCCACCCGTGGACTGTGCTGCCCGGGTTATGGTAAAGAGCGGGGTTTAGGATGGGGCCCATCGCTGTTGGTCCCTCTCCTGAGCAAAGCTTTTTGTGAACTCCCCGCAACGGCCAGGTGAGGAGCAGAGGTGAGACAGGGTGGTTGTGAGCCAACACTGGCAAGCTCTGGTCACTGCTGTCATGAAAACCAAGGGGAGTGGGACTGAGCTGTAGTATGGACTAGCATTTCACATCTGCCTGTACATGATAATATTGTAATACGCTTTCTTCCTGAAGTGTGACATACTTATGTAGTGAGCATAACTCACTCCTCTCCAACACTGTCCTGAAAAAGCCAAATCATATTTATTCATTTTCTTAGGAACCCTAAATAAACCTTAACCAGTTCTGGTCAATATACACCAACACCTCTGTAGGAAGAAGGCACACAGCATCCATAAGAAAAATTATAATAACAGCTAAATAATGATGGCACTGGTCTGAGTAAAGCCTTTTGGGATCAATAGCCCAGAGAAACATAGCCAAAATATATTTGGCCCTGGATTTGTGATTTCATTGGTGTCACTAACATTGTCAAAGTGCTAAATCCTGCTTTTTGCCTAATGTTCTCTAATTTGTAGTACCTGGATAACTTCCCAGCTGTAAGTACTGTCATGTCTCTGTCTCTCACCTGCAAACTGAAAGTAAGAAAAATGTATAGCCATCATTTTCAAAACTTGGTTTTAAAGGCCAGTTCATGCTTGAGTGAATAAATGAATTATTATTATGACTGGCTCCAGAGATAATGGTCCAAGTGGCAAACCAGTGAACGTTTTGGTTTGATTCCAGTCTAAGTTCAACAAAACTTGAGACCGATGACTGAGGTCTGGGTCTGGTTTCAGGGAAAATTGACACTTCAGGCAACTTTTGTTTCGGGGTTCAGTTTGATTCCTCTTTGCTAGTAGCTTCCAAGTGGTGAACATCAGTTCAGTCATGGGTAGCATCCCACCCTCTGGGATATTTAGACCTTCTCATTTCCTAGGGAGTGGGCTGTGCTTGAAGGTGAGCTAACTTGTAATTCAGAGACAGCTTTGATGGTTGCCCGCTTCTAAATGTTTCTTGTTACTGCTCTCCCGCATCACCGGCATTCAGTGAGATTAGTGTGGCATTTTCCTCTGTGGTTTTCCCTTTCCAGATTTTGGAAGTGATAACCCTCTCTATGCCTTCTGTTACTGCTGCAGGTTGCACTTTGTGCCTTTCAGTACATTCGGAATACTAGCACTGAGCCTTAAGCTTCTAATCTTTTTGTTAGCAAAACTGTATCTGAGTTGTGCTGGAGTTTTTGTACAACAGTCATTTCTACAACATTGTTAGGTGCATAATTAGAGTCTTGAAAGAAAGAAAGAAATTGCTTCAGTAAATGTTCCTGGCATAACTTCATGCAGACTGGAAAATCTGAGGCATGCCAGAACTTGGGAGCTTTTCTTGGCCTGGTTCAGTAATAGTCACAAGAGCAATAGACGGTGAACTGTACTCCTCGGATGGAGGCCAGCCACCAGCTTCAGACAGCCCTTTTTATCTCTCTCTTCCTGGGTCAGACTCAATGAGGTGGCTGTTCACTCATATTAACAGGGATGCTACAGACGTGAAGTTGCTCATATTCTCAGCTGGGGCTCCCAAAGCATGTGGAATGATTTTTGGGAAGCATCCCTCACGATAGAGGAAAAGGGAGAGGCTTGACATGTCTGTTGAATGTATTAAAAGTCAATCAGTTTTCACATCCTGCTGGACTAAGTTACCTAGTTAACACTGGAGAGGAGTCCAGTTGCTGTTTGACTGTATCCATGAGGTCTGAAAGGTGGTGTGTGGGACCACTTCCATACCAGCATCATTCTGTGTCCCACCAGGATACTCGTTTCACAATAAGAGTGAGGGGTTTTCTTGTTCTCATTTTCGCTTAAGCCTGATTCAGAATCTTCAAGAAAGTTATTTTCACCGTGCATTTTAGATGTTAGCAAAGAGATTTATACTAGCATGAGTGTATTCATGTGAGCTGTGGATACAAGTCCTTTCTTGAATCCAGCCTTGCCAAGAGAAGAGGTCACTGACCTGGCCTGCGTTCCGCTCCTTGCCAGTTTTCTGGTCATTCAGATTAATCTCTGGGGCCTGTAGCTGTTCTTCTGAACTATCCTTTACCCGTTTCTGGCCAAATGAGCCAGCCTTTGGAAAGAGTTATGTGTAAATGGTTTAATCTCATTGGTCTTATTTTGGCTAGAAAGGGCAAGCAGAGGAAGGCCAGCTACTCCCCTCTTGTGAGGAGATGTACAGACGGATCTGAGGGGCTACCCCTCAGAAAACCCCTGAGAAAAAGAGCATGGTGACAAATACCTGGAGGCAGATTTATAACCTTTCCTAAAAGCATGGTGTTTGCAGTGTCTACATCTGCTGTAACCTTGGGATGAATTTTTTTCACCTGACCTCCATTTCCCTCAGTGTAATTTTTCTATAGGAAAAGCTGAAAAGGGATGTAAATGGCGAGAGAAAAGGCAAAGATTTCTGTTTGCTTAACTCACCTAAGTGCTTCCTCTTGATCTGACTTGGCTGCTTTTTCATGTAAGGAGAGTAACACTTCAGTCTTTCCAAGACTTGTGCCCTTTGCCAGCAGAGTACTTGTGTGCACCAGGGGATTTGGAGCTGGGAATTCAGATGGTCTTCACAGGACTTGGTGTACGTCCTCCCATTGGGCTGTTCACACAGTCTGGCCAGGATCATGAGCTTGCTGTGGTCAAACTTTTCCCACGTTTTTGCAACGGACAAAACCTAAAAACTGGTGTCTTAATAAATGAAACTGATTAAATTTGAGATCCTTATGTAATTGCATCTGTATTTGGCCCTGAAGCCATCAGTTTAAGAAATTTTGAAATGAAATGATGGAGACTTTGTGAATAGTTCAGTCCTGCTTTCACTGATAATTTAGCCAGGACAGTGGACAGAAAAGGCACCATGCTTACAATGATGTGGGTAACTCAGGCTGTTTTTAATATGCATTGGCTTTGTTCAATAAAACCCAGCAGTAACACATTCATAAAATAATTTAATAAAAGTGACTTCCCAGGTCTACTCTAGCAAGCACATCTTCAGTGGAAGGAAAAATTGCATCCATTTTTTCTCCTTGAGCTGGTTTTGGAGTGATAGGTGTCTTCCTTCTTTAAATCCTTCCCTTGAGTGCCAGACCAAGGATTGCTGGAGTTGTATCTCAAGACAACAAGCACTTTTTAAACGGAGAGGCAGGGAAGAAGTGATTCTACCCTGGAAGAACAGCAAAGGCTCATCTGCACAAAGCCTATTTTTTAAGGTGCATGCTGTGCCGCCAGCAAGCTGCTGTGCTGCAGATGTCCCAGGAATCGGAGTCTGGAAGATGGACCAAGTGGTTCTGTCCAAGGCACCTCATATTGTGCTGAAGTTGCTGGCCAAATGCCCCATGTAGGAGTGTTTAAACAATCTCCCTGGCTGTTCTGAAGGGGCTGTAACCTCTGAGCAGGAGCATGTGTGGCACAAGCTCTGCAGCAGAAGTGATGTTGTGTAGCACTTAGATGTGCATGGCACCCAAATGCTGCTTCTCAGATGGAGCTGCTGTCAGAGCCGAGCTGCTTTGTGCAAACGCACCAGTGGCTGAGTGAATGACTTTATCTGCCAGAGTGCAAATTCCTTGCCGGTAATTAACAGGGGGCTGCTGCTGGGGGCGGCCGAGGAGGCGGCTCTGCTCCCAGCACAGGAGGAAGGGACTGGCTGAGTCTCCTGTTGCATTTTCCAGCTGCTGTTATTGGTACAGCTGCTTACCCATCGGGAGGCTTCGAGGCACCTTTGATCTTTCTTGTGTGGTGTTACATGAGCTGGGGAGTGTTTCTCTTTGTACAGAAGAGAGTTTGTCACAAATCTCAGCCAGATGTATCTTCCCGGACTGATGAGACTCCCATTAACCAGGCTGTGTTTCCGCCATGTATCCTGTGAGCTAGATGAGATTGGTTCCCAGAAATGCCTTGTTTACCTGGCTTGCATCTATTTTTGCAGGGAGGTTGGCTTCTGCTCTACTGTGATAGCTATGCCAATCTGTGAATAACCAGCATTTCCTTGGAGAGATTCATCTCTCACAGCATTGTCTCTGAGTTTAGCAAAGGAAAAGAGCAGCCTGCTGTTGTGCTGTGAAGCGTACTTCCTTCTACAGCTGCATCTGGGTGGTAGACAAGGGGGTTATATGCATCTGGACTTTAGCAGGGGTTGTAGGTTTTGCCACAACTGTGTACAGAGTTAGGTGTGAGCTGGTTAGAGCAGGGGGAGTATTTGCTCTCAGCTGCGGGGTTCTGATTGCAACTCCTCAGCAGTAAATAAACAAATGGCAGATAAGCAGGTCTGGAGGCTTCAATGCTCCATTAAAGCACAGATAACTGTAGTGCAAGCAGCGACTGTGTGGCATTTTCTTGCTACTGCTTTTCAAGTGTGCTTCAGTTCTGATCTGGACTGAAAACACCAGCCAGCAGTAAAGAGTGACTGTCCCTTCTCTGCCTCGCGAACTAGCTACCCGCAAGTGAGGTTCATATAATTTGCTGTGAAATTTTACTACCTGCTCTGTGTAATTTTGTCACTTATTACATTGTACCTCTTGGTTTGGGCATGGACCCTGTGGTTGTGTGGAAGTGGTTTAGATGTAGGCTGCCTGTGAGAGTTGAAGAAAAGCAAATTCATGCTCCAGTCTGCAAATGTGTAATTTCTTGCGGACGTCTGCACCTTGTTTGGAGGGCATCAGGAGGCCTATAAGCTAGAAACAAATTGGAGGCTCCTCTTGGACCAACATATAGGAAAGAGCAGAGAATTTGGGGTGGATTGTTGGGGAGGGGTTTGGTGTCTTGTTAAGATTCAGCTGGAAGTGAAGCCCATATTTCCACTGACAGCTAAACAGTGTTTCCCTTGGCTGTACTGTCAACTGCTGTCCCAGAGATGGACCTCTAACCACTTTCTCAAAATACCTTAACGCTGTGTAATGGACCCCATAGAACCCAGCTTTTCTTGTTGTTTCTGCTCCTTAGTCCTTCCCTTCCCTTTTGCACTGCAAAGAGCAGCAAACCAGCTTGAAGGAACAATGGAGAAAACAGATAAAAACACCAAGGCAAAGCAGCTGCATTTCCTTTGCAGGAGCAGAGGATTTGCACACCTTATGCTCCAAGCATAGAAGGACTGGTTGGACAACTATTTGTTATCCACTGCTGGTTGTCCCTAGCCAATTCGTGTTCCTTCTGATCCCATCCCTGCTTCTTGCTTAGAGTCCTGAGACAGGATCAAGAGACCTTGGCAATATCAATGCCTGTGGAGCTTCCTGTGTTTAATCAGCTTTTTCCCCACTCATGAAAATTTTCAAGAAACAGTGATTTGAAGATTTTTTTTTTTTAATAGCCAGAAACAAATTCTTTATTTCTGGATCTGTGAGGAGTCCTATAGAGGTCATGGAAAGACTTGCTGTGAAGGTACCCGTGGCAGGAGTATGACTCAAGCCTGTTAAGTCTTGCAAGTCATAGGAGGGGAGAAGAGGATGTTAAAGTCTTGGATAAGAGGGAAGCAGGAGTGGGCTGGCAAAGGTACCTGCCTCTGATGGAGAGATGTACTGGTGAACCTTGTCCTAATGCAGGAGCCCATGGCTTGGGTGTACTTCCTGCAATCAGAAATGCCATCTTGTCACCCTGCTGCCATGGTGAGATATTTTGGGGCTTGAGTGTCAGAGGCAGAACGAGGAATTTCTGTCCATCCACGAGGATGGGCTTTGGCAGGCGCTGGCCAGCTGATAAGTTGGCCTCCAGTGCTGTGTTGTCCAGGGATGGTTTTGACAGCAGAGCCTGTTGATGTTTTCTGACAATGAATCGATCTGGAGGACTGTTCCTGGGAAGGTGCCCCTCCATGCTAGAGCAGCCCCTGCCATTTAAGCACTGGTAATTTTAGCCCAAAGCCAAGAGCTTTCCTTCTGCATGATGTAACTCCTTGCATATGTACTTCTTGCTGCTCTGGGACTTACTTTCCCCTCCCGGTTTTGGCCGCTTTTTCATGTTTATGTTCAAGGAAGCTTAAGTATGAGGGATTGGAATTGTTGTCTCGTTTCCTATATGTAGGAGGAAGCGATTTCATTGGGGAATTTTTGCAATGTCTGGATCATTTAGTTGTCTGGGTGAGTAAAATTCCTCAGGGATAACTGTAAAGGTTGTGACCGAGCTCTGGTCTGCAGCCTGTGCATTCAAACCCGGGGTTCTGGAAGATTAAGGTGGCAAGGGACCAAGCATTCATGTCGGAGGCATCGCCTTCAGCTTGGCAGAAAAGCTGCAGTATTCCTGTCTGAGGACAACATGTTTGCTCCACTTGATGCAAGCTCTGGGGTATTCCAGTCCTAAGACAATGAATGCCACATGAGTAGTGTCAGCCTAATCTTCAGGCAGTGCTCTCCCTCTCCAATTGCCCTGTGGATGGATGATGGGGAAGTCAGGTTGCAGCAGAGGCTCAGTTTCTCACAAAGGTCTTTTTCTCACATCCCCAGGACTGGGGCTTGGACCCATTTGTAGAGGGTGATGTGTAAGGGTAAGGAGGAGCAGATTAAGAAGGGAGTACTTTTTTATACTTTACTTGTTCAGAAAAACAGACACTTTTTTATACAAGATGTCACTGCTTGCCCTGGGATTAGTAGCTGCTTGTACAAACCATAGCCATTAGTGTCTTGTCAAATCCAGTTTCACACATCCCTGATAAGTGATGCCCCCTTCCCGTTCTGTGAAAAATGATACCATGCTCTGGAATATTTCAGAGTTAGTAAGTTTATCTTCGCAGTCCTCTCCTGTGAGCAAGTAGACCATTAATCTTCTTATTCTGTCCCAATGGTCCTAATTACACTCCCCTGTTCAATGATAATCAGCGCGTCCCCCATGCCATTATCGCCACCTTGTACACGTAGCCAGTTTATGGCACTCCTCAGCTCAGTGCTTAGCACACCTCTTTTAATCTCCTTGTAGCTCCCTTCCTCCTGTCAATGCAGGAAAGGAAACAGATGTATGTGATCTTTTTCTCTGTTTGGTGTTACCTTTGAACCTTCTCAAGTAACTTTTAAACCAAACAGCCACGGGTTTCAGCCTTGTTTGGCAAAGTGTATTCATTTCCTACAGGATACTGTGTTGCTCTAAGTTTTGTAGAAGTAGGTGCAGTGGTACAGTACTTACTGCCTTACCAGAGGGAAAAACTTGAGTGTGAGATCAGCTTCTACTGCAGGCCAGAGAAGCAATTTATGAGCATTCCCCAGTGATTGTAGTTCATACCTTCATAGCCACTAAATGCCGTCAGCCTCAAGACAAGAATCTGCGGGAAGCAGTTTGTAGAACAACTTATTGTTGCTCAACTTTGTACTCAGTGCTTTGTCCTCTCCTCTTTGGTGCTCGGAGCTGTGTGCAGTCCCCCAGGAGGGTGTCGTGGAGGAAACTGAGCCAAAGCATAGCTAATCAGGGGGCACAAAACATGGTTTGTTACACCTCATGTGCACCTACACCCGTGCACATAGAGCCACTGTACTCAGTCCTGTTACTTGCCAGTAACTCCTGCAATCCAGACCTGGGATGGGAGAATGGAGGATGCAGCAAAATTTGCGGTCAATATGGATTATTTGTGGATTTCCTATCTTGATGGGTGAGTGTTAAATCTCACTGTGGTATATAAATAGCCTGAAACCGCACAGTGCCAGCACCATGCCTGGGCCACTCCTGGCTTTGTACATGTGAAAACCGAAAGAGATGGGAGAACAGCTGGATATTAACACCTCCTTGCAAATCTCTGCCAAGATCTTCTGCAGTGCAGCAGCACAGATCCAGATGCTGGCATGAGTTAGGCCATCCTGGCTGCAGATGCAAGGTCAACAGTAAACCAGCATTAAACAGAGACAACTATTTGGGGTTTGGGTTTTTTGGTTTTGTTTTTACTTTGGGTTAATATTTATTTGCTGTGGGGTTTTGGCAGGATGGAGGGACTACAGCAGACTCTGATCATCTGTGGTTCAAACACTTTCAGAGCCTGTGGGCATCAAGAAAATGCAAACAGACTCTTCTCTGCAGACCAATTTGTCCTCACTCTTAGCATGATGCCATGATTTGTATGTAGGCTTTGGGCAAGGCACCTTATTCCTCTAAGCTGTGGTGCTCACATCTGTAAAACAAGGATAATGATGGTGCTGTGGCTCACAGCAGGGTTTATAAAGCTGAATGCATTCCTGTTAAGAAAAGTTTAAAAGCTCTCATGTAGAAGGTGCAGCAGGCATTGCAGAGGATCATTTTCCTTGTTAGCAATGATAACAATAGTAAGAAAAATGGAGACAAAATGTAGACCAGAGTTGCTGTGTGATACAGCGATTTCTTGCCAGGCAGTAAAGAGGTGCAAAAAGGGCATATATGGGCCACCTTTAAGGTGTGAGTCAATAGCTCACAGATGGAGAAGAGGTGGTTGAATGTTTTGATGAAGGCAGAGGGAGAAAGAAGCAGATCATCAAGTGGGAGAGCTGGGGTGTCTCAGAGGGGATTGCACTTCTGGGGTGCTTTTGATCTCACAGGGGAGCAGTAAGGACCTCTCCATCCCTTTGTATCTCAGAGGAAAAAAACACGAGTTGTGCTGTAAGGGGAGCACTTGACATTATGGCAATGTAGATGTCCCTGTGTTCTGGGTAAGTAGAGACCCTTACACAGGGCATAGTTCCTTGCTTTCCTGACAGGTCTGACAGAGGTTGACAAGGGAGAGAAGATGGGTTAGCGATTTCCATTGGTTGTCATGGAAACTAATGGAAATTACTCTCTTTTTTTTTGTCTGTCTGTCGTATATGAAGATTTTGTTAAAACAACTAGGAAGTGTTCTTTCTTTTTCTCTCTCTCTCTTTTGTTTTTAACACTTTACTTGCTGACTCTTGCTCTTCAAAGGTACTTTGTTGGCAGAATTTTCCTAGGGAAGTTTGTATACTGGTTTTGAATGCTGTAAAGTATGTGTTAGGGATGAGCATCTGAAGTAGGGCAGCTGCTGGGCAGTTCTGTGTGCTGAGCTGCTTTCCACCCTGAGAGCTTCTGCAAGGTACCCATGTGACCACTTTCTCACCAAGAGGCTTAAAAGTAAGATGGCAGGTAGCCTGAGTGTTCTGTTTCCCATGTAAATGGTAAGCAGATGATTAGCTACCCTGCAAAAGCACAAGCTGGATGAAAGGGGGATGATAATGCCAGTTTATCAGCCAGTGAGTTGTCAGGCTTGCTGACATAGTGACGGTAAAGAGCTTAGAGAATTTCACATTAGAGGTGTGGGTGTAACACAATGGGTTATTATTACTATTTCATGTAAACATCAGCATGTCTTGTTGCTAAAAATATGGCTGTCTACCAACTCCGCTGACAAAAAGGGGCAACCTTCCCCATAGATTAGTAGATGGTGAGGCCAGAAGAAGCTATTGTGCTTTAGTTCTGCCCTCTTGCATCAGCCCATATATCTAGCTTTTTTTATTAATTCCGTTTGCTCTGGACTTTACAATGTGTCTTAAAAACATCTAGTCTTGATTAAGTAATTACCACAAATGGAAAATACCACTGTGTTTGGTATGTTGCTGCAGTAGTTAATTACCCACATGCTGTTACACCTCATTTCTGGCTTGAATTTGTCTAGTCTTGATCTGCAGATGCCGAATCTTCCGTTTAATCCACTAAACAGAAGAAGCCTTTAGTCCAGTGTGTCTGTTCCCTGCTGCTGTAACTGTAGTTTGCACAAGGACTGCTCCCAGTCTTGTCTTTGGTAAACTGTACAGTCTGAGCTCCTCAAGCCATCCCCTGGCAAGGTGAGTTTCCTGATCTCCTGCTCAGTACTGGGTCTCCACGGAGTGCATCCCCTTTGCCAGTGTGTTAGTGCTCCCTCACTCTGTGATGACAGGGCATCTCCATGTGCTCGTTTACTGGGAATCCATAAATACTGGGCAATATAAATTGTGAAAAGAAGAAAAAACCACTATGAACCCTAATTTATTACTAGGGAGTTTGTACACATTAACTGACACGCCATCAGGAAGCACAGCTGGTGAAGTTTTCGCAATGGGGGGTCCTCCCCAGTACACAAATGTGCTGTTGTTACCAGCTAAAACCTTGGTTTCGAGTTTCCTAAAATACATGCTTAAGTTAAAGGTCAATATTTGGAGGCTTTTTGACCCTCTTGACTTCACAGGTGAGATTTGACTGGACTGGGGGCCAGGATGTGTGTTCAGCACAGCCTGTGTCCTGTAGTAGGCAAGCGGCCGAACTGCAGCACTTCAGCCAGCTGGAGCCTGTCCTCAGGCAGCCTCAGCTGAAGCCTGCTAGGGCTCCTGTGCTCCCCAGCCAGTGCCCTGAGCACGGTGTCCCTTTGTCTTTAATAACCTTTGTCTTTAAGTAGGGATGTTAGATTTTTTTTCTCCTCTGAGAGAAAGTAGAAGGCTGTCTGTATTTCTTGGCCTCAGGTCCCTTCCAGTTCACATTTTGGAAAGACTGAATGGGCAAGGCTGAAGGTTTGTGCTTTCATACCTTTAAGGCATCTTCCTGCACAGCAGCCTTTACTGGGCAGCAGAGGCATTTGGATAAAAAAAGCTCATGCACTTTTACTGTGGGCAAGCTAGTTGGAAGCCTTTTTTTGTCAATGATGAGAGGTGAAAGGAGGTAACTCTCTCTCCTGAGGTGATGCTTTCACCCTGTGCTCTGCTGCGAGCTTGAAACCCATTTTTAATAAAAGTCTGGCAAGAGGCAGCAAAGCCCTGTTTCTCAGGGCTGTGATTTTTAGACTTGTAGCCAAACTTCCTTCAGACATGCATCTAAAGGAGTGGTTACAGAGTGTGACTTGCTCTGCCTGTGAGCTGCCCTGAAGATAGGTGAGCATCTCCTGTGCTGCTTTGTCGTTGTGCTCCCTCTTATTTTTCCTCTGCCCTTAGGCAGGTGAAAACTGAACTCTGCCCCCAGAATAACTCTGGGTGTTGAGGATGAGGGTGAACACAGTTTTTAATTTTTTATCTTTACAGGCGTGAGAGAAAACATTGGAAAACAGAGCGTAGGGAGTGCAAAAGAGGTGCCCTCCCTCTCTGCCCCATCATATCCCTTACAGCCCCTGTGATAGAAGCCCTTTGCTGGCTGCTCTGTCTTTTGGATGCAGGAGAGCATTAATGCTTTTTCAGAGAAGCTGTGGTCTGTCCCCATCATTACACAAAACCTTACACAAAACCTCTCCTTTGGAGCCTCCAGCAGCATACAGGTGAGGGGGGACTTCCACCTCCCCACAGGACATTTGTCCATGGTCCCCTGCTGGAATGGGAGACTTGTCAAATGTTCATTTATTGCAGAGGCAGATTCCGGAGGACACTAGGTGATGTACTCAAGGACACAAGGTACCATGACTGAAGGGTGGATGCAGAAGCATCCATCAGCTTAATTCTGTGTGAGAAGGGCTTTGTGTCGTTGCTCATACTCGTGCAGTGCATGGCAGGATAGTGTCATGGAACAACTGCAGTTGTTGGCGGAATGTGAGCATGGGCTTACCTGGCAAGACATGCAAGGCTTCCCACAGACTTCCCGTGTAGTATTGGATGAGCACTGAAACCCCAGGCACTGAAGACAGGTAATGTATCTAACATTCCTGGAGAACGGAGTTAGGCTCCTGAATGGTGGTTGTGGTCTGAGCCTAAGTACTTCAAGGCGGGTGTTTTGGTGGAAACCAAGAATTTTCCTGGTCCTGTGTCAGTGTGTAAGATTCCTGAAGGAGAGCTTTCTACCCTGTGACCACTTTCAGGTGATAATGCAGTGCAGTTCATGCCTGCTCTCAGGAAGCAGCTATCTGATAACAGCAGTGGAGAGTGTTCATACAGCTATCTCAGCTTTGTGCTTAGGCCTGTTTGTTTAGCCAGCAAGTGTTCACACAGTAAGTACCAGAAGTCCCAAATTAGTTCCTTTCAGCCTCTGTCCCATCCAGCAGCATTATGTGTTCCTAAGAGGTTGTTGAAAGCATTAGGATGTCTCGGGGAGGAGTGCCCATATTTGCATCATTATTTTTTATAGGATTTAGCTGTTAAAAGCCAGGCACACTGCGTACTGCTGGCTGCTGTCCCAGTGTTAGTATAGTCTGATCTCTCTGCAGTTGAATGGTTTCCGACAAGGAAGTGGGGAGGGGAGGAATTAAAATGTCTTGGCTCAGATGAAGATACAAAACTCAGGTAAGATGAAGAAACATGGTGAAGTCCATGCCTGGAGCATGCAGAGGTGTAAAGCATGTGTTTCACAAACTATTGCTTGGGGTGTTTGATGACATATGAGAAGGTGAAGGAGCAAGATTTAATGGAACATTGATGTGACTGGAAGAACAACATCTCTGTAGCAGGGCTGTGCTGGCATCCTGGCATTTTGGAGGATACGAGGCTCATGAAAGTCAATTGTGTTTTGCTGTAACAAAGGATTTGGAGGATTAGGCTTGGGCAGCTGAAGTGCAGTGTGACCATTGCTGCCTGCGGCAGCCTTTGGCTGAGATTGCCATCAGGCAGCAGGGATGACGGGAGCATGTCCTGCAGTGCTTATGGCACAGTGTGCCCTGGTAACTGAATGTGGGGCAGCTCTACCACGGGAGTGAGCTGCAGCACCTCCACAGGAACTGCTCCACACCCAGTTGAAATACCTTTGCTGTAGAGTGAGTATTCATTGCTAAAGGGGAGAAGGAAGCAGCCACAAACAGTGTCCCTTTTAGAGACCTGATTTTCATCTAGACCCTGAACTTGATGTTGCTGACTGGAACATTAAAGGCTTCTTGTATAAAGGTTCACTACTGGGATTAGACTGTGTTTGTGTACGGGTTTCACAGTGTCAGGGTTGCCAAGTGCAAGAGCAAGTAATACGTGCATGGGTAAGGGGTTTGTGGTTCACACAGTAAGTGTGAATTGGTGTCAAGGCCTCATGAGTGACAGGCTCTTAAAGATCAGCACAAATGTGGTAGACATTCATGTTCACAGTAAGATACTTACCCTCTCTCTGGTCAGGGCTGTTCCCTTCTGAGTTTCTGCATTGAAGTGGCTCAGGAATTAGAAGTGCTGGAACACTTAAAACATAAGGAGGAACGTAAAGCCAGCAGCTGGATTTGCCTAGGCTGTGATGAAGTTGTTGGGTGTTGTGATTGCAGTAAATCTTTCATTACAGGCTAAGATTATTTACTGTATCTTGCTTTTGCCATAGGCTAAAGGAGCACACACACACACACAATCCCTTCAGCTCAGTGAGATAGCTTTCTAGGGCTGATATCTTACCTGTGTCTGACCTGAAGTGCCTATACTTTCCAAGGGTCTGGGTGTTTGGCAGGGAAGGACTGGGGCAAGCTTTGCAAGTTTTATTCTAGGAGGGCTGTTAGACCTTCAGTAAGGAACTTTTGTGGCTTCTTTGGGTTGTGAGGTTTTTTTGAGTATTTTTGACTTTGTTTGTTTGCTTGTTTTTGGGTTATTTCAAACTGAGCTAACCCAAATTATTTGGGAGCTGAAATGTATGATTTGCTTTCTTTACAAAACAAACCAAGAACTCAAAAAGTTTAGTGTTGTGTTCATGAGCCTTTCGTTGCACAGTATTAGATTTCTAGTAATTGCAAAACTTCCAGATGGCCTGCAGCACCTTACATTGGTTAATTGTGGTTCAATACGTTGCTACAGTATCACATGGTACTTCTAAAATCGTTTGGGGTGGAACAGATCATGTTACCTTAAGAGGTTTCCTACAGCCTGCACATTAGTACAGTTACTGTCTCGTGTAGCTTTGTTTCACAAAGCAAGTGGGACATCCAGTACACAAGATTTACATCTACAATACACAATTATACGTACTTTTAAAGTTTTTCTCAGTATTCAAAAGGCTACCAGTGATTTCCTGGTGTGCTTAAGTCAAAGCCAGCTCTAGGGACATATTTTAATAAATGCTTTGGGTGTGTGAATTTCCTTGGTTTTCTTAAATCTTTGTCAAAAAAGAAAACCTATTGTCCCTTCTAAATTTCCTATCTTAATTTCTTTCAACACATTTCATTTTACGTCTGAAATCTGCTCTGCATAGGAGAACAGGGTCTGGCTGCATTGGGAGTTGTAAAAATGGATTGCTTGTGCATTCAGGTGATGTCATTCCTGGAGGGGAGCCCTGGGAAGGGGAGGGTGGTGTCAACAGTGCAGGCATTAGGGTCAGGAGGGCTTCCTTATACCCACTCAGGCAGTGGAGGATGCTCTTACTTTTACAGCAGGCTCTGGGCTAGTGGGAACATGAGCAATGCTGATAACTCTGGCAGACCTGGCTTTATCTTTTGCACCTACAGCTCCCTTCCCCCGTGGAAAGCAGTAGATAGCCAAACCAGCCTTTTCAACAGCAAAGGACGCTACATCAGTTTCTGTGGAATAAACATCTTTCATTAGTTCTTTAGCCCCCTTATTTGCCTCTTAAGCCTTTCATGGCAAGGAAGACATTTTGTTCTGTTCTTATCTGTTCTTTCCCTCCTTCAATATACAGCCATGAGTCTGAGATCTCACCAATCGTCAGCAATCCAGTCTAATACGCTGGGCTGCAAACTATAGAGGCTGAGGCACAAGCATGTATTTCTTTCTGCTGACTTTATTAGAGGAGCAATAAATTCTGGCTGGCCGACAAGGTGGACAGCCAAGGCTGGCAGACATCTGTGCAAGCTAATGTCTTAAACTGCTGCAGTTGAATTTGCCAGAGGCTGCCTTCTGAAACCTTTAGTCTGCCTCTGTTTTGCGTCTATCAGAGTTTATTTTTTCCCCTCAGAAAGTGATGGCAAAAATTGGCTTATCTTTGCTTGGGTTCTGCAGGAGAACCTACCATCCTATGGGGATATTTCCTCTCATCACCCAGTGCAGCTCTGGCTGCGAATGAGCCACTTAATGTTGCACATGGACTTTGCTAAAGTTGTGGCAGAAGTGGGGGCTGTCCCATGCGTAATGAAAACTGCAAGAGTAGTGTGACCTTCTCTTTAGTTGCTCACTGCATTCATTAAATGGGACATTTTCTGTAGAATACCAAAATTGTTTATACAGCATTAAGCAAGGGAAGTTTGCCAAATATTTTATGCTTGTTTAGCTTAAAATATGTCCAAACTAAGTGTGCTCCCCTGCCTTTGATTTGATTTTGACATAAAGCGTGAAAAACACCAAGTTTCAGCCTGCCACACGTCTCTCTGGTGTCTATATAGTTCCACAACCAAGGAGGTTTGTGGAGAAACATGAACTTGGCCATTTCTGCATTGTTGCAAAGGGAGAGCGTGGCCCCTGCCCTCACTTTGTGGAGCTAAGCTCTTCAGATCAGAGGGGATATTTTTAGGCAGTGCTAGGCTGGTGCTGTGGGCTGGGTTTCCAGTGGGGCTGAAGGCTTTTGTTTCCTTTCTGTATCACTAAGCATTTCCAACATCTGTGAATGTCAGGCTGTTTGGAGGAATGTTCTCCCCTGGCAGAAGAACTGAAGCAGATCAGATTTTCTCTTTGACGGAGGAGGTTAGAGGGAGGCATGCAGGGCTGGATACAAAAGGTAAAAAGGGGAACGTCAATCTTCTGTAGTATGGTTCCCAGGAGGATGGGAAGCCAAGCTCAGATCATCAGTGGTGTCACCTCTGATTCAAGGAGTAGCAGTTGGGAGCCCCAGTGGTCGAAAGCATGGGTTGTGTTTGCAAGTTGCATCACAGGCACTCCCTCTGATTAGGGAGGCTACCAAAAATTCATAATGTCTGGCTTCTTGCTGTTGTATGGGAAAACACAGACACATAAAAAATGTAGTCATTAAATGAGCAAGCAAAAAAACCCCATGGAACTAACCTGTCTCTAAGCCAACTGACCTGGCTTTGGTAATTGGAGATCTGTTGTCTATGCAGAGATCTTGGCTTCTGCTGCTGCTATAAACTTCTAGGTTTCTGGGACATTCCCCAAAGTCTGGCACGATCACCTTCATTGCTCGGGGAGGAATTGCTGCTGTGCAGGTACCGTTCGCATCTGTGGGAGCCATTGCCTTGTCATGTATATTTTTCTACCACCTTTGTTTTGCCTTGAATATCCCCCTATCTCATGTTCCTGAGCTCCAGGGTGTAAATATGCTGAGCTTCAGCTCCAGCTGCTGTGAAAAATTAATTTTTTTGAGGGGGAGAAATGTGCTGCTTATGTGACTGCTCTTTGTGTGATCAGGGCAAATGGCACTTGAAGGTGGTGCCTTGTGTTGGCAAGACCTGGCTGCCCAGAAGGACCCTGGCCCTTCTAGGAGTGAATTACTGTAGGTGAGTGCTGTTCTGCTGTTGGGGAGGAAGACACCTGGGACCTGTAGTGCTGAGCTCTGGCTGCAGTTGGTTTGTCATTCCTCAGTGTTTTTTTCTTCTGTGGTACAGAGCATCTGTAAGTTTATTTTGCTGTCTGCTGCATCATCTGTCACAGTCCATTAGAACATTTAAAATCATAGAATACCCTGAGTTGGAAGGGACCCACAAGGATCATCAAGTCCAACTCCTGGCCCTCCACAGGACACCTCAAGAATCACACATGAGCCTGAGAGCATTGTCCAAATGCTTCTTGAACTCTGTCAGGCTTGGTGCTGTGACCACTTCCCCAGGGAGCCTGTTCCAATGCCCAGCCATCCTCTGGGTGAAGAACCTTTTCCAAATATCTAACCTTAACCTCCCCTGACACATTTTCATGCCATTCCCTCAGGTCCTATCACTAGAAACCAGAGTTTAATTTGCTGCTTAGTTACTTGAGCAGCTGTCAAACCTCTGTAAGGTAGGCTGTTACTACATCTTTCTTGCTTTAACCAAAGACAAGCCAATAAAGTCATCACATCCAGGTGGTTTTCATCCTCTGTCTAGAGATGTGGTGGCAGCCACTGACTCTGTACTGTTAAGAGCACAGGGCTATGCTTCTCTTTGAGCAAATATAAATGAGAAAAGTTGAAGGTCAGACATGAGGGTGTAAGCTGCCTGTGTGCTTGGCTCCCCAGTGCTTGCTCACGCAGTAGTTAAGAGGGAATTTTCATGAGTGGAGCAGCAGTAGCTCAGCCACTTTCACAGGCAAAGGGTTTATAGTACCTGTGAATTCAGACTGCTACTGTACTCATTCAGGCTCTGAGCTGCATCCCACCATGTGGTTGCTTGATGACGGAATATAAAACATGCACTGGGACCTGCTGCCACACGATCCAGGTCCCACATGGGACTCAAGCTCCAGGGGATGGCCATGTCCTGCCTGCCCTGCCTCTCCTCTGTGCTCTCAGTCATGTCCTGAGCCTGCCTCTTCTATGCAAACCATCTGCTGATTCAGTTCTTCACCCTTGTACTATTTGTCCTGTTTTCTTTTGGCATCAGCCTTGTTGGCTGTAATGACGGATGACCTGAAAGGGAGATGTAGCCCGCTGCCTTTCATTTCATTGCTCTGTGCTGTACCCCAAGCAGCAGATGCCTGTGAAATCCTGCAATCCCAGAAGAGAGTTTGTTTGGCATTCCTGTTAAGCTCGTGTTTGAGCAACGTAATTTGGATCCATGAGCTGTAAGGGGAAAGAGTGTTCTTAGCAGAGACTGAAGTTTCAGAAGTAAAAAGACGCTAGAACTGTCAGTGTGTGTAAATTGGTGATTTCTACAAACGCACACTAAATTGCTACAGTCCTTGAGAAATGGGGCCATCTCCCCACAAGCAAGAGGCATCAGGGTGGCTCTCCCACCAAATTCAGGCTCCTGCAGAGGTGCTGAGGTCTGCTCTGTATTCTGAGCACAACTTTAACAATTCCTCGAACATGGACAAAACAACTTAATCTTGTTCTTAGAAACCACTGACCTTTTTCTGTTGACACTTTAAAAGGAAAAGTCACCCTGAGGCAAACTTCTGACATGGAAACATTTCAACCTGAGCTGGCAAAGTTCTTAGCAGCGGAAAAGATGTTTTCATAAGAGAAAGTGTCAGGCTCCTTTTAAGCATTGGGGTGCTACCTATTACACCCATAAGAGTGGGTGACACCTTGAATTCTGTGAATCTGCTGGCTCAGCTGCTCTCCATTCCTCAGAGGACCTTTAGAGGAGGTCAGGCTGTGAAGTACAAACCCAAGCAACGTTGGAGCGGGATCAGAGCTGCCGTTTCATATACACAGCTTGGCATGTCTTTGTATTTTCCAGTCACAAGGATGTCTTGCAAATACCAGATGTGTGGAAAATTATGCCTTTACCTTGGCCTTTGCTACATTTCCCATCATGGTTCTTGACTCCTTATAGGCTGTGGCTGAGATTCTGCCATGGCTTTGGCAATGTCTGCATTATTAAATTAAACATGCATGGGATTGTTTGCCAGCTGTGGGGCCAAGGCAGACCAAATGGCCAACATCCATGCTGCTGTTAGACTGCCTTAGCTCTTACTTAGAGATGCTGTGTGTGAATTACTTCTTGGTTACCAGGGGTCTGTGCTAACCCCTAAATCATGTCTGAGAACTTGCACACCATTGGCCCTACTCTCTCTTTGAGCTTGGGTGCCTGGGATTTTCCTGCTAGTGCCTGGCTCTCTTGAATTTCACAGGGTAAGCACAGCCTCTGAGCCTTGGTGCTCTGTGCCCATCCCAAAACCATACAGTTCCTCAATTTTTCCCTTTCTGTGGTGTTCAGGAGTGGATTGCACTCTTGCAGCCCTTGGTGGCTTCTCCTGCTGCCTCAGGGTATTCCTGTCCACAGCTGAACTGCAAACGGCTTTGCTGGGATTAGCCTAGACATGGAGGATTACTGAAATATCTGTGATATCTGTTATGAATTCACTCCACTTAGTGTTCTAAACTCTTTCTCCTCACTCCTGGCTTATCAGCCTTAGCTATTGCTAATGAGTTGGCTAGAAACACCAGCATGGAGATGAGCTGACGCTGATGAATCGCCATAGTTTATTGTGCGCTGTGGAGGAGTCTTCAGATGGTTACAATCTCCAGTTCTGGTGACACAACTGCAAGTAGTATAGAGGCAAAAGCTTGTGTAACGCAGTTATTTGGCACATGGGTTGTGTCCCTGCTATGAAATCTTGTCTGTATTTCTGAGCAATGGAGAACTGTGCAGTAAAATGCATCTCCCATGAAGGCTGCCCATCCTGCTATTTATTCATGTAAAATTCCTTCACCAACAGCTTCAAGGACAATACTGTATTGCTCAGACACTTAATGCTGTAGAATTTGTCTTGGGAAATAATATAATTGCATTTCTTTCATAACAAAGCCATTATACTGTCAAAAGCTTAATTTTCTGTTGCATTAGCCGACAGCCAGCAGAGATTGCTGGGAAAAGAAAGTGCTTAGCTTAACCTAAATTTCTTGCTAGCAAGAAAAATGGAATGAAAACAAAATGAATTTATAATGAAATGGATTTATTTCTGGGCTTTCCTATTGTGCTGTTGTTTGCTTTCTTTGAGGGCATTTAGAGCTGATTAGCAGCCCTGGAGACAGAAGTCCATTATTTACCCAAAGAGCAGCCAAGAGTGGAGAGACAACAATGCAGCCTTCCTCCCTCCCTTTTTCTCTATCCTCTGCATCCCTCCTGCATTCCCAAAACAAGCCTCAAATTTGCCCAGAAGGGAGCATTCTTCATTGAAGAGAGGACAACTAAGTCTGTGTGGTCTGCTGCCTTCTGTTGGAGATGCCAGCGGAGGATTTGCTGGAAGTCTCCAGCTCCTCAGGGTCAGGTCCCCATGCTGGAGAGAAGCGTGGGATGCCTGCCTGGACTGTGGGAGGCAAAAGACTGGCAAGGGTGTCTGAATCCATCTGTGCTTAACCAGCCTTCTGGGAAGCAGGATCACAAGGGCTGTTCAGGGAACAAGGAGGACGAACGTGTGGTCCTGCTGAAGAGATTTTGCAAAAGACTGCACATAAGAATTGTTTGTTTCCATGGGAATTAAAGCTAGAGGAAAAAAAGTGGGAGAGCCAGATATGAGCTGGTCTGTGGCAGCATCTCTACCCTCCTCCTCTTCCCTCTGTCCCAGGAATTGTTCCTGGGCCCTCTGCATGCTCTATCTGTGGTGCATGGGCACTTAGATACCTGCAGAGATCCCAAGCGTCCATGGCAATTGTTGCCTGTAGCGTGGCATTTTTAATTGCAGGTTTAGAGGCAATTACAAATCATTTGAAACATAGCCCTGGTTTATTGGAGAAGGTTTACAATGTGGGGAAAATGTTGTCTTTTGTCTTTCAGCTGCCCATTGAGATAACAGCATGGCCAATAATGGATATCAGCTCCAAAATAGTGGGGGATTTAGTTCTGGAGGTGGCTGTTCCCTCTCTGAAACAAAGCTAGAGCTGCCTCATGTTTTGTTTGTTCCCAGGCTGTTGTAACCATGAGTAAATCCATTCTACTTTGTCTCTATCCCTAATCTTGTGTGTCACATCTTATACAGAGGATTCTGTTTCCCTGGAAGGAACAGGAATTTGATGATCATGACTTACTGTCCTGATTAGAACCTTGGCTAAACTTTCAGTGTAGTGAAAATATTAAATTTAGTTTTTAAATTAAATTTTAAATTAAATTTTTCTTTGCCTTTTTCTGGCCATAAAATGGTGTTAAACTGCATATTTTCACCTCTGATTTGGCCTGTCCCCCAGATTTCCACTGCAATAGAAGATTTTTGGATCTCATGCTTCTTTAAAAGTATTGTTGATAACAATCAAAGCAGAGATTACTTTTATAAAAGAGCATTATTTATTAAGTCAGACATCTGTTTTTGCTTTCTTTTTTCTTCCCGTATGCTGAGCAAGACAAGAGAATAAAATGCCAGGGAGGGAAATATGTTGTTTCAGTTAAAGTATAGAAGTCATATGCTTAGAGTAGCTAAAGCACAGAATTTATTCCTATGCCAGTTTGAATAAATATGTATGAATCAGCCATGAATGCAGTCAGCCTTGACATTAGGGGAAGGCTTATAAGTGTAAGACAGTTTGGAGACCAGGCTTTCCGTGGGTGTGAGACAGCCGAAAATAACAGCCTCTAATCGGTATCATGTAAATGGAGTTGCACAAAGAGGGAGCACCAGTAACATGGAGATGGACTTGGTGACTCACAAGGTGCCTCCCAGCTCTGTGTCCTTCCCAACTGTGTGATCCCATTAAAGGCAAGAGCTGGGGATATGTACTAATGCTGGAGGGCAGTAGGACCAGTGTGCTGGAAAAATGGGCAAGGAAAGTCATCTGGACAGGCAGGGAGTGGGGAGCTGGAGTTCATCTTGCTCCAAAGCATTAAAGGGCAATCAAAGACCGTGACTGCCTGAACACCTTGAGGAAATAAAGTTTCCGCAAGGACAAAGTTACAGGAATAAAAATCAATCATGAGAGGGGACGACACAGGACAGGAAGCAGTCTTCAGTTTGACAACACAGCAACGACAAAGTTCAGTGCTAATGAACAGAAGGTCTGGCACTCCAGAGAGAAATTAAACAGCCTGTGGACAGAAAAGGACAGTAGCAGAGAGACACTCCAGGTGACTGAGTTATTACCAGGAGCATCCTTGCTAAAAACCCCACACTGCAGTGGGGGTGTGAAGAAAACAAATTTCTCCCCTGGAATGGTGCTTTTGCTGTTCCTGCCTGGGGTTCCCTTGTTCAGGGCAAGGCTGAGAGTGGGAAGGACAATGCCAGGGGGCCTGAGGCTCAGCAGCACTGGGATGCAGGGACAGAGCTGTGCCAGCCACAGCTCCTACAGCAGCCATGAGTTGTTTCAATGATTGGTTGGGTGTCACAAAGCCACCTCTTCTTGCCTTGTGATTTCAATAAGGTGGTGTGGGAATGGGGCCATTTGACTGCCTATGTGGTGTGAAAAAAGAATAATTGTCATGGGGAAGTATTAGGAGAAAGGACCCGTGTAAAGAGGACACACAAAAAGAGCCACTCCGTTACTCTGGCTATATTCTGTCTTGTGTGCATATGGCAGTGGTGCATTTCATACACTCAACAGAAAAAGCACATGCAATTAATTCAGCCCACCTCTGAGACATGACAGGGGAGGGAAATAGGGGAGAACTTGCCTCAAACTATATGATACACAGAAACTGCAAGGATGTTGCTTTTCAGATCATTCACAACAGGGACAGGCCAGCCCCTGTGACAGGGACTCCCTTGCACAAAGGAATGTGCAGAGTGGCCAGCTAAGGGAATACCATGGATTTTTCTAAGAGGTGCCTGCCCCAAGTCTATTGGTGTGCCTCTGGTTTGCATGCACAAAGCATGAGGGCATCAAGATCTCCCCAGGACAGAAGTAGTTTCACTTCTCATTTCAGTGAGGCCAGGATTTTTCCCTTTGGATCCAGCTGGTTTAGTGGTTAGTCTTCCACAGATTCTGGTGGGTTTGTGTTGTTGTGTTTTTTTAACAGGGTTGTGTTTATAATTCCCTGTCTTGGTGTGAGAGAGAGAGACACGGCGTCAGCTTCCACCCAGGCTCTGAGCTTATCTCTGCCAGCAGCCGGTGCCACAGGCCAGTGGGATCCTTGAGAGCTGCCTTTGGATCTTCTGAGCTGTGCCAGCTTCATCCTCTCAGAGGGAAGGGCTGCGTTTGGAAGGGCACAGGGGAGGCCATCCAGGGAGACCCCTTTTCTTGCTGGTTGTGGAGGGTCAAGGCTGAGCTCCTGCACCAATGCCAAATTTAAGAGGGAACCGCTGCGGGGGGGACAGTATGTTGGGCTGAAATTCTGCCAGGCCACTGGCAGAGTCTCCCTGTAACATTGTGATGGGGCTGAGCTGCACGCTGAGACTATGAGCAAGCTTCTCTTCAGCGTTTCGGGTTGGGAATTTGGTTTGGCTTGTGCTAGAGCTAGGCAGGGGAGATGGGATGCATGCAGATGTTGGTACTGCAGCCTTCAAGTGCCTCCCCTGCTGACTGCTTTGGTGTTGTTCAAATTCTGGATTTTCTGCCCAAGACCTCAAGTGCTCTTTGGGTTCCCTCCCTATAGCACACGTTTCCCAGCTGTGGGCAGTGGCGCTTCACATGCTTGATCTGTGACGTGCTCTGAGAGCCATGGGGACAAAATAGATGAGAAACACATGTTTTTGTTGAGCAAGTTTGCATGCTGATAGCATCATGGTTTCTACATTTTGCACCATATCTCCTTAAGGCAGTTGTAACTCCCAGGGAAAGCAGGAAAGCTGCCTTGGTTTCCACTGGGCTAGTTGGGGGCCTGAGGGAGTCACAGCTGGTCCCAAAGCCAGAGGGGTTTGTGCTGGGATCTTGCAGCATGCCTGGCAAGCTGGGGTTTGCAGCCGTGTCTCTGGGCTGGGAGGTAGCTGCTCCTCCGTGGCAATGCAGCCGCAGCTGCTTCGAGGAAAGCTTTCGAGCCAGGAATGCGTAAGGATGCCGGCATCTGTGCGCGCTCACAGCCTTTCATCTCTGAAATGCGGCCCAGCCAGGCCACAGGGCAGAAAGCAAAATGTCCTGGGAAGGGCTCAGGAAGTATTAGAGAATAGTTCATGCTGTTGGAGGTGATTCAAGCAGTGATCTCTCTTCTAGGAACGCAGGCTGCAGGAGGTGTGGAGAGCCTCAGGGTCACTAGCAGGGCTTGGAGCCCTCTCCTTCTAGCCCAGGGCATTACTGAAGCTCATAGCAAGTCCCTAATGCCTTGTTGCTGTCTCCAGGGCAGGGAGAAAGGTGACATGGGCAAGCGCTCAGGTTGTCATCATTGCACTGGTTGCCTGCCCTTACTGTTGGGGACAGATAAGCTACTGGAGTTCTAAAGCTCTCTGTTTAAGTGACTGCAGTGATGCACTCAGGTCCTTTATGCCTCTGCAAGTTGAGCCACCTCTGGGTGCATGTAGAGGTGTGGCAGTGTTTCTTGAAATTGCCCATCTGGGAAGGAGAGCTGGGAAGACCCAGGCACCTGCTCTCCAGCTGGAGGCAGTGCTGTGTTGTCTCTGCACAAGTCCTGGGTGCACTCTGCTTCTCCAGGCAAGCCTGAGTATCTCTCTAGTGCACATATCAACCTCCCATTTGAGTTTCTACATGCAGACCTTCCGATGCCCATTAGCTTGCCAGCTGGGTTTGGATGGTGCCAGCAGGGGCACCATCTGTGTCCTCTGCTGACAGCTGCAGCACTCACTGTGTGTCTCAGCCAGGAGGCAGGCATGGGTCCCTGAAGGATGGGAAGCAATGGACCAGGACTGGGTGTTTGAGAGGGGACCAGAGCAGAGCAGGAAGGGTATTTGCAGCCCTGGAACAATTTGAACTCGGGGCTGCCTCATTAAATTGCTGCTTTGCTGGAGTCACTCAGAGGAGGGCATGCTTTCCCTGAAGCAGCATCTATCTGGGTTCTCGTAACCACCAAATGGAGATGTGGCTTTATTTTTCTGTTTGTTTGTTTTTGAAAGTCAAGCCATGGGAGTCGGCATCAAAAGTCTTCCCAACTAGACAGGAAAAAAATTCCATGCTTGCAGAGAGAGGGGGAGAGAGATGTCTGCAACAGTTCGTCGTTATTTCCAGACACAGTCACAAAGAGCCAGATGGAAGGAGATGAAAGAATGAGAATAGGTTGCTTTAGACACCAAATAACAATGTTATAGGAATAAAGCCATTGGAATAACTTACTGGTTTTGTGGTTTTTTTTATTTCCTAGCTCAATCATAGACTCAACCCAAAAATTTCATTTTAGGTCAGCTGAAAATCATGTTTTATTCTGAACAGAAAAAAATAACTGGGCAAACAAAGTTGCTAAGCTTACCAAAACATGTTTTTATTTTGCTTTCTTTGACCTTTAAGCTTACATACATAACCTCATGAAATATATTTAAAAATAAGAAAGGGAAAATAGTTCACTTCATCTTAGAAATCATTTTGGAATCAAAGCTGTTCCCTGAACTAGGCACAAATTTCCAAATAGTTTTGGTCTACCTCAAATTGCATTTTCTAGTGAATTAGGTCTCTGTCTGAAAAATGTTACCCAGCCTTATTTAGGAGTTATAGGAAATCAATGGTCACTTCTCTCATTTCTTAATCTCAGAATTACCCTTGGGCTGCAAATGCTGGCAAGTCTGTGCTGTTAGCCTGGCACAGGGGCCATGGGGACATAAGGGAAGCTCTGCTCTGGGAGAAGTGCTGGTGACTGAGTCTGCTTCCCTGAGACTACATGTGTGGGTATGGGGTGTGCCACTTCTAATGAGCTCAGCAGATGGCATTTGCGTCATTTTCCTCTTCATTTTATATACTGCTCCATTGCTGTGAGGGGGATTGTGGTTGTGACAGGTCTATCTTCCAAGCAACAGATAGGGGGGATGTTTGGGAAATACCAACCAACTTCCTCACCAATAGTCCACACAACATAGTTACCTCTTGTTCCCCTTCTGTTTAGGCTGTGTTAAATCAGAAGTGAGGCGAGGGACCCACAAGGATGCACCAGTGTCAGCACAAGCAGCTTGCTTAAGAAAAAGCCTCCGTATTTGACCAAGCATCTCGGGTGACATTGGGTCCAGCGCAAGCTGCAGGGAGCAGTGCAGGGGCAAAGGGGCCACCGCTGGCTGTGGTGCTGATAACCTGGAGAGACATCTATCCTTGGGGCATCCATGGGAAGGCTGGGAACCCTCAGACTTCAGAAGTTTTCTTCTTTCCTTCCAGCTGTGGCCGTTGCCATAGTGACTGTATTTTATAGCCTATTTCATAGTGATGCTGCCAGTTTTCTCATGGCCTTCTTGCCTTATCAGAGCTTCCTCCTGGCTGTCTCAGTGAAGAGGTCAGCCATTAAGTGCAAGTCAGAGAGACTTACAGAGTTTTCCCTACCACAGAGGGAAGTCTCTTGAGATTAGGCATGAAATGGTGTTAGCACAGCACAGGGATGGTTTCAGGTGCTGGTGACTTGACTGGAGGCTTTCTGAAGGATGATAGGGACAGCAGGAGTTGAAAAGAATGTGCTGATCATAACTTGGGTCACAGTTCCCCTTGTGCTGGGTCCCAGATGGCCCAACACTGCTACTCCGTGATCTCAGTGTGGGGCTGTGGGGTAACTGCCCTTGCAGTTTAATAGGATTTGCTTGTTGCTGATGTGATGTTTCTGAGAGCAGAGAACACAGGCTCGTCTCTCCCCGTGTACCTCTGCGGCCCTCCCAATGGCCCTGTTGCAGCAAGGATTTTCACTTAGTTTTTACAGCAAAGTTTTTTCTCTTTCTTTCCAATACAAATCAGTAGGCACACACACCTGCCAGTTGTCAGGTCATCTCCTGAAATCCTAGTTTGCATTTTGTAGGCTGCAGTATGATAGAACTTTGGCAGACTTGCCTTCAGCTTCCTCTGGCTACAGGGACACAGTTTAACCTTGGATGGAGCTGTGCCTTTTTGGCAGATGTATCACTGATGAGCAGACTCCAAGTTACTTCCGCAGCCTACTCAAACTTCTCCCCTCTTGCAGGTTTGGCTTACCTTCTATTTTCAGGTGTTCCTGTTAGTCTGATAACCGTTCCCAGCTATAGGAAGGGGATGGATGCTCCCTCAATACCACAGACCGAGAAAAGTTGTCTAGACAAAATGAGGATTTTTCTGAGCCTTCCTCACTGTTCTCACTATGTAAAGGGGATTTCACGACCACTTTAAGTAGAGAAGCTTCAAAGGAGAGAAATGACTGTGACAGGGCACTGTCCCCTGGGGATTCACTCTTGCAGAACTCTCTCCAGCAGAGCCATTGGGTGGAGCAGACCCAAAACTGCTCTGCATTAACAAGGAGCAGAGCAAATCCTTCAGCAAGGCTAGAAGATGGGAAGTTCAGAACTGGCTTATGTCCAGTTCTGTTCTCATTCTCCCACACGGAGTCTGACTCAGTGTTTCCCCCCAATCACATAGCGATTTCCATTGCTTTTTTTTGCAATGTGCTGTGGTAGAAGGCCAGTAAAGAAGGACTAAGGGGCAGAGCTGGGAAGAGGGATCATCAAATCCATTGAAATTGTATTCCCATCCCAGCAATGGGAACAAAACCACTGAGGACTCTTGCACAAGAAGCTGGAGGCTGCTGGTAAACCTCAGCATTTCCTGCAGTCTACATTCCTCCTGTGTATCCAGTTACTGGAAGAGGTGTGGATATGCCATAGGGTTGTAAATTCTAACTTGCCTCCCACTGCTTAGCTCACTCTTTCCTTCTCTCTGTTGGAGCCAGGTGATGGCTGAGAAATGTGCCAGATTTGGATGCCATTCAGAAATAAATCATCCCAGCTGGTCAGAAAAAAGAGGCAACAAAATTTACTGGCTGGACCAGTAAAATCTGCAGGACTTCAGAGTGTGGGAAATTAGGGGAGTGAAGAATGAAAAAAGAGGGACTGTCATGATACAGAAGGAGCTGTGAGTCAACACAGATTTAGAGGCTGAAAAGGGAACATTTGAGGTTGTATATGGCACAAACTGCCTCAAATTGGGTAATGGGTGTGGGGGCAGGCAGCTGTGTGAATGGGGCAGATGATCTCCGGGCTCTAGTGCTGGGCTTCGCAGACTCTGACTTCTCGTGTCCTGCAAGGGAACCAGCATACCTTTGGGGAAATGCCGTCCGACAGAGAAACCTCTTTTACAGCCGAGCCTAGGTGTGCTTAGAGAGAGAGAGAGAGATAGAGGAGATGGCATCTATGTTTAGTTGCTAGCAGTGGTCTGTGGTGCACAGCTCTTCTCTGGTGTGGAGGCCCTGAGGGTAAACTCCTCATCCTCCTCCTTCACACCCTCCTGTTGACAAGGGCTCCCTCGGACCACTCTTAAGTGCTGTGACTTGTCTCGTCTGCTACCCACATACAGAACATCACCCTCCCACTGGAATTCAGGAGTCAATGCTGGTCTTGTTTTTATTTTTGTTCTAAACAAAATAGGATGGAGAATTGTCATTCCCAGAAGCTCAGCCATGGCAAAATAGAGCCTGGCCCAGGGCACTCAGGATCTGGAAAGAACAGTCATGTCCCAGTGAGGAGTATGACTTGTGTATCACACTGTGAAGTGGTCCTGGCTCCAGACCAGAGAGCAGAGGGAGCTGAACTGCTGTCTTCTGGTCATTCTAGAGCAAATCTTCTCCCTTGGACCTTTCTTTTCCAGTCTGTCACATGAGAGGATGATACCAATCTCATCCCTAAGGCCCTGTGGGACTAACTTCAGTTAGGACCTTTCATGTGCACCGAGATATTTCCCTGTGCATGAGGGTTATTTTTCTGTCCAAATACAAAGTGATTAACTTGATTCCTCCCTCTAAGAACCATGGTGCAGCAGAGCATCACATCCTCTCCTCCTGTGGGACTGATTCTGCCCTGCTCACAGCTGAAGTCTCTTCAGCTGGTTTGGTATGCACAGCTCAGTCAGTCTCTGAACTCTTGTCTCTGTGCCCTGCTGGGAGCCAGCACTACCAAGAAAGATCCTGGTGGTTGTGGAAAAGCTGGCAATTTCACCACATGATGCAGCAGGAGGGAATCAAACTCCTTCTTCCAGAAGTGCTGTAGGGATAGGTGGAGGGACAAGTGCTGAGAGACAGTGCAGCTTTGGGCCATGACATTTTGGAAGCTGCGAGTATAAGGAGTGTTTGCCTGAGCAGCAGAGTGAGGCTGCAGGAGTGAGAGTGCTGCCAGATGCAAGCTCCCGTCCTTCTAGCAGCCATTTTCCAGACTTGTTTGCAGTAGAGATTTCCTCTTCCCCAGACTCTCATGTCATTGTTCCCCTAATGGGGCCTCACCGGTCATTGCCTTGTGGTGGAAAATATGAGGTTGTGGGGGCCAGAGCACAGACATTCCTTCCAGCTTAAAAGGGAAAACAGAGTCCTCGCGCAGCGGAGTCCCCGAGAGGTGTGCCTGGCTCTGTAACTGTTTTAGCAGCATCATGCTGTAAGAGACATCAGCTGTTTAGCTGATGCCTTTCTGCTCTTGATTAGCTTGTGGGGAGAAAAGCCTCCTTCTTCCCAGTTCCTGCTTCCCTTTCTATGCAGGCACCAACTTCTGCCTGCTCACTGCGGGACATGAGAAAGGCATGGCTGGTGTGTGAGGGCTGCAGTCCCCACCAGCGGTCCAGGCCATGTCTCCAGAGGGGTCAGCGGGGAGGTAAAGCTCTGTATCCATCCTGCCAATGTCTGCAAGGCAATGCTGCCCAGGCAGTCTTTTTTTGTAGCAGTACAAGCATCAGACATCTTCATCTCCATCTCCCTGACAGAGTCACGGATGAATTCCTACAAGCAGGCTTCCGTGAGCAATGCTGTTTTTCCATGGCCTCATGCAGAGGTCAGTGACCTGATGGGCCTCGTTTATCACAGAGGTCAGTCAGAGCCTCAGTCACTCCCCTGCTCAATGTTCTGATATGATGGACACATCTGATCCATGGATCATGGACTGAGCAGCCAGCAAGTCAGGGAGGGTCTTGCAAAAATGGGTGAGGTATGGGTTTGCAGAGAGGGAACCTCCTCTGAGGTCTGGGAGTTGCAGTTCCTTTCTTCTATTGCCTTCTTGTCTCTGCATCCAGATTTTCTGGGAACACGCCCTGATTCCCAGCATGTGCAGAGATGTATGGTCTGGCTTGTTTCCCATTAGCGAAAGTCAGCTGCCATTAAATATTCATCTAGCAAGCATTCAAAAGCCTTTAAGGGGTTGCACTTGCCGTGATGTTTTAAGAGAGCCAGTCCTAGATGTCAGTTGAGAATAGAAAGAGGTACGGGCAAAATATTGGAAAGAGGGGTTGGCTGATGTCTAGGTGTGTGGATTGGGACACATGCTCCTCCATGGCAGGCATCCCACAGGGAGTGCAGTAGCTCCTGGCACTGTGTCCAGATGGCTGTTCACAGCCCTTGATTGAAGCTGGCTGAAATACCCTAGTGATGGAAGCTCTGAGGGGGCAGAAGTGAGATGGGGTCTGTCCTGCAACACAAAGAAAATGCTGTCAGGGAAGCACAAGGGTCAGTGGTGGGGAGGCTGCAGGGGGCCTGGATTCATGGCAGGGGGCCGGAGTGAGGACCTGTCCTCAGGACTGCAAGCAGCAGTGACATTGAGTCTGTCAAGAGGAGAGGCTGAGCCAGAGAAGTGTTTTGTGAGGCTCTGCAAAGGAATTACTGCCTGGTTCCCTAAGGAAGCAAAGCTATGTCAGCAGGCTGGCTGTGTCTGCCTGCCTGTCTCTGGCCTCCAGCGAGTCTTGAATCTATCAGCCTGTTTCCGGCACAGCTGATAAAGCGGTGGAGGCCTCCGAGATAATGGGATCCAGCTGGTTTTGTGACTCTAGGTGACTGCCTTAATGAGAGGGGCCTGCGAAGACCTCCCCTGAGGAAGGAGTCCATGAGCTGCCCTGTAACTAGCTGACAGACAGGCCGTGCAGAGAGAGCTGTTGGAAACTGGGCTTCATTAGTTCTGCCACTTGCAGGATGGCTTTAGGATTTGGGGGTGGAGGACGCCTGCAGTTTAAACGGCACTGGACCCCTCTGCATCCAGCATGGACCCCATGCTGATGCCCTTCAAATAGGATATTGTTAGCATTTGGGAACATTATCAAATGCGGCTGGTCACAGTCCCTTGGGGAGTCCAGCCCTGGTCCAGACTTTGCCTGACAAACATCTTGTCTTTTTTAACTAACTGGCTTGGGGATAGCCTGTTTTTGAGCCTTCCCAGCTGCCCAACAACACCTTTGGTGGTGTGAATGGCAGGGCATGTACCATGTGCCTCCCAGAGACAGGGGTGGGAGACTCCTGGGGCAGGGGAGGGAGTAGCTCCAGAGGGTACCACTTTGAGTCCAGGTAACACCAGACCAAAGGAAGTGTGCAAAAGATGACCCTGCAGCAGTGTGTACAGCAACCTCTGGCAGCAGGTTTCCTTCCAGAGTAGAGTATGTATCATTCCACAGCCTACTGTACCATCCCAATAGTGATGATGTCCTGGGAAGTAGGTTTTATTGGAGATCTGAACTGGGAATTGCTGGCTTATCTCCATCTCATCTTTGCTAAATTAAACTCAAGCCTTTCAAGTAAGAATTGAAGAGAATTTATGTGGATTTTCTTCCAACCTGAGGCAGTAGCCCAAAGGAAGAGAAACTGCAATGTTCACCTTACCTATCCATTTATGGCAAACCCAGTGTCAGGGGTGCCTGCTTGTTTCACGCTAATCTGCTCAGTTTATGCTGCTGCCAAATTTCCGCCCCATCACACCAGAGTGTTAGTGGATCCAGGGAGCTGCCACAGGAATTGGGTCAGGTTTGCAGGGAGGAACGAGTGCTTTGCTTGTTAGAACAACAGGAGAAACGTGCTGCCAGAGCCAGCTTCACAAATGACCGGAGGTGACAAGCTGGCTGCCCGTTTGTGCCCTGAACGTGGGACCTGGTCTCCCTGGAGCTCTGCAGGAGGACACGCAGCCAAAAGAGCTGTTCTGCCTGAAGGCACACTTGGGCAATGGGATGAAATGCACGGTTCAAATGCCTTCTCAGTGCCCTCACTGTACAGGAGTTGCTACATTTTCCTGACACCCTCCTGAGCTGCTCGGCTGCGCAGCCCTCTTTTTTTGAATGTTGCAGCAAAATGTAGTGCTTCTCCCTCCCAGCTCCACAATAGGAGAGGAGGGAGGTTTGGGAGTCAGGAGACAGCGTTTCTCAGCTTTCTGTGTTGTTGACTTACTGCTTTGTGTTTCCAAATCTTTCTGCATGCAGAAGCAAACATTTCCAAGACAACAGCTAGACAAGGCGCTAGATTTCATGGCTGGATGTTGAGTTGGTTTAGAAGTTGTGCAGGCTACGCTGTTTATAGGTGGCACCTTGGCATTTTCAGAGATCCCTTACATCCCTACTCCCATGGTAGTCATGGCAGGGAACAAGCAAAAGGGATGTGGATGGGAAGATGTAGGGAGGACTGGCTGAAATACGTAGCTGCACAGCTTATTTCTCTCCGACTGCATGGAGAGAGTCTATTGCAGATTATACTGATTATATCTGAAAACTTACCCCCAGCTTTTGCTGCTGCCTTCCCTGAGGCATGAGAATCTGTGCATGTCTTGCAATCCCAGACATCATTTTGGTGCCCTTTAGTTTTGCCTTATCTGTGTAATACTCAAGTTTGTATAATACATGGGATTGCCTCCCATAGGAGCTTTCAGTGCTGCAGCTTTAGAGCACTGTGATTTCCTTGCACATCACGCAAGGCAAAAACACAAAGCCTCGATTTTACAGCAAACAGCACAGAGCATTATGTGAGGGTCAAGTCATTTTATGGATTTCCAGAAAGTGATGCCAAAAGAAGAAAAGACCTGCCCTCACTGCTGATAGCAGAAAAGGTCGTTACTTGTATCAATAGGAGCAGGACAGTAGATAGTATTTCTGCAATGCAGTGTGGGCTGCTGAGAAAAATACTTTTGAGATCTCGAAGAGGAGATTTTCTATGGAAAGATATGCAGAAAACAAAAGGCAGGATGATGGGTTGTTGTGAAGCACATTAACTCCCCACCTAGTAGCAGGGCAATCTTTCTGCTTGTTTCCCAGAACGTGTGTAACGGCAGTAATCCCTGCTGCTCCCTTTGGGCAGTGGGGCACCGTGGACATGGAGCTGCATGCACAGTTCTTCTCTGCAGGTGGAAGCTTGTTCTTCCTTACAGAGGTGTTTTGTCACTGAATTGTTCATGGTTTCAACTTTCACAGGCTGGCTGAGAAAGTCCTAATTCCCACCAAGTGACACTGGACAGTCACGGCTTGACAGAGGCCAGGGGAGGGAGTAGCCAAGGGAGAGCTGCGGTGAGCAGTTCCCTTGCAAAGGCGAGGAGCCACAATACCTCTTTTCTGTCATGTGTACAATCACTCGTATCTCACTGCAGACACCACAGCATTTCCATGCAGTCCCACCAGTGTAGAGCAGGCACAGCACCTTGCAGGACCTTGGGATCCCGAGCAGACCTGCACATGGCACCGCCTTGGTGCGTTGAGTCATACTCGGTCCTGGACATCCGGGCGCAGGCAGGGACTCGGGAATGCTCTGGACATCTGTGCTTACTCTGTGTTGGGGGTCCAACTCCTCAGCACCGGATGCTGCCAGAGATGAGAAACAGCCCTTTCCACTGCCTAATTTCCTAATTTTAGCTCTCCACCTTGAGGCCCTGCATTGCTGGTTGCCATGGTGATCCTTCACCACCGGCATTGCCTCTGGCTTTCTTGCCTGCGGGTGCCTTGGAAATGTCTTTTTCCTCTTTGCTCCTCAGGAGGCAACAGCTGAGGCAGAGGCATTGCATGTGACTCTCTGCACTGTCAGCTCAGGTCTTCTGCTTAGTGTTTGCCTGTTAACATGCCAGAACCTTCATCCACAGGGTTACACTTCCCAGCCCTCCAAAAGCATTGTGCATTCCCATCCCCATTCAGTAGACAAGCTGGGCTATGCATACATGACGCCGCCCAGCTCCCCTGAACTTTTGGCCCAGGAGTTGTTGGGAACAGCTTTCTCCATGGTCTTTGCCAGAGCAGATGTCTGGGAAGGTCATGCCCCTGCAGGGTGAAGAGTCAGAGAGCCCTTGTGCTGTGGCAGACATTCCAAAGGCACAGGTGCTCCTGCCCTGGCTTCATCCTCGCTGCTTTTACACCTTCCCACTTGCTCTCTGGACAGCAGAGGAGTACGTAAAAGCACCTCAAACAGAGAGGGAGCTTGGGCACCTCACTTGAGGCAGAAGAGAGGAGCTGCCTTGCCAAGGCTTGCAGTGGAAATGCCACCGTGCAGCAATTAATAACGACTCTCTGCCCTTTCTCTTCCGCCTGCCCGAGCGCGCTGTGGACTGGAACGGGTGACACTTCCCAAGCACAGGGTGACAGAAAAGGCAGTGGCAGCTCTCAGGGACAAAGCAGTGTAAAAGCTGTGATTCCAGCCCCCAAATCCTGATATTAATTAATTTAAGGGCAATGACGTTGAAACGCTGTGGAGATTTTTTTTTTAATTTAAAATTTGAAAATTTGCAGTTCATATTTTCAAGCTTTTATGAGGCAGGTGCAAGGATGAGCTATTTAATATTAAAGTGGCAGCTGCCATCCTCGCTCACATGACTCCAGTGGGTGAAGCTTTATAAAAAGCAAACATGTCAAGGTCCAAGGTAAGATCAGAATATCTGTCACAAGAAACCAGTTTGGCTGGTAGCTTCTGGGAGATCACCATAGAATCGGGAGATTATAAAGCTTCATTCACAGACCCCCACTGTACTCATCCAGTTATCCACCCCTGTCCCTGTTACACTCTCAGTTGTCCACAGGAGACTCCCACATTTGTTGGGAAGGCAGCCAGGAGCTGCTGGAAAGAGCTCCCACCCTGTGGTATTCCACAGCTGGCTTTGAGAAACACTGTGCCACAGTGAGAGGGCAGCCGGAGCAGCTTGCTTCCTTTCTTCCTCTGGCTGAACCCTGAGGTGGACAAAGCCATGCCGGAATGTGGCAACCAGCTCCAAGCCACTGCCAGCCTAGGAAAACTTAAGGTGACAAGAAGCAGCAACCAGCAAATTGTATTGCTTTGATTAATAAGAAAAATCAGAGTAATGGGGGCTTCTAGCCTGGCAGGTGGCAGGGTGTCTTCAGAAGCTGTTCTGGCGGTGTCACCCTGCCAGCAGCCCCAGCCCGGGTTCCAGTGGAAGAGCTGTGGGATGGTTCCTGGGCTTTAGCACTCTCGGGGAGGGAGCTGTGGACGGCCACACCGGAGGCCAGGTTTCCAAGTGAGCTGCTGTGGGAAGAAGAGTCTTGCAACATGAGCCTGGGCACTGCGGATGCTTGTTGAGGCCGGCTGCATTGTAGCAGTGCCTTGAGTCCCAGCTAGGAATCAAAAGCCAGGTTTGGCATCGGTGGGCATGGACTGGGAGGTGGCTGCTGGCAGTCCTGCCTGTCCATGGGAGAGGCAGAGTACTGCCATCTATTGCCAGGCACCTGGATTACAGACCTCACTGGGTGGTGGTTCAAAGCCGTGCCCAGCTATTTTTTTCTGCTCTTTGGCTGCTTAGAGGGATTGACACATTATTCAAAACCCCTTGAATGGATGAGCACTTTGGTAGCTACGGTGCATTTTAGGTGTGCGAGTGCCCTTAGTCAGACTCCGGCCTTAGACAATTTGGGTTTTTCTTTGTGCATTTTGCAAAATGAGCTATTCTTCCTTCTCTGCCCTGAGTTGCATGAGATTGCTTTGTGCAGTGAAGTATTCCTGTTGTGCCATCCCACCCCAGAAGCGCCCAGGTCATTTACCCCAGCTCTCCACTGGAAGGTGACTAGAGAGTGGTCAATGCAGTAGAAGGGATAGTGTGTCGCTTGTAGCTCAGAAACAATATGTGAAAGGAGGTGAAAAGGCAGAGGGGGGATAACACTGTCTTCATGGGGAGAACAGGCCTGGGACATGGGATACATTTCTCAGCTAAGACTGGCATGTCCAAATACTGTATTTGACAGAATAAGCAGCAAAATAGGAACACCTATAGAGAGTATGAAAGATGTTTGTCACCATGTGAACCTGGAGGAATTCCTGCAGTGCTTTGAAAAGACCTTCTCGGGTTTGATGAATTGTTCAGTAAGCCAGCAAACAAACTATTCTGAAGACCAGGGCAAGGTTATTCAGAAAATGATCTGGCTGTCTCTGTGGGCTTTTCAGTAAAGACAGCAAGTCTGTGGAATTGTGGTTTAAAAGCAAAATGAACAAAAAATTAGGATAAAGAAGAAACAGGAGGAAAAAATGTGTTCAGCATTTGTCAATAACGCTTGTTCTTCTGACAAATTCTGTTCCTGTTTCATCACCTATTTTCAAAAGTATGTGATGGAGGTACAAAGATGTCACAAATGAGCAGATTTTAAGAATAATAGATGAGAAGGTGAAAAAATATTTTTGTATTAGAGGGAAGAAACACAGCAGATGTGATTGACTTACCTCACTGATTATTTTTTGTTCCTCAGTCTTATTTCTGATACAAAACTGTAGCAGAAGCCAGTTGGCTGGCATACACCGGATACTCAATATACAGGTGGAAAGTATTAGATGAAATGAGAGTCACAAATGAAATTAATGACAAAGCAGGGAATTAAGCCAGGGTCTTCAAAGTCTGAACCCCTGGAACTACCTTCTCTTTTAAAAGTCTATTTAAAAAAGGCATTAAATGGATAAAAGTAAGTGGTGGTTGTATCAAAAACATGATTAAACTATGGAAATACTCCATGCTAGGTGTCACCAGTTTAGGAATGCAGTGGGACTCAAAAAAAAAAAAAAAAGGAAATATTTGACAGTTATGTGGACAACAATACTTGTGATGGCTTTGGCTAGGAGAAAACTGTAAAGCTTATAAATTGTGCTGCAGGGCATAAGTCAACTGCAGGCTGTCAGGAACCAGGAAGGAATTTTCATTATGGGAGGGTTACTGGATAATTATCTTATCCATGACAGTGCTGCTTCCTTTAAAGTGTTTAATCTTGACCAGTGAAAGCAAGATAATGGGTCATGTAGTTTTGTGACTTTTTTGTGACAGGGACATTATCTGGTGCCTGATAGCAATTTCTTTTGCCTGTTTGGTATTGCACCTTTCTCTAGGGATATGTTCACCTTCCTCCTCAATGTCTCAAGCAAAGACATTTCTGCTCCCTACCCTCCATGAAAAGAAATTTTAAAGACAGCAGTCCTTGACATGAGCAAATTATTCTTGCTAGACTTCCTCTTGCTCGTGTTTGTTCCAATTCTCCCAGGTGATTTTCCAGGAATGACCTCGAGGAAACCCTGTATTGTTGGGACTGTAGCCCTCATTCTTGTGTCTGCTCTTTCTTATTGTCTGTGCTGTCCATCTACTGCAGTCATATCTCGCTTGTTCTGTCATCCCCACCTCACCACCATGGTACCTTTTGGTCTTGATACCAGTTAAATGTGTTATTTTTTTTTTTAACTGTGTTGCTACTCTTCTGGGAAATAATGTATTTTGTGTCTCTGACTTTGTATCTTGCAGGAGGAGCCAAGGAGCAAATCTAAGATCTGTGCCAATGTTTTCTGTGGAGCTGGGCGTGAGTGTGCAGTGACAGAGAAGGGAGAGCCAACCTGCCTGTGCATTGAGGTACGGGAGCAGCACAGGCTCTGTGTCTGGGACAGGTGTCACCATCATCACCCTCCAGATGGGTTTCTTTCACTGGAAGGATCCCATGATGGAATAAAGCTATGGCTGTTTTGAAGCAGCTGCAAATTCACAGTGTCTCTTCAAACAACAGGATTGTTTCCAGTGTTGTGTGGGGGAAGAGCCCTGTAGGGTAGATATTGTCTGGGACTCGCTTGCAGGACTGCCTAGGGTCTTTACAAGCACAGGAGACTTGACTGGAGGTCTTTTGTTGGGAAAGCCCAGTGGGGTATGGATATGCAGCTGGCTTTGAAGGGTACTCTAGGGAGTGGTGCGTGAGCTCCAAGACAGCCTGCCTTCACTGGTGTCTCGTTTGAGGAGGTTACAAGCACCCTACTAAAAATCAACTTTTGTATAATGGAAATAATTGTGGTAGAGTGCTGTGAGGATGAATAGCTTTATCCAGCAGGGAGTCAGGGACGATTAGAAGAGTCTTTCCCAGCTGTAGAGACACAATGTCTCCCTACTCCACTCTGCCCCATGCCTTCAAAACATTTCTGCCTGGCTCCTGGGAATGGCCATGTGGTTCTTTGTTCCCCCTTCCCTCAGAGCCTGCAGCTCTGACATGACCGGCTTGGGCACTGGAGAGTGAAATGCCCCGTTAGTAGGAAGAGAGTCTGTCACTCTGGGTAGGCTTGGCCAGCCCAAGAGGGACAGAAGAAAGAAGCTCATAGCCTGAACGGTGGCACTGGTGAACTCTCCCTTTGCTGTAGGCTGTGCTGTTGTTCATGGCTGACAGCTTATTCTGCCATTTGGTTGCAGAAGAGTGGAGCAGAGTCTACAGAGAGATGCAATGGAGCCAAGCAAGCACAGGTGCATAGACCAGAGGCACAGAAACACCTGTGGCACATCCATGGCACAGGGAGCAGCAGTTGCAGGATTATGCTCTGTATTTATGCTAAGCACTGATTTCTCTGCAGGGGTCTGCTTTCAGAAAGACTCCTGTTATGCTTGTGGTGATAGAAACTGGGATGAAGTGAGGCCTTTGAACTCACACCCACAGACTTCCCTGTGTGGGTTTTTCTGGGGCAATGATGCGTGAGTTAGCCTGTTCCAAACACAGGGCCAAGGGGACTATGCCAAGGACTTGTCCTGAGTTGGGCTGATGATGGGGACTCACCTGCCTCCCTCTAGCTGTCCCAAAGAAGCAGGTAAAACGTTGTGTTCTCTGGCTCTCCCACAGAAATGCAAACCTCACAAGAGGCCTGTGTGTGGGAGCAATGGCAAGACGTACCTGAACCACTGTGAGCTGCACCGTGACGCTTGCCTCACTGGCTCCAAGATCCAGGTGGATTACGATGGCCACTGCAAAGGTAACCCTAGCGAGGAGGGCTGGCTGCAGTCTCAAAGACAAAGAGTTGGAAGGGAAGCATGATAATAAGGCAAGGCAGAGGCCTCACCAGCCAAGATCTTGTCCCACAGTTGCTGAGTGGCATAAACAAGGCAAGCCTCTGAACAGTAGCCAGATTCAAGCAAGAGTCCAGATGACCAGGCAAGCTGGCGGTGATGAAGTAGGCCTGAAATCAAGTCACGAAGTCGGGGCTGATGATTCTGGTAACCAGAATCAGACAACAGCCAGAAAAGCTCATAGTGATGCAATCTGTAGCAGGGCTGAGATCAAGGTGGGAACACAGTCACCTGGTCAGGGCCTGGATCAACAATCTATGGGAGAGAGTGGTTGCAACAGAGCTGGAGACAGGCATGGCTGCAACATAATGATCACAGGCAAGGATTAGGGGTTGAGACATCAGATATGAAATGGAGCCTCATGGTTCACAGTTAGAGTACGGATGGAGGCTTTAGGTGAGGCCAGCAAGGTTGTTAAGGCCCTCATTAGTGCACTCAAAATCCTGACACCTTGGCTGTGGTGGAATCTTGGAGCTATTGTCTCCCTAAGCTGCTGGGAGTGCAGCACTCAGGGGAGCAGGGCAACTTTTTGCTCCTGCTGCTTCTCTCTGAGCTTTTGGATTCAGCCAGGTAAATGTCTCAGTTTAACTGCTGAGGAAAGGTCATGCTCTCAGGATAAACTCCTAAAACCAATACTATCATCCATGTTCATAAGGGACCTCAATAACTTTAGGAGCAAGGATTTTGCCTCATCAATGGGGCTGTTTAACTCCCCACCCCCCCACACCAGCTGCACCATATTCTTGTGTTCAGACAGAGTTTCATGTGTTTAAATATGTGCCCACTGCCTCTTGCCCTGTCACTGGATACCATGGATAAGAGTCTGGTGCAGTTTTCCTCATTTCCTTCCATCAGATTTATAAACATTGATGAAATTGTCCCTTAGCCTTCAATTCTTCAATCTAAACTGTCCTCGGTATCTCCTCCGGGTCCAGGGGATTCCAGCCCCTCAATCATCTATGTGGTCCCCATATTTCCAAAGAGTCCCAGGTTCCTCTGCTTTTACCCATGGTGGGAAGAGATTTGTATTGCTTCACACTGCATCAGAAATGTCCTCTTCTGTCTTTCCATTAACAGAGAAGAAGTCTGAGAATCCAGCTGCAAGTCCAGGTAAGAAGCTGTCTCCTGTTTGGCTGAGGCCTCTGTATGCATTTGTATGCTCTGGGAGATGGGCAGGAGGGTGTTCTGGGGGAGTTGCAGAGCTCTGTGTAAAAGTCATACCCTGCATGGGCTGTAGCAGAGTCTGAGTTGATAAATCAGCTGAAATGTGATTGCCCAGCTCTTTACTCTTGGGTAACCTTTCAGAGCTCCTACATTTCCTGGGCTTTTCACTATGCTGGGATGTCTCAGGGACTCAGCATAGACAAGCTGCAATGAAACCCAGTTTGCCCCCAGGGACACAAACTGTGCTCATCACCCAGACTGAGGGATGGAGCACTCTCCTACCTCCTTCAGTGGAGCTGTTGTCCCCAACTCCAAGAGCACTCTTAAAAGGAAACTTTGCTTTAGGAGTGATGAACCAATGGGTGCAGAGGCAGAGAGTCAGGAGGTACAGCTGAAATGCCTCTACCATCAGCCAACAAGATGATCTTAAGGGTCTCTTCTAACCTAAATGATCCTATGATCACCTAAATTATACGTCTCTTTGATTCACTGTGCTTGGTTTCTCCCCTCATGTATTGCCATGTGTACTTAAGACTCTGGATTTTAGGACCATGGATTGTGCTTCATCAGGGGAGCTTTTTCCCACTCATGACCTCTTAAGTACTGGAGCTGTATAATCATCAACTTTAACTTCCTAGGACAGATGAGAGCAAAGTCTCATACAAACTAAAGAGGAAGGACCGTGTCAGAGCATGGCCACCACCCTAGAGCAGTTTTAAAGAAGTTCAGAATTAAACATGCAGAATCCCTACAGAGCTGGGTTTTTTCATCTCTCCATCTGCTTGTGATAGTAGTCACTGGATTCAGAAGATTCTTAGCGTGTGTAAGTGACGTGAATGCATGCTGATTCCTTTTCTGGCTTCATTGACCAGTGGGCAGGTGTGACAATTCACAGCCAGGCTTTCAGTTTTGTTTATAAAGGCATGGTTTGTGCTAGCACACAAAGTGATAACTGCTTGGAGAAACCTGTGACACTGGCAAGCACTGTGAGTGAACGAGCCCAACTTGACCCCTCTTGTTTCCAGTCAGAGTGGACAAATCAGGGCTTTGAAGAAACAAAATTTCCTGAGATAGTCGGCCCTAAAATTCAAGTCTTGGAGAAGAGTGGTAGAAAGGCTTGCTCAGTCTAGTCTTCAGCATTGCAGAGGACAGAGGTTTTGGTATTTTAGGGTTGACAGCTGAATGCCAAGTCTGTGCAGTGTCGGGAAGCCTGGGGACACTGTCAGTTACCTTCCTCCCTCAGTCTGGGACTCTTCACACCAAGATGAGTCAGCTGCGGGTTGTTCTTCCACAAGCTTCAGGGATGGGAAGGAAGAGCTTTGGCAGGAGTGTTGTTTTCCGGCCTTGCCACATGGTGTCACCAACAGCCCATCCACTATTCAGCACATGACACATCTGCTTGGATCTGGCAGTGATGTAACTCCAAGGACCAGACAAGGGGCTGCAAACTGCCATCAGGGTGGGCTGGCTGGCTTTTATTTCCAGTCCTCTCTCTGTGGTCTCCCTGCCAGCTTCATTTCTCTCACCCTTGTTTTTCCTTCTGCTGCACTGTCTCCCCATCACAGTTGTCTGCTACCAGTCGGACAGGGACGAGCTTCGTCGCCGGGTCATCCAGTGGCTGGAAGCTGAGATTATCCCGGATGGGTGGTTCTCCAAGGGCAGTAACTACAGTGAAGTCCTGGACAAATATTTCAAGGCAAGTAGAGCAGCACCTGCCTCAGAGCCCAAACAACACTTCTTGCCTTGTCACTGTAAAATAGCTGCTATGCCCTCAGCTGAGAAGCTCCAGTGTGTGATGCGCCTGTCAAACTGGGGACCAGAGGGATCTGCTAAGTCCTACGGCCTGATGTGTTATGGGCTGCCTGCAGCAGCTGCTGACTCAGCCACTGACACAGCTTGTGACAACCAGATGTGGAGCATCTCCGGCTCCTGGTGACTGACCTGCCCTGGGTAAGAGGAGGAGGGCAAGCCACATGTGCCTGTGACAGAGTAGAGAACTACTAATCTCAGGGATAGAAAGGCAGAGGAAAAAAGGTGAAAGTGCTGGAAATGCAGGAAGCTGTGGCAGCTGATCTTTTGTTCCAGATAGTCCCAAGGCCATATTGAGATGGGTATAGGGGACACTTGGGGGCTTAAAGGAATATGTCCCAGTTGTGGCTGAGAGCTAGCAGTTCCCTAGTACTCTGCAGAGTGAAAGGAGCCACTTGGGTCTTGGGCCTTGCAATAATCCTGTTCTTCCCTCCTCCCCATCAGTCTGTCCTCAGCCCATCCCCACCCCCTTCTGTAACCAGCAGATCCCAAGCTTCTCCCATGCTCCTGCCACATGCACTGCTGTGTCCCTCCCCCTCACGCCTGGCTCCTGATAGAGACTTCAAAGCATTCAGGATGGAGCTGGAGGAGCAGGTGGGGAAGAGGGGAGAGCATTTAAATCATGAGCTGTTGACAGCGAGAGATTAATGGTGCCTGACAGGAGTTAGCACTGCCAGCAAATTTGCCATGGCAATGGCACCCCCTGGTGAGACAGAGGAGCTGGTCCTTTTGCTCCACAGAGCATCCTCACATTTGCAGCCATTAATGCTGCTCTGTCTGGGGAAACCCACTGCCCTGGGCACTCCTGTCAGTGCCTGCCAGCACCCAAAAGCAGCAGTGATCTGTGTCAGTCCCTCTCCCTGCAAATGTGCTGTCCCCAGCTACTTTTGCAGGGTCTCCCCAGGTCATGGGCTTTGCTGAAATGCATGAGCCAGCCACAGGCTTGTTGCACTATCACTGCATAACCCATTCACACCTGCTGTCCCCACGCCTGTCAGTGTGCTGGTGACATCCCATGGCCGCAGCTCAGAGGCAGGCAGCCTCATGTTCTCTTTACTGTCCCACTTTTTCTGATCCCAGCCACTGGGTTAAAGTTCCTATAGCAAAACAATGCCTCATACCCAAGGGCGAATTTCTGTGGCCAAGGTCAACAGTATGAGGTTCAGTAAGGCCAAGTGCTGGGTCCTGCCTTTGGGTCACTACAACCCCAGGCAGTGCTACAGGCTGGGGAAAGAGTGGCTGCCAAGGGAGGTGGTGGAGTCACCACCCCTGGAAGGGTTCGAGAAACAACTGGGTGTGGCAGTTGGTGCTGTGGTTTAGTTGATAAGGTGGTGTTCAATCAGAGGTTGGACTCGATGATCTTGGAGGTCTTTTCCAACCTTAATGATTCTGTGATTCTTTGTCAGGTGGTAATCCACCTTATCAACCACCTTATTCTTAAAGCTTTGAAACATTTTTAAAGCAGAATTCAGAGTTTGGAACAACTTGAGACAAATCAAGGCAAAACAATCCTAAATGGCTTCAAACACACAGAAATTTGTGTCAGCAATGAGTGTCTGCAGTCACTGGATGAATTTTGTCATGCCAAGCTGTGGGGCTCTGCATGCCTGCCCAGCAAATGGCCTGATTCCTGCCCTGCATGTAGGAAACACTAGAGACATAGCTGACATGAAGCTTTTCCCTTTTCTCCTCAATGGGGAGGTTTGTAGATGTGGCATTAAGCTATTTCCCTTCTGGAAGCCTGACTTGTGGGGCTCACTGGGGTGTGCTTTGTTCGTCAGGCAGGCCATGACCTTGAAGGACATTATTTCAAGAGGAGCAAGGCCAGTAGTGGGAAGCTGCTCCATTTTGGAGGGTCCCTGTGGGAATGCCTTAATGCAGACCATAGCTTTGAAAGGCAAGAAAACTCACTTAACAGTCTGGGTCGTAAAGAGAACTGCAGTCATTTTCACAAAAAAAAGTGGGACGAGAGGCTTCAAAGTCTAGTGGAAGTTGACCTGTGGAGCAGTTATGCAGGATAAGCACACAGAGTAATTTCCCTAGCCCTAGATGTTTCTCCTGAAACACACAGAGGTAACAACAGTGTCTCTTCCAGCATTCCTGAGAGCACTACACAAGGAGCCACAGTGACCTGCCCCAATCATGCAGCAAAAATTAGGTGGCAGCAGTCTGTGTGCAGGATTAATTTTCCACTCACAGCAATGCAGCTGTCTCTGAGGGGGCACAGCAGTTCCTGCTGCGTGCCCAGCACTGTGGTGTCACATCTCCAAACAGGAAGGCAAAATGCAATTACTTCTGTGGGAGTACAGCCAGGATTTTGGAGCTAAAAATGCTGCTATTCAGTGCCAGGAGCCTTGTCAGGACCTTAAGAAGTTGATGGTGAGATGTTGTGCTATTGCATTAAATTTTTTCCCTGGTATCAGCAGAAAATTGCTTCCTGTGATTTTCCCTTTTGTCACTGTCAGAGTCCAGGCACAGCTTTGTATTTACACATATTGGAAAGCTGACACCTCCTTGAATGCAACTGGTCTGCTTTAAGGCAGGAGGTATATAAGAAAGCTAAGAGCTGGCCGGAACAAAGAGAAGAAATAGGGTTAGAGCCATAAATCAAGCAGCAGGAGGTGAATGAAAGGCAGTGTAGCTTATCTGTGAGAACAAGGCTAGGATCGTATCTCTCTCATTCTGAGGCTAATATGGATATGTTGCTGCTTTTCTCTGAGCCTCTTTCTTTGTGAAAAACGGATAATGGAACTTGTCTCACTAAAGCTTCAAAATGCTAAGTACCTATGGAAGAGGAAGAAGGAAGAGGTGTACCTTGAACTGATAAATGAGAGCCTCTCACATCTTCCCGTCTTCCCCTACAGAGCTTTGATGATGGTGATTCTCGCTTGGACTCCACTGAATTCCTGAAGTTTGTGGAGCAGAATGAGACTGCCATCAACATCACCACCTACATGGACCAGGAGACCAACAAGTTGCTCAGGTGGGCAGTGGACAGGATGCCAGAGGGAGGGCAGTTGTGGTAGAATGCAACATGGAAATTCACTCATGGTAAATATCAGTTAGGGCTTGCACTGACAAAGATAACTATGTATGAAGTGGCTTCTCACTTAAATAGGTGTGAACACCACAAGAGGAGCAGTCCTATCTCCACCCTTCATGTTAGGCACATATTCCAACCCTCTTTTGCCTTAAATCTAGCACTTGTGCAGCCAGAAGGGAGTTGAATGACAGAAGATTTCCTGATAAATTAGCTTTCCAGGGGACTTCCCTCACTTTTTGCCTAACAGCTAGATCCAGCACAAGGAAGATGGTGGGAAAACGCCGCTCGTATGCAGCGTATAGTTTGAGAGGTTTCCCTTTTTCTTTGTGTGCCACTCTGTGAGAAAAGGCTGCTTGTGGTTATGCTGTGCTTGCATCTCTGCCCATGTGACAGCATGTAGATGTCAACAAATGTGTATGTCCTATTCCTGCTGTTCTGAATATCCCCCCACTGCTCAGCCCGTTGCCAGACAGAGAGTATTTTGTGACTGTTTTTCTTTTCTCTGTATCCCATGAGGTTTCCTTAGAGAAGCCACTTCTGCCAGACATCTTGGAGTCTCCCTAGTTATTACTGGTTTTACTCACCTGCACTCTGAAGACAGTAGAGCAGGGACCAGCCTAGCACAGCCCTGTGCAGAACAAGCCTCTGTGTTTCCTTTCAGGGGACTCTGCGTAGACGCCCTCATCGAGCTGTCAGATGAAAATGCTGACTGGAAGCTCAGCTTCAATGAATTTCTCAAGTGCCTCAGCCCATCCTTCAACCCACCAGAGAAAAGTAGGAACTCCTCACTTATCTTGGGGAACAAGAGGGGTCCTGGGAAGGGAGAAAAGACAAGAGATCAGCTTCAGGCCAGACATTGGGTGCTGTAACTCCACTGCCAGAGATAATTTTAATATATGCCTGCCTCTCATCCAACAGCACCATTGTCCCTGCATTGTTGAAAGTACTGCTTTTTCTGTCCCAGAGCTCCTGCAGCTCTTGTGATGAGAAAGGTTTGGATTTTAGAAGCAAGGACGTAGGTTGAATGGGTATGGTATGCTTGTATGGTCAAGGCATGTATTTAACAGGGCAGAGGTCAATCACGTGAGGAGTTCACGGCCAGATAACTTAGGAAAATCAAACCAGACCAAAGTCCTGCTATGCTCTGCCTTTCACACAGAGAGCTTCCCTGATGACCATCTCAAAGTTCACTATCCTTCCAAATCCTGCTTAATGATCCAGTTGGTGTGAAAGCAGCTTAGTGTTCTACTGACCAGGTGTGCATAGCCAGTCATCTCATTGTCTCCCTGAGGAGTGATGGTCCAAAGGGGCCAGACTTACATCCCACTGCAGTGGCACTGAGCAGCAGGCAGAGGCCATGCTTTCTAGGGAATATTAAGTTGAACTGCTGTTGCCTGTTTCAGTGAGAAACTAGGGATGCTGCACCTTCCCCAGAAAACATCATCAGCTCGTTATCACTTAACACCTTTGAGTGCTTGGGGGGCCTTGACTTAAACATGTAATATAGCTGTAAGAAGAAATGTGAGCTGAAATGAGAAATCTTTTTTTTTTTCCCTTCCTTTCTCAAGGCAACAGAAAATACTCAAATCATTTCCCCAACTTATCCCCACCTGGATCAGAATAACCCAAGCTTTCATTTCAGGGGTTCTTTTCTTTGTATAACAGATAATGAAATTCAAACAAATCCAATGTTGAAATTTCATTTGGAGTTGAGAAGTTGAAATGTGTTCTTCTGAGGAAGAAAAACAAAATGTTTGACTTTTCCCGAATTATGTTTTGGCTGATTTTGCTCACCAAATTCAGCATGAATATTTTAGTCATTAGGAAACTTCTGGTGGTTGGGGGAAGGAAGGCTTCCCATTAAACCTTACACCTCTTCTCTCTCTTAAAGCATCTCCAAAGTATGTTGTCTTTAGCCTGCTCATTATCTCACAAGCACTGCCCTTGTTTTGTGCCTCTTCAGAGTGTGCCCTGGAAGATGAGACCTATGAGGACGGAGCAGAGACCCAGGTGGAGTGCAACCGCTGCGTCTGTGCCTGTGGGAACTGGGTGTGCACCGCAATGACGTGCGAGGGTCCGTATGCTCTCCACATAATTACTGTGTTTGGCTTTGGACAAAAGGAGTTCTCGCTCTCTGTCTTTCCAAAGGCACCAGCTATCCAGTTTCCAACCTCTCCAGCTTCTCCTCAGCTTCTCCATGGGTGGTTTCTACGTAATCCTCACATGTTCCATGTTAGTCAAACCCAAGCTGGTACTGTTCCAGAGGTCAGAAAGTGTGTAACTGAGCTGGGGGCAATGCTGCTGGGGTTTGTAGTTTGGATTTGGTGTCGTGAAAATTCAGCACTAAATCTTCCAGACCGGAGCTACTCTGCATCCAGCTGGTGCAGAGCAAATAGATCACTGCCTGCAACTGTACGTGTAGGTGTGAGCAAGTCAGCTTTCCTTTATATGTGCCTGTATCCTCACTGTATCTGTGTTTATGGAATTTGTAAAAGAGGATCTAGGATCCTGTCTTGATCCAGAGGAAATATAGAAAACTTCATCCAATGCCAAGAAAGCACTTTAGCTTCTTGCCACAAAAACTCTAGAAGAATGGTGATGAAGGGAGGTGGTGCTCATAGTTAGGCAGGGTTGTTTGTTCCTCCTTTGGAAGGCCCTTAAACTTGCACAGCCACAGTACAATTGTGAGAGGTCATGGTGCAGTTGTGAGCAACAGCTCTCTGTTTCACCTTCTCGCAGATAGTCCAGGACCAGTGGAAAGCCACCTTTTCCCTGTGTTGGCAAATGTATGGGTCCTTCCTAAGGAGCCACATCCATCCTCCCAGCATGGTGCTGCATTTTTCTGGCCTTCTTCCCTAGCAACTCAGCCCTTGCATGAGCTTTGTTTCAGTGCTGTGTGGGACCTGCCAGCAGTACACTGGTTCAGATCTATAGTCAGTAGCTTGGCCAGAGTGGGAGAGAGGGGAACAGCAGCAGTGTGTACAGAGTTTTTCATGTTTATCTGACTTTCTGCAGCAGAGCCTTCAGGATGACCTCAGCCCAGACTTAGCTGTAGCAGCAGGAACTCACCTGAGAAAAGACAACTGTAGTATTAATAGAGCTGCCAGAGGAGCTGTGTGTAGGTGTCATAGATTAAGCAACAGAATGAGAGACACTTTTTTGCCTCCCCAGAAACAACCTTCAAAGTTGCTATGCAACACCTGTTCTTGCTGCCTACTTTGTTCCCTGCATCCATGCAATGGGATAACAATTCCTTGACTTTCTGCCCATGTCAGAGCAGCAGAGGGATAATGTTAGAGGAACAATGAAACTGAAGAATCAGATCAAACACATCAGCAAGTTGCATCTTCATTGAGTGAAATTACCTCTTCATTAGATATCAGTTATTGTACTTGGGTAGCACTGAGCTTCCATTTATTCCTTACAAGAGGCCAAGATGTTTGAACTAATTATAGGTGTTTCTTTTGAATAATATGCAGCCTCTTCCATGTGGTTTTATTATCGGTCATGTGGAAGGGAGAGGCAGGGACAGACTGGACACCCAATTTTTGAAGTCCTAGGCAGCCACAAGGCCCGTTCTCTTTCTAGGAAGCCAACCCATACCTTCCTTCAGCAAAGGCTTCCTAAGCTTGAGGGATGCTGTGGCTGACCTGCCTCTCTTTGTTCTTCATGGTTCAGCATCTGAAATGTGTGTCCCCTGTTTGTGAAACACTAAACTCCATTTCTGTTTGCAGGGAGGAATGAGAAGGTGCCTGCTCAGAGACACCGACCTGATCAAGATTTGACTGAGGAGGAAATGGCCAGATACATTCAGGAACTGCAGAAGCATCAGGTTAGCATGAGGCTGGGGGAAGGTCTGCTTGCACTAAGCCTCCCCTTGCCAGAGGAGTTCCCTCTGCTTCTGTTACTTGGAGACTTTTGGTAGAAGGGGGAGCACAATAAAAGGGAGATCTCTTGCCTGTGGGGACAAATACAGGTGTGGGGCTTTAAGCTATAAGCCAGTGTTGGCACTGCCTGTGAATGGACCAAAGGCTTCAGAGCACCACCAATTCCTGCATCAGTGCAGAGCTTCACTTCTGTGCTCTCTTTCTCTAGGAGACAGCTGAGAAGACCAAGAGAATGAGCACCAAGGAGATGTAAGGGGCCTCCACAGCGGAGGAGCCCAGGAGGATGGGCCCAACCTGCCACCCTGTCCTCCAGTGCTGATCTCAGTATGCACAAGTGTCTGCTACAGTTGCCCAGTCACAGATATTTACATGTATAGCGATGGGTTATTTGTTTTGTAATACACAGAGAATGGGGCCAGGAAAGGGGAGCAGAGCCCACTTGTTCAGGGAGCTTCATTGCTGGGACCTTGGAAGGCTGGGAGGGACTTACAGCAGCCTCTGGGACCCTTCCCCAGAGCAGACAGCTGCTCCCTCCAAGAACTAACAGGGATTTCTTGTTCCCCTGGATCTGGGGAAAGGATGGAGGTCACTGCTGGATAGAAATTCAATCAATACAATTGTCAGCACCAGCCTTGGCTGCAGAAATACAGGCCTGGCAGTTTTGTGGCTGAACACGTGTGCTGCAGGGCATCATTATCCAAGGACCTTACCCTTTGGTTCGAGCTCCTCAAAGCTGGTCAGCCTGGTGTGACACCTGGGAGTCGTGGTGCCATGCTGCTGGCATGAGTCCAGCACATTCCTCCTTGCTTTCCACCAGACTGTCCCCAGCAGCTCCTCCAGTACATTGTGGGCTCCAACACAACATGGTTCCTTATGACCTCATCTCACTCTTACTCTCCCTGCCCCCTCCTTAGAGGTGCTATCGTATTTTTTCTTACCACATTCACATGCTGACTCCCCCTTTTAGTTTTTGTTTTGGTTTTTTTATTATTTTATTTCCTATGGTAGTGATTCAGCTTTTGTATGTTTTGTAGCTCTAGATCTTTCAAAAAAACCCAGCGTGTGGGTTTTTGTTGTTGACAGCGCTGTAATGCCCATGCACAGTTTGTATCGCACTGCGCTCAGCCGCCACAAACACCACAGGCAAATTGTGAGCCTTGCACTACAGGGTATTTCCCAGCTGGGGGATAGCAGTGTCCCTCGTGGGAAGAAGAGACAGGGCTGGATGTAATTAGTTTCACCAGACACAGATTGCCACTGCAGCTCTCTAGCTCTCACTCCCTTAGCTAGCATTGACCATGTGCTCAAAGTCTGTACTCGTGCCTCTCTTAATTGCCCAAAGCAGTCTAGAGACAGAGGGACCAGGCAATCTCATTAGTACAGTATCTTTAAAAGCTTAACTACGTAGAAAACTGTTTAGTTGTGCTGTTGGCATCATCTTGGGCTTTTCATCTTCCTCTGGGGTGAGGCAGCAGCATTATGATCCCAGGTATGAGTTTGGAGTCAGGGCTGGAAGCCTCATTACTGACGCATTTCTCAGTGTCATTGATCAGACCACCTTTGACCACTCTCACATTCCTTCACGGGTCAGTTTCATCCCACACGTTTCTCAGAGCATTGGTCCTAGATGTGAATGAAATGCTGGTTTGTTGATAGTCACCTCTGTAGCCTGAAGCCCAGCTGATTTTCTTATGCAGTTGTCAAATGTACTTCATACACACCTGAACACCCACGTTCCCTTCATGCCTGTGCTGTGCTCCCCAAGCAGTTGCATGCGCCCTGAGACAACTGCCTGTGACTTCCCTCTTTCTGTTTGTGAGCAACTTTAGCAATTGTTGCTGGGTGTCTTGCAGTCCCTATTGCTTACTCAAGCAAAATTCCACTTGCATCTGCAAAAGCATGTCTGGTTTGAGTGAAGATCAGCAGGACTTTTGTCCCAACCTTCCCCTTTTTGCACAGTGCTTTCCTTGGAGAGGAAGAATGAGCTGGTACCTAGAAGTATAGGAAAAGAAGAAAGCTTGGTCCCTCCTGTGCTCTTTCCCATGAGCCAGATGTGGTAAAGGCTGTCTGGTCTTTGAGCTGTTTTCCTGATGTGAAGCCAGAGGACTTCCATTGACTTTGGCATAGTGCCACTTTTCCAGTGAGAACCATAATGTACCCTGCCATGGAGGTTTTGGCATCATAAATACAGAAGGAGGCTGTTTTTTTTTTTTCTCATGAGGGCCTGGATTTGAGCAGCTTTCACCTGTGAAGGTGCGAGGAATGAGTCCATATGAGCTGAGGGTAATGTGGACAATGCTACACTGGGACAGAGTCATTGTTTTGTGTTCTGGTGGCACTGGAAGAACTGGTTGGTGAAATAGGAGCACCCATTAGACATAGCCTTGCTCCTTCCCAAGAGTATAAGTGAAAGGGCTTCATGTGCTGGATCTGGAGTCACAGGAACGTTGTTAATAAATGTTTTGCTTTATTCCAACCCTGCTCTAAAAGGTAGTTAGTGCCTCCCAGATCACTTCCTTCCAGCTTGGATTGTTAAAGTGCCTTAGAGAAAACACAACAGCTTGCCTTAAAGGCTTTCCCTGGATGGGGATAACATCTTGTTCAGTCAGGAATATCTCCAACTGTGAAAACCAGAGCACGTGCAGGAAGGCGAACGCATGGCTTCAGGGGTTCTGTAGGCTGCACTGTATGATGTGTTCTCTGTGCCCTCCTGTCTGCTGGGGCTGTGCAGCCATGTGGATGGGGGTGGCTGCTGGGGCAGCCAGAGACATTTGCTGGCAGCTGAGGTTTACAGAGCTTGCTCTTGCACTGAAGGCGGAGGGATGGGCTGCGGTCTCTGGCAAGCTGAGCTCTCTGAGAAGCCATACAACAGATCCCAGGGTAGCCTGGGGCAGCAGGCTGGGAGTGCAGCAACAGTGCCTCTGGAAGGGGCTGCTGCCTGTGGAGCCTCTTCCTCCTTGTGCTCCCCCAAAGGGATGCGGTGGAGAGTGGGGCAGTTCTCAAAGGGGACCGAAACATCTCAGCTCCCTGCACAGAGGAGAAGGGCAGCCCAGACTGAGCAATGCTCAGGCTGCTGCAGGCTGGTCAGTCACTAACTCCTGCAGGGTGACCTGGCTGCTGGGGAAGGAAGTGCTGAATTTCAGCCATTGCCCTCTGGGACGATTGCTGTACAGACTACAAGGGGCAGGGAAGGTGTTTTGTTTTGTTTTTCCAAAAAGCCAAATTTAAACAACAAACAAAGAAGTCCCACTCCTCCCTCTATATTCCCTCCTGTACGTGTGTGAAATTTATCAGTATTCTGTAGGTTTCCTTAGTGCACTTATTTTACTTGATTTTGTAATTTTTTTGAAGCAGGGGGGTTTGGATATTACTGCCAAATAAATGAAACAAAATTTTAAAAATAACACCTGTTTGGTTTATTTTTCACAAGCCACACGACTTGTTTTCAAAAAAAAAATCATCTGTCTTTGCACATTCATACACAGATCTCAGTGTATTGGACAAATATGAGACGTGACTGGCTCTGTTTCATAGCTGGGGCATCAGGTGGAAAGAACCCATAGGCAAGTAAAAACAATAACTAAAGGCCTTGAAAATATGACTGAATGGTAAAATAGCCTTTAACGGTGTTGTATGGCGGGAGAAAGTGTCCTACCATTTATCTCCCCTGTAACTGTAATGCCACTGCTGTGAGTGCTTCTGTGCAGATAATGATCTGAGAGAAGAGAAAGCTGCCTTGCTTTGTTCCACTTGGTGTGCTCCTTCCAAAGCTGTTCAGAAAAAACCCCAAACTCACAAACATTGCCTCTTCCATGTTATTTTTCACACCAAATGGCCTCTTTAGCAGGTACCAGCTGCTGCACATGCAGTCTTTTCTGTGGCATTCCCTGCCCATTCACCGCTCAACTGCAAAGTGAGGCTGCTTCATTACTGCAATTTCTACTGCAAGAATTTCCCAGGATTTTAAGACGGAATGAACGGAAGCGGCAGCCACAAATTTAGCTAGGTGGCACTGTAAATACTTTGCCTTGTGCACCATGCATACTTACTGAAGCAATGCGATTTTGAGGTGGGAGAGGAAAAGCAAAAATTCTTTTGCCCGCTGCTTGTAGAGGCCTGGGAAAAGCCCTGACCTGTTTATGGAGTTAAGCACATCTGAGTATTAAATTGCTGCACTATAGCTACATACCCTTAATCACAATTCTCCAGTGCTGTTAAGCTTCAAGTTGAGAAATAGGCTATTTAAGTGGTTGATCGAGACTCTGAACTGCATTTGTGAGGTATTTATTAACTTCAGTTCTGAAGACAGGAGCAAACTGATCTATAATAAGACTCAGTTCCTGAACCAGGTCACAGGACACACCTTGAGAAGAACCAGGCTTAAAGCACTACAGAAGACAAGAGCAAATCCAGATGACCTTACTGTTGTGCTTAAATAAACTCTCCTAAAACTATCCTGGAATAGCACAATCTTTGTAGAGTGGGAAAAATTATGTTGATCTGCAGGTATCAGGGTTCACAGCCCGGCTTACTTTTGTGAATCCACAGTCTTGGAAAACAAATGAAACAAGTCGAATGGAAAGTGACCTGTTTGTTCCTACCCACTATGGCACACTCTTTCTTGAAGGCTGGGCATAGCCCTGACAAGTTCCTTCTCGCAGCAGTGGGAGCTGTCACATCAAAATATTTGTGGTGGTGAAACCCAGAGTTCACAAGAGCACCAAAGGAAGGACAAGTGGACCACGGATTTCGTCCACACTATTCTGGACACCTTTGAACTCAGCACTGTTGCTATTTCATGCATTGCTTTAAACTAAGGTTTGTACAAGCAAACTGTGATTTGTTTCTGTTTCTTCCAGTCTAAGATGACAGAGACTTTTGTGTACATGAAGTATTTTGAGGAGGTGGGAGGTTGCTACTCCCTTCTCTTTGGCTCTTCTATGCATCACGAGGAAGCAAGTCTGCTTCTTAAGCCTGGATTTAGTTGAGGCAAAAGTCCCCTTGGGTTGTGAATCTTCTCGTTGCCATCACACATAGCTGCTGCTTCTTCCCATGATTACTGACTACACTGATGTTAACCCGTGTTCAAAGAGCAATGAATTGAAATCACGGATCCTGCCTTGCCTGTTTGTATACATATGGTACAACAGGGGTCAGCTCCACATCGATCTGTGACCAGCATTAGACAGTTTCGCCTGACAGATGTGTGTTATGGATTAACTCCTGCCAATGCCCCGGCTCAAGACCAAAGGTGTCTTTTCACATCTTTTCACACACTGAGGTACTTCTGGGAGTATCTCCGTTTTGGTGCTCCACGGCAGCAGCTCACAGAACCATAGAACGTTTTGGGTTGGAAGGGACCTCAAAGATCACTCAGTTCCAACCTCCCTGTTCTGCAGGGACCAAAGCAGATCAACCCTTGGACAAAACACCCGCTGCCCAGGGATGCTGGGCCAGGCTCCGCCGCCAGCAGCCACAACGGAGAGGCCATGGGGCACACGGGTTCAGGCAGCACCTCTCCTTCGGGCTCCGAGGATGACCAAAAGGGGCAGAGGGAAGGGTATGGTTTAAGTTTACGCTTAGCAGCTCTGGTATCCCGAGCTTGGTGTAAAACACTTGGCAGGGAGCAGGTGGCATTTCCGGCCGGCGGTTCCGCATCAGCCCGGCAGGCCAGGTCCGCCGAGTGCGGGCTGTGGCGGTNGCTGGAGCCGGGACCGGAGCTGGCGCTGGAAATGGAGCCAGAGCCAGAGTCGGAGCCGGAGCCCGAGGCGGCGCTGGCGGCGGAGCTGTCGGCGCGGCGCAGCGCGGAGGCGCGGCGGCTGGTGCTGTCGCCGCGGCGGCTGTTGGGCCCGCTGCCTGCCGGGCTGTCGCAGTGGTTCCCGGCGCTGGAGGTGCTGGACGTGAGCGGGACGGGGCTGGCGGAGATGGGCACGGAGCTGTTGTCCTTGCCATGTCTCCACACGTTGCTGGCCAAGAAC
>VXAD01013007.1:287254-361269 GCA_013399195.1 Dicrurus megarhynchus | reverse complement strand
AAGAACAACCGGCGTGGCGGGCCCGGCTCGTTGCCCAAGGGGCTGGGGCAGGCGCCGCTCGCCCGCTCCCTCCGCGTCCTCAACCTCAGCGGGAACCGCTTCGCCGAGGTGCCGCCCGCGCTGCTGCAGCTCCGCGGGCTGCGCAGCCTCAGCCTCGGCGGCAACCGGCTCCACGGCATCCCGCCCGACATCCAGGAGCTCCAAAGGTGAGGGGCGGGCCCCGCGGGAACAGGGACAGCCTCGGCAAGCCCGGCCGGGTGTTCTGCCACTCTCCCCCTCGGGAGGGTCAGTTCTCCCCCGCGTCAGGTGTCTCCAAGCACTGCTGCCGCTAAGGTGGCTCTTTCTCTTCGTCAACTTCCTAACGTTGAGTTACCAAAACTCCAGGACGTTCTTTACCTCGTCAACATATATATATAAGTATCTAAAGGATAGGTGTTGAGGATGGAGGCAGGCTCTTCTTGGTGGTGCCAAGCAATAGGACAAGAGGCAGAAAATGATGCACAGGAAATTTCTCCTGAACATGAGGAAGAACTTTACTGTGGGGGTGACCAAGCACTGGAACAGGTTGCTCAGAGAGGTTGTGGATTCTCCCTCACTGGTGATATTCCAGTGGACACAGTCCTGTGCCGAGGGTGACCCTGCTTGAGCAGGGAGGTTGGAACAGAAGACCTGCTGTGGTCCCTTCCAACCCAGCTGGTCCTTTATATTCTTCAGGTGATGATGGGCCTTCTGTGCTCACAAACTGGGTGACTCTTGGGACTGCCTGGTCCCTGCGCTGCTGTGATACAGGGGAGCCCTCCTGGTGGTGGTGTGGTTGGTGTGAGTATTGGCATGTGGAAGGCTCTCTGTGGCTTTCATGCACATCTCTGGGTGACAGTGAGATAAACCCCGTGTGTCATACAGCTCATGGCTGCACGATGGGTTGCTCAGGAGAATAAAGATGTGTTTGTGGCTCCCACAAACAACAGGGCCTTTCTTCTGATACAGCTGCAGTCTCACTGGGGGCTTGCTGTCATGGATGGGGTTTTTTGGTGTTTCTCTCAACCCATGGACTCATGTAGATATGACAGATACTGACAGAGCTGGAGCACAGAGCCCCAGGCTGTGCTCAGGTGCAGTGGTACATTTGGCTCGGGCTGTGTCAACCACTGCAGGCCGGCCATACAGAAACTTAGGGCTGAATCACAGCGATTAGGAGCAGTGGTGGGGTGGGAACAGGCCTTAGACAGCACTGGGTATTGGCTGCCTGCATTGGCCTGGGCTGGGTACTGTTGAAGCCTGCTGTCCTCCTGGGCAAGCTGGATGCTTGTCGTGGCTTAAGTCACACAGGCACCTCTGTGTTCTGCTGGATTCCCAAGCCTCAGACTGGCCTCTGTGCAGCTCTCTGCTAAGACTTTGGATCTGAACTTTGTTTGCTCTGGCTCTTTGCCAAGGGACTTGCCAGAGGCAGCTTCTCTTATGCAAATTCCAGCATCCTTGACCCTAAATACCTGGATTCGCTCTGATGGCTCAGCAGAGCCGCATCCAGAGGAAGCATAGAATGTTCTGTTGGAGTGATGTCTCCCATGGGCGTCGGTGGGAGGTGCCAGAACTGCTTGAGTGCTGTTGGGAAATGCTTTTGTCTGCTGCAGTATAATACAGTTGGGTTTGTGGCTTTTGTCCAGGTGGCATAGCATGCATCTGTTACAGATTTGGAGTAATTCCAGGTTACGCTCTCTGGACTGAGCGATGCTATGAGACATTTTGAGTGATGGACAATGCCCATATTCTTCTTGACAGAGTTGTGATACATCCTGGGTTGGGGCTGTCATGAGGAAGAGGAAGCTCAGCTTTTTCTCTGTCTGGAAACAGATGCTTCAGGGATGAAAAAAGAAATGAGGCACGGGAGAGGAGGCCAATGGAGGAGGGCAGCTTTGTGAGGAAGATGATCCACATTGTCTCCATAGCATGTCTGGTAGCATCCAGGATGTGGTTGGGATCTGATTGTTGCTCCCACCTCTGAGTTAGAGGCTCGCTGCTGCTGTTTACAGGGTCTCAGTCTGTGATAGTGATTTTTTCTCTTTTCTTTTTTTTTCCCCTGAGAAAGCAAAGCTCAGCCCTGCTTTTCTTCTGTGATGTCCCCAGGAAGGTGCTGGGCTGTGTAGCACCGCGCATGGTGCCCCAGCAGGCTGTGACCTGTGCTCCGCGCTGCACCTCTGTCACTCTTTGTTCCTCTGACCTGCCCTGAACCAGGGCTCCTTGTTGTCCTGTCCTGCAGTTTTCTTGGGCTGGTCATGCTCGACCCCCCAGAATGAGAATTTGGAGAGAGCAAATGCAGACATAGCTATTGAACTGTCTGTTTATCAGTACAAAGTGACGTGTCAGGTGGAAGAGTTACACTTAGACACAGTTTCTGTCTGCTGCCCACGACACCACTGCTACCTCATTGAACTTCTGCTAACATGTCAACATAATATAATTGAACTTTAGCTCAAGATAGCAAATCTGTGCCCCACCAGGATTGTCAGCTTCTTTATCACTCTGCCATCAGTGACTTCTGTATCTGGGACTGCTTGAGTAACAAAAGGGAGCTGCACACGGCTTTGCCAGCGCTGGGAGAAAACAACACTTTATAATGTGTTGTTCCTCTAGAGGGAATCCTGAATCTCTTCATTGGGACCCAGATAATCAATAACCCTTGCCAAAAACATAGAAAGTACATTCTGGAGAGAAGCTGCTGTCAGACTCTTCTCCTACCTGCTGACAAGAGAGTGTCCTCAGCGTGAGCATGCTTGTTGTGGAAGGGGTAAAATGAGCCTGAGCAAGGACAGAGCAGAGCCAGCTGTTACAGCACAGCAGCATGGAGACCTCTGTTAGTTTCTGAGCTCTGGAAGTTGGAGGTGGGACCTAGTGCTGTGGCTTCTGTTAACCTCCCAGCTCAATCTGCAAATGCCAGTCTTGCTGTTGCTGACAAGCCAAGACCTTGAGCCTTTTTCCACTTGCAGCTTCTCCTAAAAAGAAATTTTTCTTTTATCTTAGGGGCTCTGAGACCACAGTGGAATGCAGGCAGCACTCTTACTGATCAAGTTCCTCCTGCTGCTACGAGAATTCCTGAGGCCGATAGTTCTCCTCTTCCCGTGACCCTGTCGGCTTCCCATTTGCTCCAGTCACTGATGATAGAGCAGACTGGAGTTGCAGAAATCTAGAAATGTTTCTTAGATTTCCAAGGAATGGCTGAGCTGTGATGAGATGTTTTTTTAAAATACTCTTGATAACTAAGCTTTCTGTCTTTCCTCGAAACCCTATAGTTTCCTGTTTTAGTTTTTGAAGGGAGAGCATGTCAGTTTTAGTGAAGGCCAGGAATATAGCAGAAAGGAGTCTGTGTATGTGATAAAGTTGAAAGTATAAAAAGCTGATGGGTCTGACCTGCCAAAGGAGAAGGAATGTGCTGGTGACTATGAATGCAAAGGTCCTGGAATGGAAGGCGTGATAATAAATCCACCACTTTGCAGCAAGCTGTATTTGGGTCAGGTGTATTGTGCAGAAACTTTTCCCTGGCATGTTCCTGGTGACTCAGCAAGTTAATGAACCTGGTGATAAGAACCACAGCCAGTCCTGCTGCTGTCGTGTCTTACTCCTTCAGGCTTTAGCCATCTGCCCCGTCCTTGTCCACACAAATGTTTCGTGCGCAGCGCAAGATCCTGTGTGGAAAGTGAGTGCTGTGTTCCTGATTATTGGTTATCTCCTAGGCTGTTGTGGAAGGACCACCTGTGTGCTTGAAGCTTCCTTTGTGTGGCTTCTTAAGTGTATGGTCATGATTGCTCTGGTGATGGCAGTAGGATGATGCTGATCATAGCAAGCTGGCACAGGGATGAATAGCCTTTGCTTCATGTTTTCCATTAGGAAAATTCAGTGCTCTTTCGTCCTAGTTTCAGTGTAAGCATCGAGGGTGCCCAGCAATAGCCTTATGTGTTTCTGAGAAATGTAGGTGTTGCCCCTGCTGAGGGCTTTTTCTTGATCCTGTTGAGGTCGTGCCAGGTCCTTCTGTATGCCCAGCATCCCGAGCTCCTGACAGCTGGCATGTCAGTACAGTGCAAGTCCTGAGCGTTGGCTCTTGCTGTGAATTTAGAGTGGGGAATGCACCAGACGTGTGAGAGCAGCCTTCTTTGCATTGCTTTCCTGTTTGTTGCCAGATAAAATATGAGCTTAGCATAGGCAGATCCAAGTGTTATCTTCGCTGTAGTTCTCCCTGCTGACATTGCTGTGTTTTCAGTGGGAGATGTTATGGTCAGTCACTCTCTCTCAGACTCAGTCAAGCCCTCAGCAGCTCCTGAACTGTGATCTGCGTAGAGATCCCACTGCTGCATTGGTTCTGCATATCCTTCTGCTGCTGATCCAACTGGGGATGCACTGTGGGGCAATGTGTGTTACAGCTGGTGAGCTAGAAACGTGGCCATCTACTTGTGCCCATCCTGGCACAAAATTTGTATGGCTTGTCTGGTAAAACATAGCTCTGATCTTCATGGTGCAGCTGTGGCTTTTGGCTTAAGGGTGCAAGGATTGCTCTGATCAGTGTTCAGGCCTGGGGAAATGTCCTGCAAGTGTCCTGTATAATGAATAATTCTCAAGGGCTTAGTGAAACACAGCCGATACTTGGAATCTCCCATGGGAATTTTGAGTTTAGTCGTACTCTCCTAGTGAATACTCTCATGCTCCGTCGAGCACTGGGAGCAGGGAGAGCTTGCAAAGACCCGTGCATGCTCCTTTCCTTCTTGCTGGTATTCCTCTAATAAAGCCCAGTTGTGCGAGGGCTGGGATCAAAGACCTCAGATGCCTAGCTGGATTCATCCAAGGTTTGTGTGAAGGCTTAGATGCATTGAAAGCCAGAGCGTTTACTTTCATTCGTGGGTAGTATTAAGCATGTTAGACAAGCATACGCTTAAGGAACGGCTGTTAGTGTGGGAAAAAGGGCAAGTAGAGCTTTGATAAAGATACAGCATTAGGAAATCTACTTGCTGTCTCCCTTCTTCCCCTCTTCAAACGTTTTGCAAATAGTGTTCAGACGACCGTTTGATCTTAAATTTGCGTGTCAGCAAAGGCTATGCAGTTCTCTCAGGAATTAGCAAATCGTAGAACAGGGTTAACAGGAGTGTGTTGTGGGCTGCTTTGAAATTCCTCCCTTGCATGAGCCTCAAAACTGCCCTGGAAATTTCCTGCTAAAAAGTTTATCTTAAAAAGACCTGGAGCTACTTCAGGCACCATTGTTGGTTTGGGTTTTTTTAGATTACCTATTTAGATGCATCTGTTTGATGTCAGCTGTTAAATTTTATCCAAAGAAGCATCTGTGGGGAAACAGGGTGGATTGAAAATTTGAGTATCTCCTATGCCTGAAGACATTATCCCCTTGAAACATGACTATGGGAGTGCTGTGGTAATTGAGAGGGTATAAAAAATACCTCTAGTGCTCTTCTTATTTACTGAGTGTTTGGGGGCTTTTGGATTTGATTTGTGGTATATGACAACCTGAAAACATCAAGGACATACTCAAGTAAGAAGGTAGTCTCTTTGCATGTTAAACTTTGCTGCCACTCCTTGAATTGATCATAGTTGTTTGAACATTTCTCCACTCCTTTTCTAGTAGGTAAAAGTATTTTCATTACCACCCTACAGCCCAGTGGTGTGAAATGTGCTGCTAGAGAGGAGCACCACATGATGGGCTCAGCGTGCTGGCTGTGCTTGGCAGCAATTAGGACTGGCTGTGCTGAGCAGGGGGCTGCTGGGTTTCAGGCTGAAAGGGACTCTGGCCTTCTATTAGTGTATTTGTCGACATTGCTAAAAGGCAGGAGAGAAAGTGTCAACCCTCATTAGTTACTCTGTCACATGGTTGTTGGGGTTTTTTTCAGATTCTGTTGAGATTGATTTTGTTAGTGTTTGTCCCTTCTTGAAACTCATTCAGCCCAGAGTCTGTGTGGCAGGTTGGAAGTACATCATTCATTCTAGCTTCAAAATTTGGAACTGAGCTTATGTTTGTTTGATGATAGTTGATCTCTGGCTTTTTGAAGATTCTGGACTTTTGAAAGTGCAAAAAAAAATCCAGTTCTACCTCTGTGTACACAGCAGTTCACAAGACCAAGCTGATCTATCAAAATGACTGTACAGATTAATGATTGTCAGAAGAACTAGGTATAAGTATGAAAGGTTAGTTAGAAGCATTCACTAAGCTCAGTGCCATCTCTGCTGTGGTCCTCCTGCAAAAACCTGTGGTGAATGTTGTGGATGGACTTACTGCAGGTGCCAGTGTGAAGAGGGCAGAGCTGAGCAGTGCTTTTGCTTGTCTTACCAAGCAGCAAACTGCCCTGCCCTGAGTAGGACAGCTCGAGAGCCAGCATCACCTTGGCCTCTAGATGCAGGCGTAGTGTGACATGAAAATCAGGCCAGGAGCAGATGAGCTGGGAACAAACTGCAGTCCCAGGGCTGTGGTCAGTGCTCTTTATAAAAGGGTTGTGTCTCTTGAAAATCCTTTCCTGTGTCATTATTAGCTTTGCTCAGACAATTCTTGACACTTTAATTTGATGCAGAAATGGCTGTTGCTGATTCCTTCACCTGGCTTAGCCAAGACTAGGCTAGATTCTTCTTCTTCCTAGCAAATTGTACTTTGAGGGATGGGAGTTATGGATTTTGTCCTCCTGCTAAGCAGTGTTTCAGTGGAAACTATAAGGATATCTTTCCTGTGTTTTAAGTAAGCTTCTTTGTAGTTTCAAAACCTCCTCCCTGTGTTTTTTTAATAAAAAAATAATTTAATTAATACCATAAGTCGATGTGGAAATTCTGAATTTGCTGTAGCAGACTGGGCCCCATGAGTTTTTAGTCTACTGATCCCAAAAAGGTGATTCAGAAGATGAGTAGAAAGAAAACATTTTTAAAGAAGTATTTTGTTGCCAATGAAGAAGTTACCTTATTTATTGGGGTTTTGGTTAGAGACAGTTTGTATTCTCATGTTAGGTGTTTATATCCTTTGTGGTATGACTGAGTGTTCTCATTACAGACTTTACAAAGAACGGATTTGAAGCTGTAAGAAGTTTGTAGGCAGTGTTTTTTCACACTTAGTTTGTACAGTAGGCTACTCTTGAAACATATGCTTTTTATGCCTTGAAATGAATTTCCAAAACATTTTTATTATATAATTTGTGCCCTCTTCTCCTTCCCTGGTAGGATGTGGTTTTATGCCATGTCACTTTACAGACATTAGTGTCCTCAAACACAAAGGATGAAGAGTTAATTATTCACTTTTCCTAGGAAGTGCAAACTTGTACACATCTAAACCTTGTTTAAATATTGAAACCCACATTGCTAGAGTTCTCTTGCCCTATAGTTTTTGGTGTGGGCTCCAGCAATGGTATGGAGTTAAAATATGCCTAGGAATTGTATACTCAGCAGTTAAGTCCCTAGTGAGAGCCAAGCAGCCGAAATCCACCTTGGGAAACAATGGAGGTTCAAAGGAGGAATTTTGGTTAAAACTCAGGGCTTTGTTAGGGGATCAAAAGTTAATTAAAAATAATCTCTCCTTGACGTGGTCTCTGCACAGCAGCCTTCCTCCTACCCCCACTCCTCACCTACAGGTTGTCTGAGTAGAAGAGAGGTTCCTTTGGAGCAGTGGCGACTGGTGATGGTTTTTCCCTGTGTAATTTCTTGCACATTCAGAGTAACCTCCAACTGTGCTGTCCCACTTGGTCTGTATTTACTGCCTTCCATATGATCAAATTCAGTTTAAGGCCTAATTTTGTACCCACTTTATCAAATTTCAATTATTTAGCTTGCCTTTGACATACTCCAAAAATATAAGGAATCCAGGGGAAGCTGAGCCCTGCAAGCAACTCCTGGTGTGTTGCAAAGGTCTGTCATTCTGTCCTTCGCTGTTGGGCACACGCACCTTTGTGCTGCAGTAGTGGCCTCTGTAGCCCAAGCAGATGCTGTCATTGGATCTCTGGGGTTCAAGTTTCTAGCAAGAACTGAGCGAAACAGACTCTCTCTGCTGTTCTCCTGCTCCATCCCAGGGGAAGTCTCAGGGAGGAGCTCCTCTGTGCTCCACATATGCTGGGGCACAGAGTTTCAGGGCTCAGACCTTTTCTGGGTCGACCACAGTGTCCCTTGGATGCTCTGTTCCCATGTTTCTGTGCCAGTTGTGTCCATAGCATTTCTCAGTTGCTGGGGTGAGATGAAGGTGTCTCCTACTCCAGGGAAGTTATAACCTATACTTAAAGTTGGAGCCTGGATGAGTTCACTTTCCCTGGCCTGTGGGCAATGCTTGGTAGATCAGAGAAGGCCAAGGTGCATTGTAGTTAGGCAACCTGAGTGTGTACTGGAGATACTGAACCAGGACTGTGGGATCCACCTTTTTCAAACACAGAAAAAATCTTGGCTGGACTGTGATTAGCGAGAAGTACCCAAACTGAGCCTGCCTTTGCTCCTCTTTCAGACAACATCTGAGAACAGGGAAAGAATGCTACTTGAGTCCATGGAATGGGGATTTGAAGCTATTGTGTCAAAGAGAAATGCTTGACAATTTTTCTTCCTAGAAGGGCAGAGATGCACAGCAAATACTGGCTGCTCCACCTGACAGAGAGGGTCTAGTGCATCTCTCCGTTCACATCTCCCATCCACTGAATTTTCACAGGACATCCAGTGATTCTTTTATTTAGGCCCAAACTGCAGTGAAGCCCAGCTACGGTTTCTGGTAGCTTTGGGCTTCATGACTTCAGTGTAGTGAAATCAATCTCTGAGAAAGTGCATGCATGTTCCTGTGTGACTTAGGTGCACTCTGTGCTGTTGCAGCTGTGGTATTGGTATGTGAATTGTATCAAAGGGGGTCTGGCTGCCTCTGAGTAATGCTGAAAGGTTCCAGTTAGCCACCGAGGAGTCAAATGATTCCACAAAGAGCAACTAGTGCTGGTGCAGGGCCAGCATTTCCAAGAGAGACACTGCACTCGTGCTTTGCTCCTACCGAAACTGAGAGCTCCCACTGGCTGCAGCAGGATCTCTGTCCGTGCTGCAGACCCTGTGTGTGCAGGCTGCTCTTCCTTGGAAATAAGAGCATGAGCTTTGCATAAGGGGTTTTTGGAATACACAGTTGTCTGGTGCCTACCTGCAGGTGTAATGGTGACTGCAGGAGACTGGAGGTAAAATCTCAACATTATCTATTGTGAAACAGCAGCTCTGTTGTAATTTTGATGTGCAACTCAGCTTTTTTTTTCTTTCTCTCAGCAAATTATCTCATAGGCAGTCATCTGTCAGTTTCCTTTAAGAAGTTCAGATGTGAAAACTTAGGTGTTAAAGGAAACTTGAAATTAATGAAATAATGCACTGTTTTCTCTTCTGTTTTTCAGTTTAGAGTTTCTATACCTTGGAGGGAATTTCATTACAGCAATTCCGCCTGAATTAGCAAAACTGCCTTCTCTGAGATATCTAGTTCTGTGTGACAACAAGATCCAGAGCATTCCACCTCAGCTGGCACAGTGAGTATTTACTATCATCAGCCACCAGCTGTAATTAACTCTTTGAACTTTTTCTTCTGTGTGTGTGGATGAAAGCACCTGGGAGGACCTATTTGTCCTTCAGTTTGTTAATGTGACTAGACTTGAAAAAGAACAGCCTTGGCATGGTGCATTGCAGGCAGACCATGAATATATGATCTGGTAAACTCTATCAAAGGGTTGAAAAACTCTTTCAAAAGGTTTAAAAAAATCACCGAGATTGCAACTTACAGTGAATGAATAGATTTGTATAGAGGGTCCTGAAAGGTACCTGGGCAACTCAGAAAAGACAAATTGCTACCTTAAGAAGTAAGAATGGTACTGTTTTATTAGTAATGAATGCTTGATCTGTTTTGTCTTTCACCCAAAACCTTTCTGTGTGTATTTTTATGTTGTACCATCCCCTGTGCTCCCTTGGCATTCCTTACTTTAGGATCTCTGAGTGTTCATTTAATCCTATGGCATAGTTCTAGGGGCTAGATTACTGCTTTATCTGTTCATAATGGGGGAAAGAGGATGCTGCAGCTCTGTATGTGTAGCCTAAGATGGGAAATGAAGATGGGAGGTGTAGCTGTAACCCTAAAAACAACTGAACGGCAGCATGGAGTTCTCCGAGTTGGAATTTGATGGTGTAGTGGGATTATTCTTCATATGCAATGTGTTGTAACTTTTACAAGTTTGGGAGCAGTCCTGGTTGCCATGCTGGAGCATTGCTTTGTGCTTCCTGAGAGAGGAAAGCCTTGTCCAAAAGCAAAAAAATTGCTTGTCTCCTGTGCCGTAGCTGGCCTGGCCTGACCTTGCTCAGATCTGGTGGTGTCACAGCACGAGGCGGTGCAGCCGCAAGCAGTGAAAACCTGGGGCTTTCCAGGGCTGGCTGCCTCCCAGCAGTCATCTTTAATGCATGAGACAGAGCAGGTGACTTATTCAGAGCACTGCATGGGGCTGTTCTCGATGCATGCACTGGGTACAAGGAAACATTACGTCCCCTGAAAGCACTCAGTCTGTACACTTTTGTTCTACCTTTTTTGAGGGGTGTGCGTGGAGAATACTGAGAGGGACAGCAGCATGTTCAAGACTGTGTTTCTTTAGCAGGTATTCCGGTGCTGAGCCAAGTTTTCTAATGCATTGTGTGTGCTTGAGTAAGAGCAGCTTTTTTAGCATGAGTTTATGTTTTAAAAGGGAGAAAAGCCAAAGAAAAAGAAAATGGTGGGAGAGGGGAGAGTAATTAGGTCTGCATAATGCAGTTTTGGGGCAATTTTGCTTGCACATCTTGACAAGGTATCCATCTCCATTCTCAGGCTGCATTCCCTGCGTTCCCTTAGCCTGCACAATAACCTGCTGACTTACCTTCCTCGAGAGATCCTTAACCTGGTTCACCTCGAAGAGCTGAGCTTGCGTGGGAACCCGCTGGTGGTGCGCTTTGTGCGTGACCTGACCTACAACCCCCCGAGCCTTCAGGAACTGGCTGGACGCACAGTTAAAACTCGCAACATTCCCTACACTCCCAGCGATCTCCCGGAGAGTCTCGTCCGCTACCTGAGCCTGGCCAGCAACTGTCCCAATCCTAAATGCGGTGGTAAGTTCACCTCTACAGCTCTGCTTCCTGCTCTTACCTGATGGTTTCCTTTCCCTCTGACTTGCCATGACTTTATAAGCTCACTCAGGTTCAAAGTGTTACTGCATCCACATTCTGGCTGTATTTCCTTGGCTCCAGGTCTCCTGCAAACTTGTCATTAAGGAGCCTTGTTCCCTTAGGAACAGTATTCAGAGCTGTAGTGCTGGTTTACTGTATTTGCGTAGGAATGTAAGACAGCACTTCTGTCAGAGTCTTTGTGGCTCATCCCAGCACTCCACTATGGTTTTATGGTCTGAAGTTTCCGATCCATTTGCCCTGAAGTAGCTCAGAGCAAGTAATGGACAGGAGAACTTTTCACACACTCTTGCTGAATGGTGAGCATCATTTCTGGATGGAAGAGAGGAGAGTGGCTCTAGTGCTTAGCAGTTACCAATAGCAACTTGTTTAGTTCTAGCTTGGGACCACTAGTGTGGTCTTGGAAGGAGAGGACTTCATAAAACAGCCTGGAATGCTTGGGCTTAATTTGGCTCAATGCTTAATCTTTATCCAAAGTAAATGATCTGCACATTTAGCCTTTAGAAGATTAAGGGGGAAAAATCATTAATTAGTATCTACCCTGCCGTCATAATGTTATCTTCTTACAGGACAGTATCAAAGCACGCTCCATAAGCAAAGATGGAAGGGCTGGGACTTATGTTGGGAGGGAAAGAAAAGTTTCTTTTTTTAAGAGATTTGCACAGCTTGGATAACAGTGGATTGGGTTTGTGCTTTTTTACTATGCCTTATGAACTTGCACAGTACAGCAGCATTGCTCTAGCACTGCAGGAGAAAAGCTTAGTCCTGACCAGCTAGGACTTAAAACACTGCTGGAAACTTCTGAAAATGTCAGTGTCTAAAATCACTTGCTGTGACAGGAAGAGAACATAATTGTGTGTTACAGCAAAACTGTTGCCATGGAAAGTAGCATCCAAGCTCAGCATAGTGACTTCACTCAAGCAGAAGAAAAGTAGAGCTGTGAAGGTCTATTTGTGAACGCAGTTTTACTAGCTGGTAGAAGAGGTTCTACAAGTTTGAAAATAGAGTGCATTAATTCATTTGACATTTAAGAAGTTTGCAAATTCCCAGGCTGAGTTTTCTCCCTAATGGTTAGAAGAAATTGCCACATTATTTGGAAGTAACTGCCCTGTGTCTTTACGTGAAGAGTGTGCTATTCTGAATCACCTACCAAATAACTCTTAAAAAAAGAAAAATACAGTTTTACAGGAGTTCTTTACTAGGAAAAGAAATTTTACGTTTTCATAGGTATCCTGGTCCCTCCACCAGTATCCCTTTGCTCCTACATCCAGTGCAGTGCCAGTTAAATCCTAATTCAAGACATGTGCTCCAGCCACAAGAGCCCTGCAGAGTTTGCAGGTCTCTTGGCGCAGGGTCTCACGTTTTTCCTGTTCTCTCTCCCTCACAGGTGTGTACTTTGACAGCTGCGTCAGACAGATCAAGTTCGTTGACTTCTGTGGGAAGTATCGGCTCCCGCTGATGCATTACCTGTGCTCCCCAGAGTGCTCCTCTCCCTTCAGCTCTGCCTCCCAGAGCTCCACTTCCCAGAGCGAGTCTGACTCTGAGGATGAGGCCAGCGTCGCTGCGCACAGGATGCAGAAAGTCCTTCTGGGATAACGGGGAGCCAGAGGGAAAGACGGGAAGGAAAATGGATTTGAAAAGCAATAATGGAATGGTGAAGCATGAAGCCGAAGGGCTCATGAGAAATTGTCCTCAAGTCCATGCAGGGACAGAACATCTTAGCAAGCCTAGACTTGCTTGGTGCAGTGCTGCTTAGGAGATCTAACTCAGTAGCATGCTGCCTGTAGGTTGCCTGGGGTTGTTAAAAATGTCTCCTGGCTGGGAGGCACCCCCCTCCCTCAGACGGGCTGGGAGAGGGATTTGTTCTCACTGGCGGATTCAGAAGGATTTTAATATATGAAACTTGACTGGACTTCAGTCATCCTGCAGAGCAAAGGAGACTGTCCAGATCCTTTAACACTGTGGTAAATCAGAAACAGGCTAATGATGCCATGTGAGCATGTATGGACCCCAGTGTTTTATATAGCAGTTTGATTCCTTTCTGTCTCCTTTGATCTCAGTTACAGATTTTGCACCCACTGATGGGTGTACATGAAAATGAAAGTTGAATTTTTTTTGTTCAGGGCTAGATTTTTCCGAACTCTGGTTACTCTTCCTTTGCCTAGAGGTGTAGGGTCTCTGTACTGTTACAGATGTTATAGCCATCATAGAACTGAGCCACCTTTTTTCTCCTTTGTTATACTAAGCTGCTCTTAGTGTCTCCTTCCAACAGTATTTGTTATTTTTCCTCCTCCTCCTTCTTCCCGTTACACCTGAAGTGTTGCTGCCTTTATGGTGCCTTCAGAAAACAGACAAGTTGTTCTGTTATACTTGGTATTACTTCAGACTTGTGGCCTGTGCAAGGGACCAGATGTGATGCTCTGTGTCATGCTTTTGAGTCTCAGCTTACAGATTTGGAGCAAATCTGCTTTTACAGCTGTGAATTGCAGGAAAGGTCTTGATTGACATTTTTTGTTTATAAACAGCCACATTTCCCCACTGCAGTTTGCTCTGCTGTGCTTGGTAGAGTTACTTTCCATCTTTAAACTTTCCATCTTTAAGGTCACCTGCCTAAGGTACACAGCAGCTCAGTGACTTGAAAGTACGCAGAGCAGTGCTGTGGAGATTGAATGTCTTTCTTCCTGATTCCTAACAGGAGAGGAAAAGCTGGTAGGGAGGCAAAGGCATGTTGTCCGAGCTTCTTGTACAAGGTGCTTTTGAAACGTCTTCCTTATTTATTTGTTTGCATTTGCTCTTGTTGCAATAGCTTTGGCACTCTGTTGATGGTTCAAATAACACACTCAGTTATCTTAAACTATGTTTAAAGGAAAGCTGCAGAAAGTAGCTCAGAATTTTTAAGCATCAAGAAATACCTTATAAAATTAATACTACAAATTGACAGGTATCTATAAATCAACTTTATGAGGCTATTGTGTGTTTCACTCAGTGAGAGCTGCCCCTTTATTAATATTTCATGGTAGACAGTCCTTTTGATGCAGTTTCTGATAGAGCAAATCCAACTGTGCCTTTGAATGCATGAGCAGAGCAAAACCATCATGTTAAGAAGCTGAAATGAACAAGAAAAACTTTCTTAACCCACTTCAGCCCTACAGGGTAATTTAAAAACCTGTGCTTCTCTCCTGCATTCAGAAAACACATGTACCCATTTGAACATCTTATGGCAGCTCTCTGTTAATGGTTCTGTTTAATTATGTTTGACACTTTATGTATTAAAGCACTTTGATAATTCTGCTCTTTATAACTAGCTTTAGTGATTTTTTTTTTTAATTAGACTACAGTTTTTCCTTTCATGTGACCTGAAGAACAAGGTTTGTGAAATTTCGTATGTTCCAGTCTGTCTTGGTGTGCAGGTTGAATTTCTTGCCTTGCATTTCCTTGACAGCACTCTTTATTTCCCCAGTTTTCCTTGGAAAGAACTGGAACTTGAAAGAAACTCTCTGGTTGTAAAATAGTACCCTGTCCATTGTTAATCATTGCAACTTAGTTCCTCCATGCACATGTGATTCCCTGTGTGCATAGATCCACAGGGGATTAATTGCATGTGCTCTATGCCTTTCCAAGTAATTGTTTTTAAGTGTGTTTTTAAGACACAATAAGGTGTATGTGCCAAGCAACTGGATGTCATTTTAGCAAATTCTGTGAGGTTTGCTTGGGAAGAAGAACCTACAGATTTTGAGAGAAACCAACTGCATGCTGTTAGTGAAATTGTAACCAGTGAGTGGCCTGTTTCGTTTGTCTCATCTTTCAGGTGCCTCCTGCTGTCCCAAGTGAACACAGTCACACCAATGCTGAATGACAGTAAGATGATTCCAGAGTCACAATTTTAACTTGCCTGCTGGTATAACCGTAGCAGTCAACTGAGTGATCTAGAGCTTGACTCTCCTGCCAGCAAAAGTGAGCCACATAAGTGAGATCTCAAGATCTTTTGAGCTCAGGGCCATGAGGTACCACCTTCCTTCCTTGTCTTTAGCAGCAGCTGCCTTGCAGTCATGCATTTTTTCACTTCACAAAGCTAGATTTCATCAGAGTTCCTGTTTGCACAGTAGCACCTCTGTGTGTGATGAGTTCAGACCAGTGGTGGCTGTTTCTAATTTAGCTCGATCCTTAACTGCAGTTTCTTTCCTAACTGAATAGGCATCCCACTTCTGCCCAAATATTATATGGTCTATTAGGGTAATCTTTCATTTCGCAGATTCTTCACTGTAGCCAGGTCAAAACTTGACAGCTTATGCAGTTGATATCTATGCATTTTTAGACTTGATAAAATGTCTTGACTCTTAAACATTTATATATATATTCCTGAATATAGCTACCAAGTTTTCTTTTTGCTGCTGGGCTTTTAAGTGCAATTCAAGTAAGTCAGAATTTAAAACAATCAAGAACTTGTAGGAAAAACAAATTATTGGTTGGTTGGGTTTGAGGTTTTTTCCCTCCGAGGTAGTTTTGAGAGGACTAGGGATGCAGGTGTATATTGTAGTGCCTAACACATTGAGTCCCTGTGAGTCATTTTTCAGCAATTGTTAGCCCCCAAAGACTTGAAAGTGTACTGGCCAATAAAATAGGTAAGACACAACTTGAAAATACACAGATGAATGATAGGCACTAGTTTCTACCATCCCCTTCTCAGGGGCCCTGAGAAGTAGGCAGTATTTTTGCCACTGCCAGCTTGTTTGTTTATTTTCTGTCAGTTTTTAGCACATTTCAACTCCTTCAGATGTATCTTCAAGTGAAGTCTTCAGTCAGTGTTTTGGTATCAGTCCCCTTGTTGCTACAGCAGCCCAGTATGGCCAGCTTTTGAAGCTGTTTTTAAGCTGAGACCCAAGTGTGTTAAGCAAAGTTGCTCATTGCTTCTTCCCCGTTGGGCCCGGGGCCCTGCCTGCATTCATCCCCTGCCCCACCATGCCTCTGCCAAGGAGAGCTGCTGGTGTGTTTCTGAATGCAGGTACTTGATGGGAACAGTGGGGTCATGTTAAAAAGAAGCAAAATATCAATTTGATGGGAAGCAACTTAGACAGTTGCCAATTCTTTTATGTTTCTCTTTCTTTAATAAGAGGTGAGACCTGAGGAAGTCGGTAATGAATATTTAAACATACTCTGAAGTAGCCAGATGCAGTTTTTCATGGGCTTCTCCTGGTCATTTTAAGTCTTTGAAATCTTGTGTTGAATTATAATGGAACTGGGGGGGAGGGAGGGGAGAACCAGCTCCTTTTTGTTCCTTACTCTTGTTGGCAATAATGAATGGAAGGAATTTAATCCAATGAAAGTAATGAAACTTAATCCTTGCAATGCATCTTTGTTGCCGAGTTCAAAGAACTATTTTAATGCATCTTATTCACACTATGCCTTCCCTTCCCAACTGAAGACACTTTCAAATAGACTGCTCTAGAGTGCACACCAATAGAGCAGTAACTCTGTCTTGGAAACCTTTCTATTGATTATTTCACTTGCCTGCCTGACTAGAGCATTGATCATTTACTGACCAGAACACTAAGGGTAGAAAGGGTTCTCATCCAGCCCTCTTGTTGAATTTTTAAATAAGCATTTGTTTTAGGACATCTTAAAGTGCCTTACGATTTTAAAACTGTGTTTTGCCTGAAACATATGAATGTAGACTATCTCTAACAGTATTTCATTATAAGCTGTAAAACAAATTGCAAACACTAAACCTACAAAAATGTTATTTCTATGTTGTCTGTCCATTATTTTCTGACATCTCATTTCTGGTGTTTCTGCAGACAGAACTCTTGTAGGCTTGGAAGCATTAAAATGGGGCTGTACGTGGTTGGGGAGTGGATGGGATTTGACCTGTGCTGTGTAAAACCAAGAGTGGATGAGACTTCCAAAGGAACTGCTGAAACTCCTAGCTCTTGGGGCCCACTTGTGACAGACCATTGTGTGTTACAGAACCAGACCCTCTTTTACTTTTGGTATAGTGTTGCAGAGATTTGCTGCACAGTTTAAAGGCAGAAGTAACTCACAGACTGGATAAATACCCAGACAAGAGAAGGTGGTGTCATGGTGGAGTTTTCCAGCAATATGAAACAACAGTTCTAAAATTTGTGAATTGTTTCCCTCTTAATATGCTAACCCTGAAACCTCTAAATGACTTTTTGAATGCTAATTTTCTGATCATGTTAACTGGCTAATGTGTTCCCATTTCTTGAGTAATCCCATGTTTCCTCCTACATCCTGAAGAGTTTTGTGATGTATTGCCAAAATGTTTCGGATCCTGCCGTGCAATTACCAGTTGTCAGTGCAGAAATGCGGTATATTGGAAAATGGGACAGTGGGAAACAAGAATGACTTGATACTAACTTCAGCAGGACCTATTTCAGAGGTGGTTCAACTTCATATGTAATGAAAAACCTCTCAAATCACGCAGCAGCTCCATTTTGAGTAACATAAGGTACAGAGGAGTGCAGTGACCTTGCAGTAATAGCCAGGCTGAGAATATTCTTACTTCTTTTTGTTAAGTAATTTATGGATACCCTTTTCTGTGCCTTCTTAATGCCTACCTTATATTTGGAAAAAAATTCTAGATGTGCTGATTCCTGACATGAGTTGCCCATGTTTTAGTCTCTAGGAGCAAATCTTGGCTCTCAGACTGTCTCCTCTGACTTCAGTGCTAAAGCAGTGGGAAGAGTGCAGAGGAAACGTGAGTGACGTAGATGGCTGAGCCAGATGCTCAGAATGTCAGATTGACATTTTAGGCTCACGCAGTTGCACAGATCTAAAGGGAAGCGTTACGTTGATGCATTCATTGGAAGTGTGTCATCATAAAGTAGAGCTGTACTTCTTCTACTCAGACGTGCTGCCTTAGGTGATCAAGACAGCTAGAGCTGAATGTATGCACCTTTTCTTCTGCACTAAGGCTGTGAGTTGCAGTTGCTAACCTTTTAAAAAAGAAATTTTGGGAGAAAGTCTAAGTGCTGCATCAAAGAAGGGCAGGGCCATCTCTGTGTCCTGGCCTGGGACCTACTGTTAACAGCTCAGAGCTACTCTCAGAGTGGTAAAGGATTAATGTATCTTCAGAGTGTTGTCCGAAGTGCCCTGTCTGTAACCCCTTCTTGACTCTGTAGAAAAAGCAGGACCCGAAGTCAGTACTGGTAAGTGAGTTGTATATTTATCCTAAATATTAGGCTTTCATCAGTGTCACAAGGCTGGCTGCCATTTACACATCTCTGACGATCATTGTGTTGGCAAATAAATGATTTCATCAGGCTCTGTCGTTCCTCCTGCAAGGGAATGTGACAGACCAGAGTGTTACAGGGTCCTTGCCTGAGCTTGACTTGGGCACTGATGAACAGGTGAGTTGGGAGGGCAAACAAACCCTTCCTCAGGGTCATAGCTTAGCTGGGGACAGGGGGTCACAGAGTGAGCCCAGCAGGTCAGCATGTCACCCTTTACATCTGCAAGGACACAGACATTTACTGCTGATGAAAGGACATGTATGAAAGGCACAGCATTTTTCTGGTTTTGGGGGTTGTCCCTGAAAGAGTAAATTTCAGCCTTAGGGCTATGAAAATGGATAGGAAAATGCCATTGTGGAAAAATACTTTGTAGTAATTCCTGGTGTTCCTGGCATCCCTAGTAAAAGTTAGTGTATAACAAACATGTGCAATATTGAGCAAGCCCTGTCCTTTGTGCCAGCCAATGTTACGCGGTTGCTCGAAAGCCTTGCTTTGCAGATGTTGTTTGTTGACTCGGGAGGGCAGCCTGTGGTTCCTCAGGAACAGCCATGTGATGGGTGTAGGTGACCTGACGGATTCTCCTTGTGAGCAGGGTAACACTGAACAAACCTTGACCAAACTGGCATTTCATGGGAATGGGGAGGGGTATGGATGGGGACCTGGATGCTAGAAATAAGGGACCTTGCATTTCCCTTAACGATCACCCTCTGCTTCAAACATGCTGGGTATTTTTTGAAGGCTGGGGTAAACGTGTCCTTTTGGGGACATCATTTGCATCAGGTTAACGAGTCACTGTAATTCTTGTACTTCCTTGGCAGAGGATCCCCCTGGGCCACTCGGGAAAGCACTTTGTTTCCCTGTGTATTGCCCTGCTCTCCCTCACAGAGCCCTGAACTCAACCCCTGCTCATAAAACCTCCCCAAAGGCACTGGGGGCCTGGTGAAAGCAGTGGCTGAACCCAGCAGTTTGTTTCTGTTGTGAGTAGCACTGCTGAAGGGGGCTTGCTGGAAGACTTTAAAACATCCCTTGCATTTATATAACCAAACACCCTTTATAAGCTAAATCAGACCCGAGTGGTTTGCAGCAGTGGTTTTTATCTTCAAATAAACACTGCAGTGTGTTTTCCAAAGTTGGGTTCCCTACTTAATCTCTTCGGGTATTTGGAGTTAAATTGCATCTTTTTGTTTGTTTTTCTTTCTTTAAAGCAGTCCTGAGTCTTCTACTGAGAGATATAATCATAAAAGGCCTTGCAGAAAACCCCATGCAACTGGGCTCGTCAAAACACGTTTTGAAACGGTCCAGGAATGTCTGAAACTTTATGTTGGTCTTTCACAACTTGCAACCCCATCTGGCTGCCTTGCACTTTAAAAACCTGCTCAGAGATGACCCTTTACTATGGTTTATAGGCAAAGCCCACACTGTGGTGCTTGGTCACAGCTTGTCCCTAGTCCCATGCACAGCCCTCCAAGAATCCTGCCTAGAAACATTACACAGTGCTTCTAGGAAAACAAATTTTGTTTGGTGTGTATGTGGAGGGGAGAAGTATGGCCTTGGGAGGCAAAAACTTCCCTTGACTGAATGCTGACAGCTGGCATACGCCGGGCGTGTTGTGGCAGCAGGTATTTTCATCCCTGTGCTCAGAGGTCCCTGCAATTGTAGGCCATGAGGAAGAAAACCATGGTGCAGCATGTCCAGGAGCATCTTGTTTGCCTCCACACCTCTTGATAGAGGGCTGTGGGCATGGTACATTTAAACTCTACATGAATAAGGTATGTGCTTTGGTTTATTGCTATAAATACGGTCTGCATTAATAGTGGCTGGCAAAGCCCTGATAGGGTGTATTCCTGCTGCTGTGATCCCCACTTGAAGCAGGGCATTGTGGCTAGTGAATTCCCCACAGGAAAGAGGGCAAAGGCAGGGTGTCTCCCAGGGCCAGCGTGTTCCCGTGGCAAGGAGGAGCCTGAGCTTGTGCTTGTTTACCTGCACCAGTTGCACATAAATGCCATTTGCACAGGAGGGGATTAGCAGGGCTTGTCTTCCACCAACAGCCTGGAAAAGGGCATGTGCGAGGGGAGGGGGTGTTACTGTAATTACTGCTGATGCTGCAGGTGGCTGCCCCAAAAACAAGCTCTCCTAAGAGCTGGCCTGGCTGCTGGTGAGGATGTTAAAAGGTCCATCCCTGCATGGTCCAAGGGAGGCACAGTCCTGGCCGAGCAGTGCACCAAGAGAGGCTCATATGAGATGCCTCCATAGGGTTGGGAAATTGCAGATGCCTTTGCCATTATACAGTTGAGCTTTTGCATCCAAAAGGTCATTTCTCTTGGAGAAAGAGGTTCACCAGTGATTGCCTGCTTCTGCTCCAGGTTGTCATAGGAGATTTGCTCCCACAGTCACAGATCTGCCCTTCCAAGGTAGCTCCCTTTGAGAAGCGTATTGAACATGGGTGGCAAAAGTGTCACTTCTGTGTCACACTGCCAGTTACCTAAGTTTTTTGGGGATTCACCTTATGAAAGAACACCGACCCCAGGGTAATTCCTCAAACCCACCACCAGCTTCTGAACCAAGGGTGTCTTGACAGAGAACACCTTCCAACATCACTTGTGGTCTCCTGGCAAAAGGAGAACGCCAGAGGTGATCTGTGCCATTCATCATGGGCTCTGAAGGTGGCTTCTGTAGCAGGTGAGTGAGAAGCAAACATCCTCTTTAATGGCATTATCTGAATGCCACCCCCTCTTCAGACAAGCTGTAGATTTTCAACAAATGCGCCTTTTATACCATTCCACACCTCACAAGTGCCTAGTGAGGGTGTCTCACCTGATGCTTTTTAAACCATCATAGTGTTGTGCCCAGATTTCTGGGGCCAGAGGTGAAGCCTGATGATAATTTGACATGACAAAATGAGGCCCTGGTCTAACATGAATGAATAGCAACAGTGGTGTGACAAAGGGCCTATGGATAGAGCAGAACATATTTCATCATGTGTAAAGGTAACAAATATTGGTTTTCCATGGATAGGGATATAGGAATATGGAAATAGGCCCCGCAAATAATTTTTTTCACATTCATTAATGCACCAACAGATGAACCTTCCAGTGGTATCTGGGATGGATAAGGAGGTTCACGGTTGTCATGACCCAGCAGCTCCTTAAGATGATGGCTGGTTCATCATCAGAAAAGCTTTTTGTCCTTCCACAGGCTCTGCAGACAACTTCATGTTGGTTGTAGTCTTGGTCCAGGCAACCACAGGAGGTGGGCATGGGTCTACAGTAACTTTGCTCATTCAGTGCATTCATTCCTGAAGTCCAGAGTAATAGCCTGGCAAGAGAAAGGCTGGAATGACATTTGAAAAGGCTGTTCCAGTCATCTTTTGCTACTGCTCCAGGTGCCAGCACAATATATTTTCCCAAGCCTGCTTCCCAGAAAGCTGGTACATCCTTGGGTTTAACTAACCACTGCAGAAGCTGAGTTGCTGTTTCATGAGAAGACATCAATGCTGGCGCTCCTGGCTACAGTGATAAAAACATCCTCCGTTGCCTGTGTTTTCTCCTTGTCGTAACGTGCCTGAACATCCCAGATCTGAGAGGTTTCCATGTGCCCGTTGAGTTGTACATGGCAGCCCAGACATTTCCTCCCTCTTCTCTTCTTTCTTTTTACAGTAACAACCTTTTCAAACTTGAAAATCCTGTTGCTTTTGTCATGAACTTTTCTTCAGAATTCTCCAGGGTGAATAAAGCTGACAAATGTCTTGTCTTCACAATATTTTATTCAGCAACAAGTGTCTTCTTCATGCAAATTTCATTGGCAAACGTCTAGTCAAACTTTTTCAAAGACACCCATTTTTAAAATTTCCTTTTAAGAAAAGAAAGGTGTGTTTCTTTTATTTTTAAAGCAGCCCATGATGAATGGGCTTTCAGAACCTTCAGACAGACTGAGGAGTTCACAACTTCACGGTTGGTGTGTGTTGTCCTATGAAGTCTGTGATTATGATCCCTTTAAAGGACAGTAAGCAAAAACTCCTGTGGGTTGTAAAATATTTTCCCATCTCAGATTCTAAATGTTGGGGTAAAGCAATATGCAGTTGCTGCTTTGAATTTCTTAGTAGCAACAAAGCAGTGAGCTTATTGATCAAAGTGCTTCACAGCTTAGTTAAAAATTCAGTACTAAAGATCTTTGATTTTTCAGGTATGTGTCCTTGACTCAAAATAGCTTTAAAGGCCATGGAAAATCTATCATGTGACTTGTAAAATGTGGGCATATTTAAATCAGCATCCACCAAGAGTAAGATGTACTTTAGTGGTTGTTAAATTGGGTGATGCACATCCATGGAAAGCTGTATTGGAAACAATAGCTCTGCTTTTGAAATTTGTTTGTGCCAGCTTTTACAAAGAGTAAGAACCAATTGTTTCCTTGCATGCCAGGCTTGCATTTGCCTTGTTTCTCAGTTGTTACTCCTTGTGTTCCTGCTCTACTTTCCCTGTTCACTTCAGCGGATGAGCTCCTGGCTTTTAACTTCCTCTTTACTGAGTTATTCTTGCCATTATGGATACCCAAACATAGATGGTGGTAACTTCCATTGCCTGGCTCTGTTTCTCATACCCCTTCTGCCTTTGTCTCTGAAGTCAACAGCGCTGTCCTTGTGAAAGCCAAGGCTTTGCACTGATTTAGCAGACTGATTCATCTTTGCAGCATTACTGGATTATCTTTACTCCCATTTGCCTCCACACACCACTCCTTTCCTGTCTTCTTGTTCTTCCTTCTGCACAAGGATTTTTCCACGACCCCATGGTAACCCTTTCCCTTCCCCACGCTGCAGGCCCCTTCTCTGGCAGCCAGCAGACATCCACTATGCCAAGGAGCCCACTCTCGTGGACGTGCTTTTCCACAGGGCTTCTTGGTGCAAGTTGACAGTGGCCTTTCCTTCTGTCCTCACATCTTAGTGCCTCCTCTTCTTCCGCCTAGTGAGCCCAGAAACACCTTCCACAGCTGACCCCCAGCACTCCATAGCTGTCCCCACGGGGACAGATAAGGACACAGACAGCTGGTCTCTGCTCCAGGATGGCCCATTCAGGACGGACGTGGGAACCTTCTCATTCAACACGTTCCCACCAGCATCAGGAACTAACCCACCAATGCCCTCTGTGCCAAATGGTTGTCAGCCTCAGCCTGAAGTCTTTGTTTCTAAGGACTGCCAGGAGCAAGAGTTTTCCTTGTCTGTGAGGATCTGGAAACAGGGATGCGCAGTCCTTACCTGGCAGCACAGTGCTTAGCAGCCAGGGGGACAAGTGCCAGGCCGCTGCTGTGACAAGGGAACACCTTAAAAGGGAGGCAGTGGCCTGTCTTTCCAGCTCTTAGAAGGAAAAATACTTCAAATGTGGCAGCTAGAGCCAGAAACAAAGAGATGCTTCTGTTGTGCACTGCATGTGCATTAGATCTGCATTAATGGGGATTTGGGTTTGGTTTTACTCTCTGCTGTTAGAAAGAAAAACATCTTCACTGTGTCAGGTAGAAGAAAGAAGGTGGTGAATAACTGAGATGAGATCATTATATGACTTCATGAGTAGTCATGGACTGCTACAATTGAAGGAAAGTATCATTTACCACTTGTTATTTAGCAGATGGGCACAGCTGAAACTCGGCTCCACTGCAAACTTTATTGTTTCCCTGTCAAATCCTAAGAGGCTGAGATACCTCCCAGGAGACCACTAATCACTGCTGGCACTGGGTGTTGCTGGCAGCACAAGGTGAGCCTTAAAAGCTTTGGTGGTTCAGATTAGCATGAAAGAGGCTGAATGCTTCCTCTGGGTTCCAGGTCATGCTAAACATTTAATAAAAATCCTACATTAAGACTCTGTATGAAAGGAAAGAGTGGGCAAGCTTACTGACTGCATCTGGCATGACCAGTCCCTTACCTAAAATTAGCTGAACTCCTGGTCTCCTGTGTCAGCATGCAGTGGAGCTTGGGCAGAGCCTGGCTGGTCCAGCAGGAGCTCAGTCCTCTGCAGGCTTTTCTGAAGTGTGGTCCCAGGCATGGGCTTTCACTGAAGCACCGTCTAACCTTGGAGGGCATTTGTTATTCCCTCACCAAAAATAAGGACTGATGAAAACCAAGTCTCCAATGGAAAATATAAGTAGAAAAAACCAAGAAGAAAACAGTGTGGTTCTTCTTCTGCTTCCCTCCACCCCACCTGCCCACCCTCCCACACTATTTTTTATATTATGGTCAACAAAACATGTCAGCCTGTGGACAGCTCAGTCAAGGATGCCCTGTCCTCCCCCTGGCAGAACCTGTGCTTTGCCATAAAATGCTATTCTGCCTTATCCCATCCCTCTGAGAGGGATTTGCTGATGTTTAACAAAAGCTGTGCATGTGCTCCTACCCCATGGGGGAGAGGGAACGATCCACCAAGTTTCTCTCTCCCCTTTGAGCTAGTTTTGGCTGGGGTAGAGTTAATTTTCTTCACAGTGTCTGGTATGTCTGTGTTTTGAATTTGTGCTGTACAGAGAGTTGATAATATAGAGATGTTTTTGTTATTGGTGAGCAGGAGGATGGGGGTGGGGGGTCCTGGGGAGTTGGGAGGAGACACAGCCTGGACAGGTGACCCCAACTGACCAAAGGGATATTCAACACCCTATGACATTGTATTCAGTATGTAAAGTGGGGGGAAGAAAGAGGAAGGAGGGGACATTTGGAGCGATGGTCCTAACTCTTTGGAAAGGATCTCATCAAAGATGAGGCCAGTTGTCTCTGAGTCCCAGAACCAAATCCATATGAACATCCTTCTTTGTCAGAGCCAGAGAACTGCTTCTGCTGCCTCCTCCACCAGAAAGCTCGGTCACAGCCTCCCTCGATTCCCACACACTCTGCGGCGTAGGATCATTCTGCTGCTTTCTCAGAAGCTCTATGCTGGCTCCCTTTTCCTTGCCACAGTACCTAATTCATAACCTCATCTTTTCCCCTTGATGCTATCCCCCAAAAAAAACAATAATTAGAAAGAATGTGGGAAACCAGCTTACAAAAGGTTGTCAGCCTCTCTCCCACATCCGACAGACTGACTGAGGGTTTTCTCCATCCAGCTGGTCCCCATCCAGCATTGCCACTGGCAGGATGCAAAAAGGCTTCACACAGAGAGTTTTTAACACCCCATAGATTGGCTTCATGGATGGAGCAGAAAGGATTAGGGAGACTTGAAGCAGACCAGCCTTTCTTCCAGTAGTGAGCACCAGCTCCACTTTTACATGGAGCTGCCAAACGGCAGCTGGAAGGAGGTCATGTCTCAGGCCCAAGCCTTCTGTGACTTTCTGACCTGGCCCCCTGTCAGGTGATTCTGGGATTAGCCTTATTTTGCATAAGAGACAGGCAGGATGAGCAGGGTGTTGCTAACAAACCAGTTTTCACTGGTGGGAGTGAGCTGCAGTTCTAAGCATGGTGGAAACCACGCTGGAGCTGATCTTCCTGCCCTAGACAAGTTCAAAGTGCTGTAGCTTCTGCTACCAGGGGATGTGGGTCACACGTCACTTGTGCTTTTCTTCCACAATATTCTTGATCCCTCTGGTTCTCCCCACTTTTTCCTACTTCTTTCTCCACCTGGGTCACTCCTAAGATCTTGGCTTGTCTGTCTAGCAACAGTGGGGTCCACATCAACCATACAAAGATCATCTTTCTGAGAGACTGTTTCAAATCTGGGAAGATGCAGGGCCTGGTAATAAAAAGGAAGGTTTTTTAACTTGCCCTGGATGGAGAGGCGCTAACTGGGCTCATAATTTTCTGTGGCAAGAGCGAGTTACAAAGTTATCGTAAAAGAGTTCACAGAAGCATGGAAAATGGGATTTAAAGGGAATGTGACCCAGTTTATACTCATGTCCTCAGTTGCACCTAACCACTCCTGGCAGAGATTTCACCATCTGAATGGACAGTCTTCCAGGATGTACTGGCAAGAACAGAGCAAGCAGTGGGAACTTCCCTGAGGGCAGCTCTTTATGTAAGAGTAGTCCACACATGTTCCCAGTGGCCTTATCAAGGTAAGTGGTTATAATGGGGAACTTCTGTCCAGAGGAATGAAGAGGAGCTGAGAAGAGATTGTTTGGAAAGTGTCAGAAAGCCAACAGGATGGTGTGGGAACAGCAAAAGTTTGTTCAAGCCTTCAGAAATCTCAGAAAAGTAGAAAAAAGTCCAAGGTCCTGCTACTGGGAGCTGGAGAAGAGACTAGAAACTCCTGGAGGCTGAAGAAGTGGCTGGTGTTTGCTGAGAGGCTTCACTGTGTGGGGCACTTAGTCCTGGTTCTTGGGGATGGGTTCTCTGGGATGGCTGCCTGTCCGAAGTCCAGTGCCCAACCTCATGGCCCGGAAATGGGCTGGGAAAGGCAGGATGGCTTTAATGAACCCTGCAAAGTGAACCTTCAAATGGTTAAAACTTCAACAATTCATACCCAAGGGACCATGGACTAGGTGGGTATGTGAAAAGAAAATAATCAGTTGTTTAAATTCCCGAATAGGAAACTTTGTCTGAAAGAGGAAAACGCGAAGAAGTTTCCCTTTTAAGAATGAATTGGACAAAACTGGTATTGCCCAAGTGTGGCTAGATGCTTTTTTTAAGGGGGATGTTACAACTGCTGGCTACCCCAGGCTGAGAAAGGAGATAGTGCGTGAAAGAGAGAAGGGTGGTGCTTCATGCTAATGGCAACATTACCCGTTCTACAGCGGGGACTTGGAGCAGACTATGTAGATCAGGAAAGCCCAAGAGGGAGCACTGTGTGTACCTGACTGCCTCATCAAACGAGGCCCAGCACGGATCTCTCTCTACAGGCTCATTTGCAACGTGTGAAAAGAAAACTGTGTTTGCATAGATAATTTAATTCTGGGACACATCTGTGGAGATTGCCTGCAGGCCACAGTCAAGTCTCATGAGAGTTTCTAAGTGTGCTGGATGATAATTTCCCAGCAGAGGATGCATCCATCCAGCACACCCTGTCTCCCTTTTAGATTCATCATGATGGGTAGAGACAGTGGAGCTGAGAAGTTGCCTCACTGCAATGGACTTGAGCAAAGTCAGGACAATCATAGGTAGTCATATTTGGATTTGGCTTTTCAGAGACACTCTTTTTCCCCAAGATGAAGCAAAACCAAATGCAATTAATCCTAAAGAAAATTTGGACAAATATAGTGAAATTTGACTGCAATGTGAGTTGCTTAAGAAGAGTTTAGCAGATGACCAAAAGCCCCAGTTAAAGTAGAAGGTAGTCTTGATGGTTCTGTGTGACACCCTGGTTGGGTGTGAACCCTTGAGGATGGGCAAAGTGCAAATGTTAAATGGGCTGAAACCCTGAGCCAGACCCCAGAAGAGAGGTGTTACTGCTAATGACTGGCAAGCAGAGGGGTCTCAGGCCACATAAATCAGCTCCAAGCTCTCTTTTTTCAACAGTGAACTTGAAACAAGTATCAAACCGTTCTGTAGGTCTTGGAGCAAATCACATGGGCCATAGCTCCAAAGTGAGGTGCTGTGTCCCAGGTGATCACAACTCCCACAAGGGATCCAGCAGGTGCAAGGTGTAAGTAGCTCCATGCAGGAGGAACAAGGTGCTAAGGATGAAGAGCCAGAGCAGCAGTGAAGAGGCATGAGCAGGTAGTTTATCCTCCTTATCAAGCAGTGTTGTGATGGTCACTGAACCCCTCCAGGGAGCTCTGCAATCCAACTCTTCAACAGGATGTTTAAAAAGAGCAAGGACTGAGAAAAGACATGGAAGAGAGATGGAGAAAATTACATCCTGCCTCCCCTGGCAGTTTCAAATGAGTTCAGCTTTTGCTTTCCCTTCCTAGGACCCAGCCTTGGGCCAAGCCATGCCGCTGTTATTCTCTGGCATGGGGTGCTGTGTTCCCAACCCGGGGTTACTGACTGGGCTTTAAGCACAGCAGGACCCTTTGGCACAAAAGGGGCCTCGTCCCTGCAGAGTTTGTAACACAACTCACCTTAACTATGGGCTTTCTGCCCTCACTTGTGCCTTTCCAGACCTCCATTCCTTCCTGCTCGGCAGCACAAATCCTCCTTTGGTGCATACCTGTAGCACAGCGGGCACTTTCCTGCCTCCAGACAAAACACCCAGGCATCTTTTCCTGGACTCCCCAACATCCTGGCTGCAACTGCATGTTCTCTGACAATGCCAAGTGACACCCAGAAGGACGTCCCAGCTCTTGGAGGGCTGCAGAGCTCACTGGGATGAGGTTGTGGTCCCAGTTCTGCTGGGTGAGGAGTAAGAGGTGATGCATGTGCATGTGTCTGTAACAGTTGCCAAGGAACTGTCCATACCCCCAGAGCTTTGATTATCTTTTCCTGAGAGCAAAACCCAGGAGCAAAATTGAAGCATGCACAAAGCGGCCATTTCTTATATCACAGTTTACAAAGGGCTTAGTAATAAGCATGAGTCAGTGGGACAACAGGAGTGCTCTCTGCTAGCTTTGGGAGAAATAAGGCATTCCACTTCTGTTCCTGTGTGAACAGTCAGGGTCTCACTCCTCTCCCCTCACTCCTTGCTGAGAGATGTTTCTACTTATGGTCCTGGTTTCTTGGAGGCGGAGACCAGATTGTTAAATTCTGCCTAAGAGCCTGCGTTTTGAAAGAGATCAGATTTCCAGAGATACTGAAATATGGGGGACCTTCGTTACAGCCACTGTGAGCTGCAGATAATCCACACCTCTGCAAACTGGAGGGCTGCTTTCAGTGCCAAAATTCAAAATTAATCCATGGGCCTCCATCTTTTAAATCACTGGACCTTGGTCTCCCCCCAGGCTTTCCAAGGAGCTTTTTCATTCTCCTTTGTGGCAGTAACAAGACTCTACTTCCTTCACCTGCTCTGGATGTGACCCTTGGCTCCACCAGCAGCTCAAGGTCCAGGACTGAGCCTTCATTGCCCATCACAGCCCAGGCTAGGAAACACTTTCTGGAGAGTGGTGTTAGACTCCCTGGCCAAGGTACATCCCTCTGTTTTGCCTCAGAGGAGGATGGGAAAACAGAGTGGAGAGGTCCTACTGCAGCTTCCCCTCTGGGCCATCAGTCAAATCTAGCAAAGGGGAGTGGGAGCTGCTGCCAGAACCAGAGGCTGCAAACTGGATGCTTTTATGGGGCTCGGGAACTAACAGGTCACCATCTGTTTGTGATGGTGCTGTGGGGCACAGCAAGACCAACAGGGCTGTGCAAACCTCTCCACTCCCATTCAGCTGCCCCTGGTCCATGGCTCTGCAGATTTGGGAATGGGCAGGAGTGAAAAATTAGCACTGTTCATGCCAGGGCCTAGCAGAGTTGGGTAAATGAGGTAAACAGAAGTGTGTAAAGAGAGAAAACCTTCAACGCCTTACACCTGTCTGCAAACAGCCCTTTCCAGTGGCACCTGGCGTTTTGCTGCAGGCTGGGAGGGAAACTACAGCGCTGGAGCAGAGCTTTTGCCTTTCGGAGTTGGGGAAAAATTCCAGTAAAATGGAGTGGCTATCTCGAGGGGAGAGAGCACAGAGTTGATGCGAGCATCAGGACCGTGGGAGGCAAGACAGGGAAACGGTCGGCACGGGGATGCTGAGAGGGATGGTGGGTCTGTCCACATGACACCGAGCCCTGCTCACACAAACATACCTATTGCAGTAGTCACGCTGGCTACCACTAGCCATGGGGCGGCACAAGCAGGTCACGGAGCACGAGGTTGGCCGCCCTCGCATTTACTCACCTTCTCGGGCCGGTTTGGCCACAGACGTGGGGTTTTGTGCTGCCTCAGCTGCCAGGAGCACCCGAGCGAGGCGGCCCGTTCCCAGCCGGGCGCATCCCGCCGGCAGCCGCGGGATAGGGACCGGCGATGGGCTCAGCCGCGGGAGCGCGGGGCTAGCGGGCTGCGGCGGCAGGGCCAGGTCAGCCAGGGCCGGGTCAGCCGCGGGGCTGTGCCGGGGGTCCCTCTCTCCCGGCTCCGGCGCCGGGGGTGTTCTGGGGAGGGTTCGATGCTGCTGTTGCCTGGAGGAGGCGCCGGCGTGAAACGGGCTCTAGCCCTGCCGGGACAGCCCCGGCCCGCGGGCTTTTTCCCCGCTGCCGAGAAGTTTTGTCCCGGGTCAGACGGGAGCGGGGCCGGCGCCGCCGCCCCGGCGGGAGGAGNCAGGTGGGTCGGGGGCTCCGCCGGGCGCGGTGTGGGGGAGAGAAGGGCCGGCAGCCGTGGTTGGGGCTGTGAGCGGGATGGCTGAGACGAGGGCGCCCAGGTTACCTCCCGAGTTGCTTTCCTGCCCTACGCTGTTCGCTTTGGTGGTTTTGCTCCCCCGTGCCCCTTTCCGCACGGCGTGCGGGGTGCCGCCGGCGAGACCCCAGCGCAGCGAGGCCGCGGGATGGGCTGGCAGCCCCCGAGTGCTCCCGCCTGCGGCACGGAGCCGTGGGCTGGGCGAGCTTTTGGGGGATGCAGCGCTCCTCGTTCGCCCTTCGCTGCTTGGCTGTGCCCGGAGCGCACCTCTGAGCTCGAAACGGGGCGGGCTTGGGCCGGTGTTTTGTAGCTCTCCAGAAAATACCGTCCTGAAGGCTCCAAGCAGCCCCGGGAAGGCGCCTGTGCGAGTGGGAGCCTGCCGGCACCTCGCGATGGGACAGGGCTGCCTTGCAGGATGCAAAGATGTGAATGAAGCTGCAGCGCTAGGTCAGTTTGTTCTATCCAAACTGCTGTTACCTGGGCGAGCTGTGTGCCTTTCGGAGTTCAAACTGGGGAGAAGAAAAGTTGCAACCAACTCCACAGTGCAGCAACCTGCTGGGTGTAGAGGGAGAGAGAGGGACCTGTGTGGCCTGGGTTCACAGTCCTGCTAGGCGTGAGAGCCCCCCAGGAAACGCTCCAGGACCCAGCTTGTTTGCTTCTCCTTGGCTGCCAGAGTTGAGCATGACACAACTCCCAGGGGCTTGGTCACCTCTCAGGGAGGGGTGGCTCACGGACCCAGAGCTGGATTTTCTGCTGCCCCACAGGTGCTCTGCATCCTGAGAGGGGCAGGGAGGAGGCCAAGGGAACCAGATCCCGGGTAACCGGGAGCTGCCAGTGTTGAGTTGCAGCTGGCATTTCTAATGCGTCCTTGGCGCAGCTGCTGCATCGCCTCACCCACCTGGTGCCGGGCGCTGGATGTGCCGCTCTCGTTGCAGACCCTGTGCTGACACAGTTCACAAGGAGCACTTTCCACACAGGTTTGGCTGTGCCTCCAGTTTTGGAGCTGCCCCTCTCCGCCCCTGCGCAAGCCCCACTGCTGTCTGCAGGGAGCCAGGCTGGCAGACCTCGTGTTAACCTTGATGTGGCCCTGCCCCTTGGTGGGGGGCTTGTTTTGCCCAGCAAAGAGATGAGAAGCCTGAGCAGGGCACCACTGGGTGTAGTTTGGCAGCCTGCGGAACCCGGGAGGGGAGCCAGAGGAGCTGTGGACATCTCTGGCTTTCAGAGCCTTAAGTCAAATCTGTCTCCTAGGGGAAAATATTCCCTGCTGCTTGGTCATCAGGGGTAAGGTGAAAAGAGCTGCAGTGCTCTGTTTTCCTGCCTCTTGAAGGACTAAATGTGTCACTTGATTTCCAAAATCCTGCCGAATTTAAAAGGAAAAAAGTTAAATAGAGAAAAAGCATGCTGACCTTGTTAGGGCTAGAAGCTGTCCCCATGCTTGGGGCTGTGTGGCTTTGCAGCCCGGCCATCCTAGCCCCGTTTGTGGAAGCACAGGTGTGCTGGTGCTGCGAGGGCTGTGAGGGGATGGTGTCTGATTGCATGGAGGAGCAGCTGTAGCTTTCTGCCAGCTTTGGAAATGGAGAGCTCTTGAAGGCATATGCTTAATGTGAAACATAACTTTATGGAAATATTCCTTCTGAGGCCTCTTCCTCTGCATTTGATAGCTCAGCAGCAAACAGCTTCAGTGGGGGTGAGCTTCTGCTTTTAATTAAGTCATACACACCTCAACCACAAGGTAGATCTCCCTTGTAAATCAAAGTATTAAATCATCAGGCTTTTTTACCTCTTATTCATGGTGGCTCTCTAAAGATGGTACAGTTAAGATAGAAAAAAATTGCAGGCTACACCTTCCTGTAAGGCTGTTTAGCATGTTCCCGTTCGTTAGGCTGGTGCAAACACCCCGAAGGCAGAGGGAGCTGATGGAAGCAAGGGATGTTGGAGGCTCCAGCAGCAGTGCTTGGGGCCGAGCTGTGCTTCAGAGCAGCATATTGGGGCACATGCCCAAAGGAGAAAGTAGCAGCCTGGGAAATGACCTGGGAAAAGGCAGCTTTCTGAAGCAGGTCATGCATGTGGATGGATGGGAGCAGGTATAAAGGCAGCAGAGGCACCAGGAATGGGCACAGAGCTCTGAGAGCTGGTAATGCTGCACCAGTCACAGCGCCTTGAATCAGCGTCCTGGTGGAAAAGTGTGAGTGTCACAGAGCCACAGTGGAGTCCTGCAGCATCCTTGTCCTGTGACAAGGTGCCAGCCTCCCTGGGGCAGGGATGCAGGTGTGATCCATGGCAGGGATTCAGGATTGACCAGCCCCGCAGACAGAGGGGCTCACGGTTTGCCTGCAGCAACTACCAGGGCAAATTGTGAAGCAGATGCTTGGGGATTTTTGCACACCTCCAGCCTTTCTTCTCTTTGGCTGTGCCTGGCAGTGTGGCAGGCAGGAGCTGGCTTTCTGTGGGCATGGGGCATGGTGGCCACATAGTTTGGCCCTGCAGCCAGCCCTGGCCACTTCTGCCTCTTTGTGGCGAAGGTGCAGTTCAGCATGAAATTGGCCGTGTGTTTCTGGAGAGGCAGCCCCTGCCACCTCACTTTCAGGTCATCTGCCACATAGCCAGCCCTTGGAATGGAGACCTTCCTGACCCAGGGCTTGGGAACGAACAGGGAGGTTGTTCCATAGAGGCAGAAAAACACCTTATAGGTGTGATCTCCCCCTAATAAATGAAATGACTGATTAGGTGGTTATGGAGCAATGAAAACCCAGGATTTTTCCCAAAGTGGTGAAAAGCCTCTCTGTGTCCTTACTGTCCATGCAGCACAGCTGCTGGGGCATTATGCACCCCAGCCCCCAGCTGTGGGCAGAGGCTTGGGCACGGGGAGGGCATGGGGGCAGCCCTGCTCCTTCTCAGAGCGGTGCTTGGGGCATGCTCCCTGCCTGTTTCTGGGGGAGGCAGCTGTGCCCTCCTTGGCCCCAAGTGGTGAGGTTGCTGTCTTGCACCAGAGATCCCACTGCTTCTCTCACTGACTGCAGGAAGGTAAGCTTCCACCTGGGGCTACCATGGGGTCACTTAAATTCAGCTGGAAGGAATCTGCCTGTTTCCTGCTGTTGCTTGGCTCTGTGTGAGGAGCCTGCCAGGCCACCTAGCCACGCAGGGATGAGCTCAGCATGAAGGATGGTGGGGTCCCAACCCCTGGACTCCCAGCCACTTTGGGGAGGTAGAAGGAGGTTTATGCTCGTTTCATCCACGTGCTGTTCAGCAGCTGCTACAGCCCTGAGGGAGGGCTTAGGTCTTCGAGTGGCACAAAGTTGCTCCTGGGCAGCTCCAGGGATTTGGCTTAGCTCCCCATCAGCTCTGGTCAAATTGGCCTCATCTGCGGCATGCTCCCTATACCTCTCGGTATTCCCTCCTAATTTCCCTTCCTTTGAGCATCTCCAATCTAGTCTGTCTCTATTTCTCACATGCCTATCATTGTACAGCAATTATGGTTAGAGAGTTAAAAGCCTTATCAGCTCCTTAGTGGGAGAAGTGTGAGTCAGCTCCTTGCAGGACTGAGTGGTGGTTCAAAAAAAGCAATGATTTTTTTTTAATGGAGGTTTCTTTAATTCAAAATGTAAACCACAGAACTAAAAAAAGCCATGTGGATATTTAACCTGCATTTTATAAAGTTAAAAAGTCTAGAGGCAGAGCTAAATGCGCCAAGCTCGTGCCGTCCTCCCAAGCTGAGGCAGCTACAGTGGACAGATCTGCAGCAAGATCAACATTCAGAAGTTATTTCCTTCGTGGTCTTGAGATATGCTTTCCAAAATGGCAGGAGGCTTGAAAATCACACCTGGCTTCAGTCAACACAAAATTTTGGGTTTCAGAGTCACGCAGTGAGCTCCCCATGCATCCAGAGACAGAGGCACCTTGGCCTGCTTCTCCCTCCTTTGTGTGCAGCAGGTCCTGCAGCTCCTGGTGGTTGTCCTCCATAGCCTGGATGGGAATCACGGAGTGGGAGCATAGGCAGGGACACTGCCTGGGTGGGAAGATGAGCCCATTTGGGCTCTGTGATGTGCTCCACCGTGTGCCTGTGCACTGAGCTTGCTGTCTGTCTGTGAGGTATGAAGATATCTGAGGGGCCTGGAAGTGGCTCTGGAAGTCCCAGGGACAAGAGCAGAATGAAGCATGAGCACAGGACAGTCCCTGACAAGAAGGGTGACAACTTTATAGCTCCCCAGTGTTCCTGGGGATTGAGCCTTTGTAACCCAGGTTTTAGGATGGCGTGATAGGCAGGGTTTTCCTTGTTTTCTTTCTTTTACCTCTTGAGTTTGCAGGGGAAAGCATGAAAATGTAGGTGCTGAAGCTTTAAATATAAATTAAAAATAATCTTCAGATATGCTGTGTGTTTTAACTCCCAGTTTTTAAGTAGCTTCATTGCGGGGGGTGTTGCAGTAAGTCTGGCTTGTGACTTTTTTTGATCGCCTTGGGGATGGCAATATTGCAGGTTTCTCAGGCCAAACAAGAAGGGATCTTGTTGGACAAGAAGAGCAGAAGGAAAAAGCAGGAGCCTGTCTCGGAAGTGCCAAATTTCTGAATTGCAAAACCCCATCCCGCGGTGTTCGTGTTGCCGGAACAGTTATCCGGATGATTTTCCGCTGTCGGTGTGCAGCCCGGCGTCCTGGCAGCCGAGCCTGCTCCGCACCAGCAGAGCTCCATCTCCCACCAGGAGCAGCAGGAGCAGCACAGCCCATCGTGGCTGAGCCGAGGTCTCCTGCTCCTCTCCTGAGGCAGCAGGAATGTCTCTGCCCTTTGCGGATTGCTCCTTCTCCCCAGCAGGAGCTGTTCTTCTCTGCCTCTGGCCACACAGCCACCTTCCCACAAGTTCTTCTCCTCAGATGTTTCTCCAGGTGTGCTCCTTGCAGAGGGGTGCATGTACCATTTCTCTGTCCAGGCTGGTATGACTGGACGGGATTGCAGAGCTCCTGAAGACTGGCACATTTCTGAATGTGATTGTTCTGTTGTCTGTGATTTGACATCTTCAGTTTTCCACCTTTTGATTCACCGAGCTGTGAGGTCACCTTTGGGAAGAAGCCTCTCTTTCAACACTACATCAAAATGAACCTGTTGGGGTGAAAAGTTCATTCTGCCCGCCCTGGGACTATACATGCCATGCCAATTTTTCAGCTTCTTTAAAGGGTTTTTTCCTGTTTTTTTTCAAAAGAAAGGTTTTGAAGGGAAGAAGAAACTGAGAGAATCAAGATGTGCATTTAGATGATGTCAACTGCATCTATTTAGAGGGCTATTTATCAGTTTGTCTGCAGTTTCTCAGCACTGTTAGATATTGGACTCAGTGATCTTGGAGGTGTTTTCCAACTTTAGTGATTCTATGTTTCTGTATCTGTCCCTGGAGGTGTTCAACAAATGTGTAGATGTGGTGCTTAAGGACATGGTTTAGTGGAGGGGTTGGCAGTGCTGGGTTAATTGTTGGACTTGATGATCTCAGAGCTCTTTTCCAACCTAAATGATTTTATGCTAAGTATTCCTGGGTCTTGACAGATCTAAAGGAACAGGTTTTCCAGGCCTGGAGATCAACCATTGAGGTGGCCACAAATTGCTTTTATCCAAATACAGGTTTTAGCAGTCAGTGCTTCCCTTTTATCTTAGAAGATGATGGTGCTAATATTTTTCATATGGTCCAGTCACTTGTTTCCTATTGACATGTGGCTTTTTGGATCATGTCCACATGCAAGCTGATGCTCCTCTGTGGCCAAACACTCTCCAGCATGTCCCGGACAGCCAGGAGTTGCAAGGCCACAGAAACTGAGGGCAGCAAGGGGAGAGCAAGACAAGCAGAGCTGTCAGGTCCCTTCCAACCCAAGCTGTTCTGTGATTCTGCTCTGGAAGTGATCCACTGGAATTGGTTGGCATTTTGGTCTTAGAAAACCCCAAAAAACCAAACCCCACAAGTCTCTGTTCTCCACAGACCCTCACATTTTAAGGATTGGGGTGTTACCTGTTGTTGTCTGTCCCCATAACCATTGCCCAACCTCACCCTGGGGGTCAGGTCACCCCCCAAAGTGCCGATCCCCCTTGGATCCTCCCCAGGCCATAGAGAAGCATTCCTGCCAGCTCTCACAAGAGGCAGGAGCTGGGCTGGAAATGCCTGTTGCCTTTCAGCGACAACTGCACTGGTGCTTGCTTTGTTGCATACTAATGAATGCTAATTGGCTTTGGCTTGTTATCAACATTGTGTGGGAGCCATTTGCAGAATGCCAGGGTGGGGGTTGGGGAGACCCCAAGGGGCTTCTGCCCTCCTCTGAAGGGTGGTCTCCTGGGTGGACGAGGGCTGAGCTGATGCTCCTTGTGGTGACATCCACAGCCACGGGAAGGCCGTGCCTGCTGGCCTCATGCCAGCCTTGGTAGTGGTGCACCTGCCAGGTGTGTTCCCCTGCTGACATGGCAGAAGGTTACAAAGAATTATAGGGGTTTTTGTCTTTAAACCCACCTGGGGGCATGCGGAGGAGCTGAGCTCCTTTGGAGGCTGGGCAGTGCTCACCTTCAGGTCTTCCCAGCATCAAAGATTCAGTGCCCATCTCTACCCCCATCCCCACCCAGCCCCTCCACACTGTCCACTGGTCTCTTTGAACTCTTCAGCTGGAGCCTGTCTCCTCTTCTCCACTGCACTTCCAGCATTGTACCAATCCTGGCATTCACTCCTGCAATCTCCTGCAGCCATGCCTCTTTTCCCATCACTCAGCCTGAGCTACAGAGGGCGTGAAAACTCCCAGAAGATGATCCTGCTGGAGAGGGGAAACACCACCACAGTTTGCTACAAGCTGGAGGGAGGGAGACTTGATGGACCTGGGTGGCTTCAGCACTCTTGAAAAACACCTCTTTACACACCATGTGTGTAAAATCTTCAGTCTGGCTGATGTGTGATACCGTGTTTGCAGGACACAGCGAGCTGATCTCACGCTGGGGAAAGTTCTGGCAGGGGCAGGACGGTGCCCGGACCCGCAGTGCACGAAGGCTTCTGCCAGCAGGAGAGCTGGGGTTATTGCTTCAGAGGTGGGTCTGCTAAATTTGGACAAGTAGCCCACTGACCTTGATGTGCTCAGGCTGGGACTCGTAAGCAACTTCTCTAAAGCTGAAAAATCAGTCTACACTCGAGCTGAGAACAACACCTGCAGCTTTTCTGGCATTTGAATCCCGATTACGCCCTGTGACAAACATCGAGTTTCAGACCAGGTCCTGGTGACCATGCTTCTTTTTAATTTACTCTTTCTTTGCTCACGTAATGACAGGAGTTTTTCCAAAGAAAGGACTTGTAAGGAGAGGGCAACAAAGTGTCAGGAGCAGCGACAGGGAAGGATGGAGCACCAGGCAGGCGCAGGGGATGCTCAGCCAGGGAGCAGCCCCGAGGAGCATGATAGGGATAATTTTTTCCTCCCACCTGTTGTTAGGAGCAAATAGGGAGCGAACTATTGCGCTTCCTCCCCAGCTGCTAACGACGGGAGACTTGCTTGTGGTCGTGTGCTGGAAGCTAATTAAACCCAGTGACAATGGTAATTGAGTAAGGATGCTTGAGGATAAGTATGACCTCATGTCTAAAATGGTAATGAGGCCTATTAAAATCCACACCAAAAAGAGAAATGAAAGGGGGAGCAGAGGCAAAGGTGGTGCAAAGGGAGCAGGAGCAGGCAGGGACAATACCTGGCAGCCAGGGCACCTTGAGGGAGGGGGAGCATGGAGGTGTCAGGCTTCTAAATGTCCTTAATAAACAGCCAGCTCTTCAGGTAGCCAGGCTGCACCTTGGGCCGAGTCAGCCACAACACTGGGCTCAAGCACCTTCCCCTCTGCTCACCCAGGCCTGGGTGTAGGTCCTGTTAAGCGATGGCAACATTTGTTGTTGTCTTCACTCGCTGGTCCTTTGCTGGAAGAAGGGGACATTCCATGAAACCAGCAGTCGGGGCCAGCACAAGGAGGGTACTTGCAAAATGACCCTGAAATTGCTCTAGTGCAGGAAAATGCACTGGCAAAGGAAAGCTGCAGCGGGTTCAGGGTGCCGTGCTCCTTCTTGGACCAGCACAGCACATCATTTCAGTTCCCAGCTGGGATATAGGGACTGGGGACCACTGTGACCCTCCACATGTGTTGTTTTGCAGGGTGGTGCAGCAGTGCTGGGGATGTCACCGTGCCCCGTGGGAGCCCAGGTCCTGAGCTGACTCTCCTGCTGCAGAGGACACCCTGAGGGACATTGGGAGGGGTCACTCCCTGTCCTGACCCTGGATGTGCATCACATCAGTTTGGGTAAGCTCAGCCCCAGGCTGCCGGACCCTTCCCTGCACCTGCTGACAGGGGGGATATGGGGTGTGCCAAAAGCTTCTTCCCCCTGGAGAAAGCCAACACTCATCCTTCCAGCAGGGCAAAGGTGCGGCTGGATGACGGCTGAGGATGTGCTATGGAGCCGGGATTCAACTGCTCTGAGCTCTGCGATGGCAGGTCCAGTTTTGGCAGCCAGGAGCAGCAGCAGCGGGTGCTGCAGGAGGTCTGCACTGTGACAGTGGTACGTATGGATGCAGCGGGATGTATGGATGCAGGGGAGTGCTCTGGGGCATGAGGTTTACTCTGCAGAAGTAGATTTGGGGGAGGGATGAAGAGGGGGTTGCAGCTGCCAAGCAATCCCAGTCCAGCTGAAGGCAGCACACTGTTACCTCCTGGTTGGCCTCCAAGAAAAGCCCAGTCTAGGGGACACCCAGCAGTTATCCAGAAGGTGAGATAGCATCCACAACAACCAAGTCATGTCAAGGAGCCCTCCCACGTGTCGGCCAGCTGCTTAGGATTGGCCTGAGATGGCTCCATCTGCCCTTGACCTTTCCTGTCCCCTATAACTTCAAATACAATATGAATACAAATATGAATAGAGCAGGATTTAATTAAAAGTCATCATCTATACTAAATGGTACCTTCCCCCTTCCACCAGTAAGCCAGTAGAAATGACACTGGGTTGCACTCAGTTGCAGCTGGCACCACATGAGGCTGCTGGATAGAGCGGCAAGGCTTGGCCCACTCTGCTCTCCATCACATCCTGCACGACCATGGGCCTTTAATTAAAAGACTGTAAGCTGCTTGGCTCCTCTGGCTCTGGCAGCTGGCTTACAATTAATATTCCCCCTGCCAGGACCAGGATTTACTCCGCTCAGCAGCCAGCAAAGCGCTCCGTCAACTTCAAGTAGCATCAACATCCAAGGGAACAGCAGTCAGGTGGGAGGGTGTGTGGGAAAGGAAAAGTGGAGATCATAGGGGTGTTTCTGATCCCTGAGTGGTTGCTGGGAATAGGGTGCAGTAACGCTTTTGGCAGCAGCCAGAGGTGAAAAGATTTTGTTGGTGGATGCATCTGGGAGAGAAGTGCAGAAGCCCCAGAATGCTGAGTTTGCCCTGCTCACCTCACTGGCAAAAACCAGGTGTTACCCCTGGGCTCGAGCAGGCAGGAAACAGAAATAGAATGGCATTACAGCCTTGTACCAGCCCTGTCAGCTCCAGTCAGGGGCAGGATGGGCCTGATCTGTGCTGAATGATGGGGTTTCTACAGAGAGTCCTGGTGTAAGTGGGGGACTGACCTGACTGCCCATCTTCATCATCTGGTGTACTCTTCATTTCCCAGAGAGGCAAAAGACTCCCCAGGGAATAGCAAGCGGGGGAAGAGGAGGTGGGAAGCAGTTTGCAGGAGGCAGATGAGTATCCCCCCAGGGATCCTTCCAGGCTGCTGCAAAGCGAGGCTGAGATGTGCATGCAGCTGTATCCCAGCAGCAGCAGCAGCTCTCAGCTGGATGTCTCTCCCAGGCAGGCTTTTGCCTTTCCCAGTTGCCCTGTGACCAGCATGGCACCAGCACGTGAGCTGCCAGGAGCCTGTGGATCAGCCGTGCTCGTGTGGCAGTGACACGTTTTTGTTTCAAGAATTATGTGTTGGCTTTAGTTTTCCAAGCTGAGCATTGTTCTTGCTTGCCCAGAGGAGATGAAGCCTGGCTGGGGAAGAGGGAGATGAGGCATTGGCTTTAAACAAATGCCTTTCTTCTGCCTGAAGATTTATTTCTAGCAAGGTTGGAAGCAGAAACAGCTCAGACCTTGAAGTAAAAATTGGGAGTTTGGGGCCGTGTCAACTGTCAGGAAAAGTAGTCTTCTGCAATAGAAATTGGATGCAGGAATACCTGAGAAAGGACTCAGCACCAGAGAAGTTAGTGAGGGGGTGTGTGATCCCAGCTCAAACCCCATTCTCCTCCCTCCCCCCTTAAAGGGGATGTGCCAGCACTTTAATAAAAGAGATGCTTTTTTTAAGGAAAAAAAAAAAGTTGGTAACCCACACACGCACACCGTGTTAAAAATGCTGGACCTTTGTAGATCATCAGCGGACGTAGGTTTCTTGTTTCACGTAGCATCATTTTATCCGTTTTATGTTAATAAGGAGATAGCAGAGAATACTTTTAAATGGAGATTTAAACCCATAAGGTGGCTTGTGTGCAAGGAGAGAGGTGTCTCCATCATACCCGCTTTGGGAGTGTCCCTCAAAAGCCAGTTCTCAGCTGATGTCTGCCTGGGACCGAGTTAGTTTCCAGCTGCCTGGGAGATGGGTGGAGCCCAGCTCGGTGTGTCACTGCCTCTGAAAAACGCTGTCACACTCCCTTTGCTGTGCTCCTGCCCCGACTGGCAGCTCTGCTGCTGGCTCCCAGTCACGTCCGCCAGCTGGTCACTTGTGTGCTGCGGGGAGGGGTAAGGGTGGCAGCCAGGAAGCATCTAAAGAAGCATGATACCAACTGGGAGACCATGAGGCCTTTCTCCAAAGGTTTCTTTCCAGAAGACAGTGGGGAACCATTATCCATGTTCCCATGTCCCAGAGCCAGGGCTGCCTGAGGTTTATGAATCACTTGTACAGCTTCATTGTGGATTTGGCTAGTTGGCCACAAGAAGAGGGCTCCTGGACTGCTGTGTCCTCCTGAGCACTCAGCAAGGGACAGAGCACATGTCCTGTCCACACATATCTCGGTGGCCCTACCTGCAAGACCTGGTCTGGTGCTGGAGTGTCTTCTTACTGGGAGCTGTGGTTTCTGGCTGAGCAGGATAACTGTGGGAGTGATCATACTGGAGTAGGGATCTTCTTTGCTGAGAGCCCCAGCAACGTCCTCTTCTTCCTTTTCCCTTTTGCCTCCCACAGACATCTTTTGACCGCAGTGTGAAGAGCTCCCCATCCTTCTCCGCTGGTCTCCTGGGAGTTGTGTGGACATTCCTGACTGGAGGAGTCCTGCTAGCACTCTTCTTCCTCATCTTCACAATTCGCTTCAGGAAAAACAGGTAAAGGCATCCCTCTACTCCTGGGAGATTTCCCCTGAGCTGGAGTAGCAGAGTCAGTCTCCTTCAGGAGCAGGCTCTGAGCTGATGACCAGCTAAGGATCAGGAGGGTGTAAGCCTGAAGGAGCAGCACAGGGCAAGCAAGGGTAATGCCAAGGGTGTTGCAGCTTTCTCCATCACACAAAGTTTTGACCACTGGTGGAGACAGTCCTGTTTGGACCGCTCCTTTCCTCCCCAAGGGAGGGAGCCATATGCAGGATGAGAGGAAATGACCTCAGGAAATGCATCAGGGGAGGTTCAGTTTGGACACCAGGAATAATTTTTTCACTGAAAGGGTTGTCAAGCACTGGAACAGGCTGCCCAGGGAAGTGGTGGAGTAACCATCTCTGGAAGTGTTCAAGACAGGATGTGGCACTTAGTGCTGTGGTTTAGTTCCCATGCTGGTGTTTGGTCAAAGGTTGCACTTGATGGTCTTGGAGGTCTTTTCAACCTTAATGATTCTCTGACTCTATGGGTGCCCTCTGGCGTGGCACAGACAGTGATGCATGGTCTCATCCTGGAAATGCTACTCCATAAAACCATCAACAGGAGTGGGCAAAAAGAGAGCTCATTTCCTTTTCTGCTCCACATGCTTGAGAGCATCACTCTGAGCAGCACAGCTCCATAGCAAAGCCATCATACTCCCCACAGTGCACCATGGCCTTCCTGCTGTTGGGCCACTCATACTTTGAAGATACTGATAACCCTTTTTGATCTTGGTGGTTGCTCATATCGGTGGGGAACATGATCTCCATTGGTGAGAGAAGCTGGTGGTGAAGTGCAGACTTTTTTTGGTGCTGTTCAGTCTGCACAGAGGAGATAAAAAGTCCTGCTCTCCTGAAGGCAGCATAAATCCAGCAGAAGGCTTGCAAATTCCTCGTACCTCAACCTGTCTCAGCCAGTGCTGGGCCTTCCTCAGCAATTCTGGGTCTCAGCTGCCTCTTTGCTACCTTCTCCTCAGCTTCATTGGTCCCTTGGTATCTCAACTGCTTCCTCCCCCGTGGATACATCCTTCTGCCAGGCTTCACCTGGCAAAGCCTTTGCTCTCCATGTGCCATTGTTTTGCACAGAGGCGTACATCTGAGTGCAGTCTGGACTGATGTTTTTTGAGTTCTCTGGTTGCTTTAAGGAATTTAATGCTCCTGACAACCACTGTGCAGTCAGGAGGGTCCTGCCCATAAGGGTTTGTGTTGAGAGCCCTGTGCCTGCATCCCAGTCTGAAGCACTTCATTTACTGAGTGGTGTTGAGTTCGGTGGCCACCTGAATTGATGTTCTTGGAATGTGCTGTAATGAATGTGCGTTATTTATTTGCTCTGCAGTAAATAAATACTGGTCTGCCTCCTGAATCTGGGAGGGCAGAGGAGACTTTTTTCAGCTGCAGCTGAGACCATGAGCTGGTGAATACCTTTCTCCAAGGGCTGAGACATGGTGAGGAAGGCAGAGAGGGAGAGAGACAGGTTGAACCCCAGGCTTTGTGACTGCAAGACAGCAAGCCAGGAAGGAGTTCAAGGAGAGAGAAAAGTAATGACTTGGCAGCAGATGGAAGGGGCAGAGCTATTGGGGGGGACGGCAGGAGGTACAGCTTTCACTTGATGGGCTTGCTGGGGAAAGGTGACAGGTCATGAGAGATCAGTGGGTTGATTCTCCCCTCCCTGAATACAGTTACAGGATTATGAGTGATGGGGTGAAATTACAGAGGGGACACTGTAACCTGAACATTGCTGGCGGCTTCCTGAAGTTGAGACTGTGCTTGAGTGTGGAGGTATCTCCTCAGAGAAAGGAGCAGTGGGAAGGGCCTGTTCCTGGGGGCACACGTAGTCCTTGCACCCAAAGCTTACTGCTGGGGACAGTCACCCTGGGCTGCGTTGGTGTGGTTTTCCACTTCTGCCCCTCTGCAGCAGAAGTGTTGGCATAGGGCTAAGTGAATACTTTAAGGATTGTGAAGCACTCCAGCAAGAAAGGGGAGAGGATGGGACCATGGAGTAATGGCTGAACTTTTGGAGCAGTGGTGAACAGCTCAGGCTGGGGATGGACAGTGTGTCAGCATCCCTTATGACCATCATTATCCCTGTAAGGGGACCTCGCCCCTGTGCTGCCAGGTCACGACACTCAGTAACTGTCACCAACTTCCCTGCTTTGTTTCCTGGAGGATTGTGAAGATGTCCAGCCCCAATCTCAACATTGTGACCCTGCTGGGCAGTGGCCTGACTTACACAAGTGCTTACCTCTTTGGGATTCAGGAGCAGAGCCTGCCGTCTGCAGACTCAATGGAAAAGCTTATTCAGGTGAGCAGGGGTTTTGCTGGGATGGGCACCTTGATGCGCGTCCAGGCCTGTTTGTACGTGCTCTCTCCCAGCCAGCGTCACCTGTACAGGCTCTGTCCCAGCCACAGCCTGTCACCACCTCGCTGCTCAGCTGGGCTGTGGCTTTCGCATATGCAAAAGGCAACCAGAGCTTTCATTCTGAATGGCCTTGGCTGATCTGCGAACCACATCGCTCAGAGGAAGGGATTCGAGGCAGGTCCCCGGGGAGAGAGATCCCGCAGGCAGGCAGGCTGGGCTTGTAAAAGTGCAACAGGGAGAGGGGAGCCCGAAGGGAGATGGGATCCTCCACGCAGCCACCACCGCCTGACACAGCACAGGTGCCATGAGGCTGTGGGTACGTTTTTTGGCTGCAGAGCAGATCTTCATCAAAACACTCGCCTGTGTGATGAACCCCCATGTTCTGACCTGAGGCAGCCACCCTGCCAGACTGAGTGGGTGTGCACCCATGTGGGGGAGTAGGACATGGGACAGCCCACACCCTGCATCCTGCTTAGCCACTGGGCTGAGGATAATTAACAGAGGTGCCAGCAAGGGATCTATTGGTGCTGGGACCTTCTGTGCCTCTGCTGTTCACAAGCTGCCTGTCTCTCCCTGCCTGCTCCTCCAATTAGAGTCTCTAGGGATGGGGAGGCAAAGTTAGGCAGCAGGCATGCCTACAAGAGAAATACATGCCTTTGAATTTATTTCACCCCATGGTCAGCTTTCTAATACCTGATACCACCCTCCACAAGTCAGAAGACTGTAGACATGTCCCCACCCATCCTTATTGCATCCCAGGCTGGGAGGGTGTGTGGTGTCCCTGCGAGCCCCTTTCAGCCCCCTTGCTCTGACCCCTGGCAGGTGAGGCTGTGCCTGCTGTGCGTGGGGACCTCCCTGGTGTTCGGTCCTGTCCTGGGGAAAAGCTGGCGGCTCTACAAGGTGTTCACCCAGAGGGTGCCGGACAAGCGGGTGGTGAGTACACAGCAGCCGGGGTGGGAAGGGACGGCGGCAAACTTTCCAAGGAGGGCAAACACCAGCAAGTCCCAAACCGGTGCGGGATACAGATAAAACTGGCACGCGACAGGGATGGATGCCACAATGACAGGTCTGCTTTCACATCTGGCTGGGCATGGGCCCCTCATTTATTCCTGCACAGTGAAGCAGGAGCTTTTCCACTCTACAGGCAAGAGGGTTCCCCAGTGGAGTCCCAGCCCCATCACTGAACAGTGTTCTCATTTTACGTTGGCCGCGTGCCTTCATTACGCTACAGACCAGTGTTTGTGTTCGGGTCTGGGCTGATTGTTTTTGTGGGATGAAAGTAAACCAGGTTTCCTCAAAAGCATCTGATGTAGGGCCATCCCCAGATGCATCTGATCTCCTCTTGAAGGCAGGAAGGGAGCACTGGGCACACCTCTGCAGCGCTTAAGGATGGGGATTCAGCAACTGGGAGGGAAATGGGAAATTCGAGCACATAACAGTGCACTTACAACTTTCACTGGTCACTTTCCAGCAGCGAAAAAAGTAGGTCTCAGGTGAATGACGGGACAAGAGGGTTTGCAGCAGAACTGGGTACCAACAAGGACTCCTGTTCCACACTGGGATCTGTGTTTAATTTGCAAAATGATAATCCTACCAGGTTTTTCTCCACCCTTTTTGTCTCTGCTGGTGATGTGGGCATAAAGGATGATAGTCTTGTTTTAGAAAACCCATTTTCTGTCATAGCATTTACCTGCTACCCACACCATCAGGCAGGGTTTATATCAGGCCCCAAGCCTGATTAGGTCTCCAAGAACTTGGGAGTTGAAGACAGAGATCCTGTGGCCAACTCAAATGTAGGTGCTGGACACCTCTCTGGGGGAAGTAGTAGGATGGACATGTCTCTCGAAAGAAACAACAGAAAGGGACCCAAAGGGATGGAGGTCATTGGTGTCCATTTGTTCCCCATAGTAACTTTTACTTTCTTGTGTGTTTGCAGATTATCAAAGACCTGCAGTTGCTGGCGATGGTGGCAGCGTTGGTGCTGGCAGACACTGTCTTGCTCTTGACATGGGTGTTCTCTGACCCGGTCCAGTGCTTCCGAAGCCTCAGCGTCTCACTGCGGGTAAAAGGATGAGGAGGGGCAGTACAGGGCTTTGCTGTGTCCTGAGCTCTGCGGACCAAGTTGGTGGGTGGCCAGGCATTTGGAGGTGGTCTTTGAAAAACAACAGAAAGAAAAACAAGGCAGAAAACCTTTTGGGCACTCTGGATTTGGTTTATGTCTGGTCTGTTACAGAGGTGAGGGTCCACTGCAAAATTTCCAGGTCTGTGCAGATCACCTGCATGACACGGGAGAGCTCAAAGGCATCTGCAGATGCTTTAGAGAAATGTTTAACCAGCCCTGCTGGCAGCAGAAGGCCAAACTCTTTTTGCTTTAACCCTCTGCCCCTGGTAGCACCAGCTTTGACCTCTCCTTTTAGAAATTTACAGAGGAGACCAGCTTAAGTGCATCTTCCCATCAGTCTGTGCCAGGCTGCAGCCTTCACTTCTGCCTTTCCCTTGCCTTGTAGGCGACAGAGAAAGGCATGACGTGCTCCGTGAGCCGAGTGCAGTCCTGCGCATCGCTCTATTCCGATCTTTGGCTCGTTCTCATTTTAGGGTTTAAGGTATGTAACCTCTTGACTGATTCTTGCATTATATCTCACCTCCTCCCTGTCTTTCAGCCTAAACTGTTTAGCAGCATTTGTCACTTCACTGCCCTCCCAAGCTACATGCCTACTACAGATCTTGGCTACTCCCGTTCATCTTGTAAGCCCCCCTATTTCCAGTCCTTCCCATCTTGGGAAGGGTGAAAGCCCTGCTAGCTGCTTTTTCCCTGCCTCACCCTCTCCTTTATGTACACTGTGTACATACATTCTCTCTAGTTCTCTCCTGGCAACCCCCTGAGCTTCATCCATCTCACTCCTTGAAACCCACATCTTGCTGCTCTTTATGTCACACTCCTTCCCTAGAGACTCCGGTGAATGGCCACTGCAAAGGTGCACCAGGTGGCTCAGCCCCTGAGTCCTGTGACTTCAAACCAAAGAGGTGCTGATGAGAAGTGCTTGGTCCCCACCTTTACAGGATGCTTATCAGCTTAATTACACCTCTGAGGTGCACTTTCACTGGTGAATCTCTGCACACGGCCATTCTTATTCCAGCAGTGTTAGTTATACTGATGTAACTATGTAGGTATAATTATGGCTGTAATTATCTGTGGTCTCATGTGTCTCTGGTATGGCAGAGGCTGGACACATTTCAGAAAGCTGATGTTGGTGAAGCTTGTGAGATCACAGCCTTTTTTTGGGAATGGCTTCATCTCTGCGTGCAGCACAGGCACTTCCTTTGTGATTCACTGTAATGTAATACTCACTGACCATCTACCTAGAATCATTGGAAAAAGAGCAGAAAGGGACCTCACAACACAGCCAAGTCCTTCTCTACATTTAATTTCAAAGACATTAATCTAGACTGTCCTTAAAAGTCCTTTGGTGTTGGGGAATGTAGGCATTACCTGATCTTTCAGTGCTGTGTCTCCACCTCTGATTTTGTCTGCAGTTTGTGTTAGGGTTTAGACAGGTAATGTCTTTGCATACAGCCCTTCCAAAATCCTTTTGGAAGTAAAACATCCCCACTATCAGTTCCAGGTAATCTTTTTTAGTGTTGCATTGAATCTGGCCCTGTTCTTTCCTACTTACCCGGGGTCATGGAGTACATGGAAACTTGGTGGTTTCTCTGGAGTTAGTCTGGATTTACACTAATGTGAGAGGAGGCTTTATCTCTCTGCGTACATAGCACTTCTTAGCATCCACAGCATTAATGTGCTCAGCCCTTTGGGAAGACACTCAGTGTTTTATGCTGGTTTTACTGGCACAGAGCAGTGAACAGAAATGACTTGCCAAGGACATGCCTGGAATTAGGAGCAAAGTCCTCTGCTCAACTTCAAAACAAACAAACAAACAAACAAACCACTTATTCCTGTGCTTACTGAGAGTCCTAGTTTATGAGATGGCAGTGCTGTTGTCTGTGTCCCAGATAGACTGTATGAATTTTAATGGGACTTTGGTGCTGGTTTTTTCCTGCTCAGGGATTAGGGGTTGGCTTGCCTTTGGGCTGTTTGGAGGTGCCCTGTGGTGGACGTGGTTATGACCCAGTGCAGATTCTACAAAGCAGGGTCAGGCGCCAGCCTGGTTCCCAGCAAGGCAGGTTTCACTCTTACAACCCCATCTTGAGAATTCATGCTGCTCTGAAGCTGGGAGTCTCACCAGAGATCTGGACATGAACCTCTCTTGCCTGTGTCCCTCCAGACCTTAACCCTGGCAGTGGCCATCACAATCATCAAGCAGCCACAGCACAGAGGGGTTCAGAAGGGTCTAACAAACATCTGCATCTCACGTCACAAAGCAGTTCTTGATGCGCAAATACCAGTGACTCTTAGTAAAAGGCTGACACTTACTGGGTAGCACAGGAATAATGTAGGTCATATTCCCTGTATTCCAGGTCCTTGCAGGAGCTGGGACTTTGTTAGATGGTATTTCCAAATGATCCTGAAGGCAGACCATGCTCTGTGCTATGGAGGCAGGCAAAAAATACTTGGTATTTCCTGCTAGTGTCACCTAGGGAAGGAGAGGCTCATCCTGCTGGGCAGTTTTATCCTGAGCACACTGGAAGAATGCATGCAGGAGACCCTTGAGGAGCAGGGTGGTGAGACAGCCTGCTTTGAAACAACTGGTCTGCTCTGGGGGGAGGGAGAGCCTCTGTGTACAGAGCACTTCTGTAGTGCCTTTCCCTGCTGCTGGAGTCAGGAAACAGCAAAGGGAAGGGAGAAGAATTGTACCGGTAGTTTCCTGGATTATTGCTATTTAAAGAGGCACCAAGTACATCCTCTTCCCTCCAGTCTAAACCTCCATTTCTCCTTGCCTTCTTTGAATTTCTTCTGGATATCCTTCATATCCTTCCTGCTCCTTCAGAGGTATGTGTTGCTCCTTGATGGCACCCACTGCAGCAGCCCTGCAGGGACCTCTGCCTCCTGTCTGCCTTGGCTTCTCCTGCTCCCAGCTGCCCAAGGGGCGGTTTTCACAGCTCCTCCCAGCCGTGCCCTGCTCTGTGGCAGCACCTGCTGAGCTGACTCTTGGCTCTTCATGCCTGTTGGTTGGGACCCCCCCGTGCCCACCAGCGCCTTCCCTCTGCCCTGTGTCCCCAGCCCCACTCCTGGCCCGCAGCAGCGCGCCGGGCGTTTGCCGCGGTGTCACTGCCGCGCGCTCCAGGTCTGCATTATAGATCAAAGAGCATTAATTAGGATTGCGCTGAGTGTATCTGAGCTCACCGGGCTTGGTGGGAGGTGGGGGTTGACACCATCAGGCTGTAATTTTCCACACTCTGGAAACCTCTTTTTTCTGCTTCCAGAGTATCCTCCTGCTATATGGGACCTACTTGGCCGGTCTGACCGACAATGTCAGCTCCTCACCAGTCAACCAGTCCTTGACACTCATCGTCGGGGTCAACCTCGTTTTCCTGGCTGCTGGCACCATCTGCTTAGTTCACCGTTTCTTCCGTACTTGGCACAATTTGCTGTTTGGTTTTACTTCTGGAGGCATCTTTGTGTGTACAACCACCATCAACTGCTTCATCTTTGTCCCACAGGTATGCTGCCATCTCTGTCCTGTCACTGGGCTAGAAAAGGGCACCTTTTTGGCGTTTAGCAACATCAGCTGTGTGGGTCAATGCACTCTCTTTCCTGCTTTTTTCCCCGAAATGTTTGGACTCACCTGTACAGCTCATTCTCCAAGCCCCACCCCACCCCGGTGGTTCTGCTTCTCCAAGCAAGTTCCCTGAGTCTCAAGGAATCACAGAATTGTTTGTATTGGAAGGGAACTAAAGATCATCTAGTTCCAACACCCCTGCTGTGGGCAGGGAAGCTTCCACTAGACTAGGTTGCTCGAAGTGCCATCCAGCCTGACCATAAACATTTCCAGGGATTGAGCCATCCACAACTTCCCTGGGCAAGCCCGCTCCAGTGTCTCACCACTCTCATAGTGAAGAATTTCTTCCTTATATCTAATCTAAACCTACCCTCTTTCAGTTTAAAGCCATTCTCCCTCGTCCTAGCACTGTGTCCTTGTAAAAGGTCCATCTCCAGCTTTCTTGTCCCTTGTTACCTTTATGTCCTGGAAAGTCTCCAAGGAGTGCACCACTGCTGCTCAGAAACCCTCCTGCAGGAACGTGCCACAGGTGACAGCCCTGCAGACGGCACACGTGAGCTGAGGGAGCCGCTGGCCTCCTCCTCCTGCTCCATGCAGGTGGGATCTGTCCTTTGTGCAGTTGTCCTCTCCTCAAACCTCACATGCGCGCTCCCACCAAGAGCTTCTGCTCCTGGCAGGGACGGAGCTGGGCACAGGCTATCCAGATGGCCCAGCTACTCTCAGAGACTTCTTTGCTGCTGGTGGTCCCCAGGGGAGGCTGTCCTCCTCTGCACTTTTGGAGAAGGAAGCTGGGCTTTGCCACAAGCGAGGAGGAGGTGGAGGTGTTTAAAGGAAGCCTTTTGTGGTGAGGTGAGGCACTTCTGCTTCCTGTGTCCTCCAGGAGCAGCCTGGTGTGCCTGGCCACCACGTTAGTGGGAATAATGCTCCCATTGTTAGAGGGAGAGGAAGCAGTTATTTACTCAGTTGAATGTTTGGAGGGATGTTTGGGCTCAAGGACATGAGGTGAGAAAGGGAGGAAGAGGTGAAGCTGACTAAAGAGCACATCTGTGCAAGGGAGGGCTCAGGGGATCTCAGCAATGTATATAAATATCTATGGGGGTGGAATAGGGAAGGGGGAGCGAGGCTCTTCTCAGTGGTATCCACTGACAGGACAGGGGACAATGGGCACAAACTGAAACACAGGAAATTCTATTTAAACATAAGGAAAAGGCTGGAGTTTTTTCTGTGGAAGTTGTAAAGCACTGGAGCAGAATGCCCAGAGAGGTTTTGGAGTCTCCATCCTTGGAGATGCTCAAGGCCCAGCTGGACACGGTTGTGAGCAGGCTGCTCCATCTGATATTGCTTGAGCAGGGCAGTTGGGATGATTTCCAGAGGTCCCCTCCTGCCTCAGTTGGGGCTGTGTAACTGCAGAGCCTCAAGCCCTTAGATGAGCAGCCTTTGGGAGCAAGGATCCAAACCCCCTCTGGTGAGCACCAGGCCTGCTGGCGATGCTCTGCCAAGCTCCAGGTCTCTTGGACTGAGGGTGGAGAAGCTGATGAGCTGTACTTGCACTCTGCCTGTACCATTTTTCTGTGGGAGCCTGGGGCCCTTGAACATTTTATTTAACTTGGATCTTTTAATTCATTACCTTGTTTTTCCTAATGGGCTTGCTTTTCCATGGCTCATCTGAGATCAATAAAGAGCTGGAGCTGGGCTGCACAAGTCTTCCAGGCAGACACTAGATGAGAAAACAGATACTAAAGATTGCTGGTTTGCAGCTTGTCACCAGTGATTCGGGGATAAGGGGGCATGCGTGACACTGTCTTTGTCTGTCATGGAGTCAGGGAGTGGGGAGAAGAGGGAGGAGGCTTTTACAGTGTGCTCAGCAGTCTCAGTGCAGCCAGGCACTGACCCTCTCTGCATTAAAAGCTGGGGCCAGGAACAGGGTAGGGCTCAGATGGGTGGGAGGCTCCAAGTGACACTGCAGCCCCTCGCCCAGCCATCTCTTGCTGGCTGTCTCTGCTCCCCCGGCACACCCTGCCTTTGTCTCCCCCTCTCCATCCCTTTGTCTCCTTCGCGCTTGAGCTGTGCCTGCCTCCCGCTGTGTTGGCTGGGGCTCTGTGGATAACACCCTCTTCTACTCCCCAGCTCAAGCAGTGGAAAGATTTTGAAGAAGAAAGCCAAACCACGAGCCACATGGCAAAATATTTCACCAGCCCGAGCAGGAGCTGCCGCTCGGTGTACAGCGAGGATCAGCTCTACCAGCTCATAGGGGAGAAAAACTCCATGAAGCGGCTGCTCACCGAGGTACGGGGCTCTGCCAGCCCCCCTCCTCTAGCTTCTCCCCTTCCCTTTTGTGGGCTGAAGGCTTTGCAGGGTGGGAAGCCCTTCTTTACACCCCTGTTCACACTGGTGGTCCCTCACCAGCCTCTTCCTTCCTGAGGGGAAGAACTGCTTTGTTTTGTCACACTCCAAAGCACCAAAATCTAGGCATAATCTGGAGGGCTTAAAAAAATTATGCAGGGAGGGGAGTGCAAGAGAGCCTGGTTCCCACAGCTTTGCCAAACATGGTTAATTTAGAGGGGAGACGCTCTGTCTCAGAAAAGCCCCCAGCCTCCTGCTCCCTCACCTACACTGCACAGGCAGCAACACCCCAGCCTGTAGAGCTGCCTGCCCAGTGAGCCCCTTCCCACACCCACGTCTGGGGGGCTGCAGGGGAGGCTGAGGTCACACATGCTGCCGGTGTGGCTCTTGCCATGCAGAGAGGGGTGATTTGTTTTCTGGCAGTGCCTGCTTCCAAACTGGCAGCGTTTTCGTCCCCTCTGCCTGCCCCACACTTGACAGGCTTGTTTGTTTGACACAGAAAAACGCCGTGATTGAAAGCCTGCAGGAGCAAGTGAGCAGGGCCAAGGAGAAGCTGATGAGGCTGATGTCTGCGGAGAGCGGCTGCGGCCCCCGCGTGCTGCCAGCAGCTCCCTGCACCTGGAGCTCAGGGCAGCCTGGGGACACACCAGGGGACTGCTGCCCCCCGGATCCAGAGAGGGATGGGTGGCAGCCCCCCTGCTTGCTGGGTACATCACCTCTTGGCAGCACTGCTCAGGCCCTCCAGAAACATGCAACCCAGGAGCCTGTTTGCTCTCAGGTGCTGCTTTTTAACACAGGGGACAGCATTGAACGTGGCATGAAAGATGTCCGGGAGTGTGGGACACCTGCAGTGCAGGGGCAGCCTCTGGAGCAGCTGCCAGGCCAGGACAACTCAGCTGGTGTAGCCTGGGAGCCATCCCCCAAAGTCAGCTATGTAAACAGTGAGAAGCTGTGGGAAATCTTGCGAGAGTTAAGCCTGGCAAAAGATGGCAAAAACTACAGCCCAGCCTTATCTGCAGGACCCCCACTTGTCAACCGGGGCACCTCAGGCGAACAGGGAGAAACACGGGTGGGCCAGGAGGGCTACCCAGGCATCCACACACCCCTCAGCCCCTACCTGCCAAGGCATCGTCGGAGGATCCCATTGCCTCCTGCCTCCACACGCTTCCCTGGACACGTATCCCCTCGTGCCAGCTGCAGGGTGAAGGAGGTGGGCAGCTGGGGCCGTGGGGAGTCAGCACATAACTCCCTGGGAATAGGAGGGGACATGGCTGGCAGAGGCCCCCTTCACCCCCCAGCACCATCCCCTCCAGCCATCCCAAGGGAGGCCTGCCTCCAGCCAGAGGGGTGGCTGGGATGGCCAGAGTCCCAGGGTGCTTCATCGTGCATCCCGCAGGAGCAGCAGCGGTGGCAGGGCACCCCGAGGGGACCCGCTGAGCCCTCCCTGCGCTCACTGTACTATTACCCAGACTCTGACTCCAGCAGCAGCTCTGAGGAGATGTTTCATGGCTGCCACCGACCCTGCTGCGAGGTTTGCTTCCAGAGCCCACGCGGCTCCCTGGACAGCAGCAGCACGGACACGGACACGGAGCCCAGTGACTGCGAGGATCCCCAGACAGAGCACCGTGGCGGGCCCCAGCCTGTGGTGAATTTCAAAGACGATCTGAAACCCACCTTCGTGTGACTGGGAGCACCCCTGCACCAAAAGCAAGTGCCCTCCCACCCCTGAAACACTGCATGTTTTTTCAGCAATGCTAAAGCCACACATCCCTCTGAGGAATGTGCCTTGTTCTGGAATGTGGGGATCAGGAATAAACCTTGCCCCGTTCTGGTTTGCAGTGTCAGCCCCAGGCTGGTCAGCCGTGACTGCAGGCTGAGTTTGGCTGAGAGGGGGTTGGCAGCACTCAGGGAGGTGGTGGTGGCTTTGTCCTGGCTACTCTGGGCAGCTGCCTGTGTCCCACAGATAGCCGGCACTTCTGTCCATCCTGCTGCCAGCAGTGGAGAGACCAGGGCTGGGGGGTCTGTGAGAGCCCAAACTTCATCTCCTCAGAGAGCTTTCCCTGTGAGACCTGGGTGATTGGCACTGGCAGGGAGCAGTATCCTGCCTCAGAAACAACCATTGCTTCTTGCACACCACTCCATACACACCGACTGAGGACTCCTTCCCCCGAGGCTGCCCGTGCAGAGCATCCCACTGGCATCGCCCCCAGCTGGGGATGGGAGATGGACACCAGAAGCAGTTGTAGGCTGCCACTCACCTGGGGTGTGCTTCTCCCAGGCAAAACAAGGACTTTGGCATGGGGTGTGCACAGCAAGCTTTTGGGTTTTGGTGGGCTTTTTGTAGCATCTGAATGAGAAAATGGAGTCCAAAGGTGATGTCCGTGGAGGTGTCTCTGCATTTTGCTTAGTTCAGGTGCATGGTTGTAGGTGAGACTCAGGTCAGAGCTGAGGGGAAAGACAAGCTAGCCATTGTAAAGGAGGATCTGAAAAGGGTTTCTTTTTTTTTTACTTTGATTTCTGGGTCTTGTGCCCTTTCTGTATGTCTTTGTATGGATGATGTAGTCTGGAATAAGGTTTGTTTAAATTAATATGCTCTGTTTAATTTTTATCTTAGAAATACCAAGAACAGTAAATCCCGTCTGTGTGCCTTTTTGGGGATATTTATCGTGGCATTTGAGCTTATCGTTGCCTCCACAGGATTTCAGGATGCTGAGACCTGATGCCCAGTGCAATATAAACCTTCTGGAGAAAGGCTTGATTAAAAGGGCAGGTGTCAGAGGAATCCCAGACCTGGTTATGAACAAAGCATGTTAGCACTGCCCTCTCCGTTACCCTTTATGATGGTGAAATCCCTCACTTCTCTCTCCCTTCACTGGCGTCACCTTTTTTCTCCCTGTTGCCTCTGCAGTTTTCCAAGCTTGCATGTAGGGCAAATCACCAAACTCAGTAATCTTGTAAGGAACAATATTCCCACAGCCCCTGCTTGCTTTTAAAATGGAAACACTCCAGACAGAGTGTAATTTTGTGTGTGTGTGTCACTTTTTGCTAATAGAAACAGTTTTCTTTCAGTTATTCTTTCGCAACTGTCTGAGCTCTGGCCTGGGTGAAACGCACTGACTGGGAGGGTTCCCTCCCTGTGCGGGGCAAACCCGGGGGCTCCCTGCAGTGGGACTGGGGATCTCTGTCCCCAGCGCCTGCCAGCCGCCTGCAGTTCCGCAGCGCTCGCAGCAGGTGCTGCTGCTGCCACGCCGGGCGTGCCCGCAGCCGCCGAGTACATCCCACGGCATCGCCGCGCTGCGACAAGGCGGGGGACACGCACGCCCTAGGGACCCTATTAAATATGGGTCAAAACCACTTCTCCCCACCCCCAAATGTGTTTAGAATAACACTTTGCTCTGGGGCTGGGAAATACTGCAGCACAGTCAAAGGAAATGATCAACCATGAATCCACGTGGAAGCGGCTGATATAAAAATTAACTTTAAATCCACTAACTGCAGAAAAACCCTCCAGAGGACTTTGAACCTAGGGTTTGTTTGGAAACTCACTGCTGGAATTTGAGGTCGTTGCTTTTCTGTGTGGTGACCAGCAGCCACTACCTGAAAACTGCCTAGCTTGTGGATGCACCTACTAAGGAGGCCAAGAGCATTGTGACTTTTGTCACAAATAGTGTGTCCAGCAGGACCAGGGCAGTGATCATCCCCTGTATTCAGCACTGGTGAGGTCACACCTCAAATCTTGTGTTCAGTTTTGGGCCCTTTCCTTGCTGATGGTCATGTCACAGCCAGGATGAGATCTCTCTCCATGCCTGCTTGTTGGACCTTGGCAAGATCCAGGAAGGCAGGAAGCCTTGAGGCTCTTGTGCTGCAACCACCTGCCATGGCTCAGTCTGCCTCTGTTACCCTGCCAGCTTGCCACTGTTCAGGAAATAAAAAAATGGGTCTGGATTGTGATTCAGCTGCCTGGTTAAAAAAAAAAGAAAATAAAAGGGAAAAAATGAAAAGAGCTTTGTTAGCTATGGCAGAGAGGGATTATGACAGGCGAGGGATTATGACAGGCTCTCTGGCACGGGAGTGCTGACCATTGGTGTGGACATTTCCCCACTGCCTCATGTTGGCCTCAGCAGCTGGGATCTGTGGGAACCTCTTGCTCTGATCTTTGATACCGCGTGCAGTTATGAGAAATAATGAGTATTTGAAGTACTGCGAGAGGGAGAACCCTCGGGTGTCTGTCCTTGGCCCAGAGTAACCACACTGTGCAACCCCTGGAGACAGTGGCTGTCCTGTGGTGCCACATCTGTGTGGAGACATTCCTGTGGCACAGTGCGGAGGAGCAGTAGTCAGGGGCCCTTCGACTCCAAGTAGCCTGTGCTGCAGGTGGTGAGGAGGTGAGGGAGCACCCACATCTGTACATGACCTCCACATGTCTGGAAGAAGCTCCAGAAAAGTCTTCCCTGAGTCTGATAGCCATGAGGGCTGTGGAGAAGCACACTCCTCCAGAGCAGCATTACTCTCCTGAGCCCCAAAACCAGGCCTATGTCTTACCTTACCCAGTTTTTCAGGACTGTCTTCTTGGCCTCTACCTCCAGCTCTGCACTACTGCAACGCCAGATGCTGCTGTTACCCCAAGGTCTGCGCTTGCAGCCGGAGCAGCAAAGCTGTGGATGTCCAGTTGTGACACCAAATGTATCAGTGTAAGCTGCATCCTGATTGCTGGCCTTGTGCTCAGGCACAAAGCACTTGGGGAAGTCCATGGAGACAGGAAAAAAAAGCCATCAAAAGAGCTGTGGATGGCTTCGTGGTTGATGTGAACTGCAGGAACTTTCTGCTACATGACATGGTCATGCCCTATGGACCTGATCGATCCCTGCACACACCTCGCTGAGCAAGTGCATGGGATACTGCCACACAGTTCCAGGAGTTTCTTTCTCTCATTAAGAGGGTGTACTGAAGCAGCTGGAGCACATTCACCTTGGAATGTGTACCCCTCAGTGTCTACAGTGGGGTTCCTTGCTTTCACACCCACGCCACCACCTTTCCCCTGTGTAGAGGTGCCTGTAGCTGAGCTGGTTTTCTTCTAACTCAGGCATCTGTAGCTGCATGCTTTGTGCTGCCAGAGCACAATCATTTACGTAAGGATTTTTTTTTTNTTTTTTTTTTTTTTTTTTTTGTCCTGGAGGTTCTTGCAGACAGGATGGATACGAGGGACTTTGTCCTGCCAGGCAGCTAGATAAAGCACTCAGTGATTCAGCATTTATTGCACCCTACACAGATTCCTCTGTTATCATACCAGCAGGAATGTGGGGCTAGAAGGGATCTCCTAGTCATCATCATATTTCCCAGCAATGACAAGCACTGAGTCAAAGTCCCTCTTGTTAATTTATCACAGTCCATCTTAAGTCATTGGGAATTTTCTTGGCAGGTTATTCAAGAACCTCACTTTGACAGAAGGAAACTTGTTTCTGATTTGCAGCCCACATTTTTTCATAGCCTATTTTTGTCTACTTGTTCTCATGCCAATGCTGTCTTCTAGTTAGTAGCTGTTCTTCTTTCCCATTCTCCAACCTACTCTCTTACATGCTGATGAAGAATGTGGCCTCTTCTTCCCAGGATCCCTGGTCTACTCAGGGAAGAGACTGTCTATTTTTAGTTCCCTCTAGCAGCTCATACTTACCCCTCTTTCAGTCTGCAGGGAGGCACTGAGGGAGAGCCCTGGTTTTATTGCTACCAGGTCATACCCTTCCCTTGGCAGCCAGGTAAGGATGGCTGTATGCACTGTTCCCTGCCTCCAGCAGCACAGGAGTCCCAGGATGCTGGGACAGGATCATGTTCACCTTTGAAAAGAGAGAAGAAACACCCATTGGGAATTAGGACATCAGAAAGGCGGGTCAGAAACAGGAAAAATTCCTGTGGGTCATCAGAAAGCTGACATTTTCTCTGCAACTCTGGGGTTCCCAGCACCCTTTGGGTGCTAGATTTACCACTAGTATTTTAATAATCTCACAGAAGAAAGGCTGTCCATCCATGTTCCTTTCAACACACCTCCTGCAATTGCTGACAGATGCACCTGTGCCTGGCAAGTGCAGAAACCATGAAGAGCTTTTATTTCTTGGAGTTTCCCATGGCTCAGAAAATCCATAAGGACCTGAGTTCCTTAGAAAGCCCCCGACACCTCTCAAGGGGTTCACAGGAGGGGAAAATGAAAGCACACCCTCTGCAGTGTCCTGATGACATGATCCACCATAGCAATAGCATGGATATTTTGTTGGACAAGGTGAATGTAATGAGCAAGGCACCCTTCTGGAGTTGTGCACTGGTTTCCAGGCAATTACATCTCGTATCTAACCCAAATGAGTCGGGTGATATTTCAAACCAAAGGGAACGGCAGGAATAATGTTAGCTGATGCAATCGCACCTTGAATTTACAGCAGTGCTAGGCGGATCCATGAACAGTGGGATACTCTGTACATGATTACAGCAAATTCAAGCCCTTGTTTGAAAGCAGCTGGGTTTTGGTTGGGTATTTTTAACAGTCCCCCAAATACAGGTGGTGGATAAAGACTTCCTTTCCTCTGACAGGTGAATCTTTCATTGATGGTGAATTACACTTTGGCAAATATCAGTTAATTTCCTCGCTATTACAGCCTTTTTCGTGCCAGTAACAAAAACACATTTAGAGCTCTCCTGCTTCTGTAGTCCATTCTTCACAACCCTCCAATGGCGAGGTCCTTTTCCTAGTTCTGCTAATAACTGATAGGAGCATGCTGCAGTCAATGGGGGAGCCAGGCTCTCCCATCCCTGGAAGCCCAGCATTACTGGGTACCTGCTGTGCCTCAGTACAACACATTTGGGCTAAATACTCACTGCCTTCTCATAGAAAAAAGCTCCCAGCCCCCACTGCCTTCAGCCACAGCTGCCTGAGGCCATCTGAATTAAGCCTTTAAACCAGACAACAACAATAACAAACCCAATAACAACAACAAAGTGTATCCAAGGATGACATGGGGTCTAATTTACTCAAGGAGGAAACTTGGGAGTCAACAGCCCTGTCTCCTCTACTGAGTGTTATGCTCATCTCAGAGAGAAAACCCACAGTCTCTTCTGTCTCTCACTGGCACTTGTCATTCAAGTGAACACAAGGCCACCTCCCTGAGCTGCATCAAGACTTCTTCACTGTCTATATGTTTGCAAAACTGGCTCTGAGTGTTTCACCAGCAAGGCCAGAGTGACCAGTTGACCCGTCAAAGAACAGGAAAACATGAGCCAATGCTCCCAGGTGGGTCCTTTTCAACTTCCTCAAACAGCAGGTTTTGGATGGCAGTGAAAATCCCAAATGTCCTCTTGAAAAAGCGAGTGGGAGGCTAGAGAAGGTGGAGAAGGAGTTCAGACAACAGTCTGGAGTATTAACAGGGGAGACCAAAGTTTTTGCTGTTGAGAAGTTGTTGTATGTGGATGGTTTGTTCACAACAGCTGGTTTTAGTGAATTGAATAATATTTCTGTGCATGTTCATACATGTATTTGTGTCCTTACACAGAGGAAATACATCCCACTTTCTCAGGATCATCCCACCGTCTGGAAAAATTGGAATTTGACAATCATCAATCAGAACTAGACAAGAACCCTGCTCCGCATCAGCAAGTATGTGATTTCTACCACTAGGGAAAGATTTTTCTAGATAATGACAGCATTAGAAACAACCCCACAAGCATGTGAATTATGTCTGGTAAAGCACTTAAATAAAAAAAAACATCTTGCAGCTTTCCTCTGGGAAAAATGAGTGCCCTGCAACGCAATCAGACCCTCGGCTGCAGGGGGGCCACACTCCTACAAGGAGAGATGACACCTTTATGCTGGACACAGCAGGGGCCTATTTATTTTACAGAATTGGGCTATCCTCCCCCTGATCCAGACAGCATCAATCTTGGAGCAGCAGCAGGAGGTAGGGTAGGTTTTGCACTGACCACCTACCTTCCGGTACAGCTGGAAATCTAGGAACAATATTGTTTCCAACATTATTCATTGGATTTCCAGATCGGTGCCAAGCCCTGTGCAGCTAACAGCTGAGCAGCAGAGATTCTGTCTCTCCTTTTACAGGATTATTGTAAAATAATTTCCCTCTGTGACCAGTTTAGGCCGTTCTATGCACAGTCATAAATGAGACATTGACTTCTAAAGATCTTCCTACCCTTAGGGTGGCAGATGAAAGAATGGGTCACAGCTTTGTTCTCTGCAACGTGCCTGGAAGTGTTGAGAGACACGCTTTCCTTACAGGGAAATTTCCACTGTCTCCTTGGATTTGCAAGTTTGCAACCTACCTGTAGAGTATAAAAGAAATGCTGGGCTGACCAAAACAGATGTAAGAAATTGATTTGCTCATGCCATTCAGGCAGCAAGAGCTGTTCTGCTGATGTCTGTGTCTGTGTGAAAGAGCACAGTGACTTCCACCTTTAACATAAACCTTGTGGCTTTTTTCAGCAACTCAGCAAGCATGCCCAAGCCCAGGATAACAGAAATACCTTTAATAAACCTGAATATCATCTTTGTAAAAAAAAAGTGATCAGTGTAAGGGAAGTTCATGACACTATGCTGAAAAGCATGTTGCTCAGACTAATTCAGCTGCTCAAGCAGATTGCTCCTTTAACACTACCTATGACTTAAGTCGGTATAATACCACTATTTTTATGACTCAGCAGTCACCAATGGAATAAATTAATTCAGGGGATGTTCCAGATAATGAGGAATTTGTCCTGCAGCAAAAAGGTCTCCAATGAAGAGTAAAATATTAGAAGCCCAGAGTACACAGCTATTAGCAGATTTTGATAATTGGTGAGAATGGAAATGAGAAAAACAAAGGTGAAAAAAAGTGAAATACTTTATGATTGCATTATCTAACAATTAACATTCCTGTGCATAGGGATGCATAATATCCCCTGCATATAAAGGCTGCACAGCATTTCCTATAAAAATATCTTGGATTCACTTGTTTATAATTTTCAGAGTGATGAAAAGTTAAAATGAAAGTGATTCAGGACATTTCCAAGAAAAAGGCTAACAAAAATGCATTTGTCCTGTTTCAAGTATGTCTTAGTTTTTTGTCTGAGGCACTTCCTCACACCATACGAACTGGAAATCTAGCTTTTATGGGTCTTGACAAAAGCAATCCAAACTGGACCACACTTTACGACCTTAAAAAATCATAGACCACATAGGTGTGTGGAGGCTTATTAGCACTTACTGGACAAAAAGCCATCCCCAAATCATCCCTGGGAAGTCCACCCTGGCTGAGTATGCTCTGTGTCCTTGCAGCTTCTGGAGCAGCTGTGAGCACCCGTCACCTGGGCTGTGCACAGGTGGTGGCCAAGCCCACCCCACCTGCCAGGCATTGCGGTGGGAGGCTGCACTGAGCCGAGAGGAGAGTGGGGTTTATCTCATTAAGTGATGACCACCACCCTGGCTATGAAACAGCATGGCAGGAGAAGTGGTTGTGAAAGCCAGCTGTGGGAGGAAAGAGGTAAATCTGTTTGAAGAACCTGCTGTGACTGGGGCTGGAATAGCTGGGGGAGGAGGTGGTATAAGAGGGAAAGATAGTGTGACTGGGGCAGAGGCGGGAACGGGGGAAGGCTGATTTTCTGAATCTACAATGAACAGCAATCAGGACAGAGAGAAGGATCAAGCCACTGAGGATTGGGTTTGGGAGCACCTGTTGGGCAAAAAAGAAAGTGAGGGAGTAGGGAAAAGAGCAGAAGTGAAAAAAATATGTGATGGCAGGACAAGCCAGGTGACTGGGAGGGGAACAGAGGTAGGGTGTGGGCATGACTTGAGGTGGGATGCAACTAGTAGAGACAGGAGTGGGGAGAGGAAACACCCTAACTTGACAATGGTGGGACAGGGAGCAGAGGAGGTAGCAAAGGAGCTATTTGCTTTCAAGGGTCTGAAAGAAGAATAGGATTGAAGAGAACATGGATGGCAAGAAGCAAAAAGCTCCTGGTGGTACATATTGCTCTCCAGAGTTTGGGACAGAAATGAGGCATCCTTAGATTTTCATCTCATCTGCTCCCAGCATGTGAATCTGAAAGGCAAGTTTCTGGTGCTTCCCTTCCTACTGCCACCCTAACCTTTGTTAGATGGAGAGGTCACAGTCACCTTGGTTGTTTCTGCCAGTCCCTGAAAGAGGCCTCTGTTGGGGGGCTGTTACAAGTGGTGGATGTGCATAGCATGGCATCCTTGCTAAGCTGAGTTGGCTTTAAAACAAACTGACCAGGATCCTAAAAAGCAGAACACTGTAGTCTGTGCCAAAATGACTCTGAAATCAAGCATTCAGAAGTTACAGAAGACTGGAATTAGAACAATGTGCACAAACCTAATTTGGCTTAATTTTGGCATGTATGACTTTGTGGAAAAGAGGCCTGGAAGGGACCTCAAGGAGCCATCTGGGGACTCCAGTCCATCTCTTTCTCCCAAGGCAGGAACAATTATTCCTAGATCATTCTTGACAAATGTTTCTCAAATCTTCTTTTGTGAGACAGACATTAATTACAGGATCACATATTTTTTTCTTAATGGCATCCTGCCTCAGTGCATAAAATATACTGGGACCATGCTGAGAAGGAGACTGGGAACACAGCTGGAGAAAGGACAGGCTCATGGTTCAGCTTGTGGACTGCTGCCCTGGAGAGCTGTCTGTGCTTCAGAGTTCCTGGGTGGTCACGTAAATCCAACTTCTCCTGGGCAGTCATTAATTGTGGTTTCTCCATTTTCTGGGTGCACAGTTTGAAAATACTGACTCTGATTTATTTGTCCATGCTTGGTGCCCTGTTTCAATACAGTGTTAGGGCTTTAATTTTACTACCACCACCCAGAGTGCCCAGACCTCATGGCATTGGTTCTCATACACTGGGAAATAAAACTGAAGTTCTTGTGTGCCATACTCAGCACTGGCTGTCATATGTCACTCTTCTCCCACTTCTCTTCTGACCCTGCCCTGTGCACTCTGTCAGCTTCTATCTCCCTAGACCCTGCTTACTCTGCTGAAATGTGTACAGAACCTCACAGTCAGGAATGTGATTCCCAGATCCTCTATTTTTTTTAATAGACAATTCTTCTGACTATTTTGTCAAGTTCAGGTTTCTCCATAGCCACCTCATCCTCAGAGGTACATGCATTCAGTGCTATTAATTACACCAGTAATTAATTACCTCAGGGAAAAAGCAGCAAATCGCACAAGAACCAAGAGCATACAGGACACCAGGAACTACCGTAGTGGATCACAGAATCATCACAGGAATGAGGAGGATGGAAGTGACCTCTGGAGATCACCTAGTTCAACCCCATCTTATTCAAGGTGGGTCAGCTACACCTGGTTATCCAGGACTGTGTCCAGTCATGTTTTGTACATTTCCAGAGATGGAATCATAGAATGGTTTAGGTTGGAAGGAACCTTAAAGATCATCTAGTTCCAGCCCTTCTGCTGTGGCAGGGACACCTCCCACTAGACCAACGTGCTCAATGCCCCATCCAACCTGGCCTTGAACACTTCCTCCACAACTTCTCTGAGCAACCTCTTTCAGTGCCTCACCACCCTTACAGTACAGAATTGGATACACAGAAAAGATGAGGCCTCATGACCTCTCCAGGTCTGTGATGATCCACAGAGTAAAAAGATGTTTTCTGGTGTTCAGGAGGAGTTTAATGTTTTAAGTAATGCCTATTGCTTCTTGTCCTGTCAGCAGGCACCTATCTTCCTTTTTGTCATTCCCTCCCACCAGATATTTATACACATTGATGAGATTCCCCGAGCCTTTTGTTTTCTAGGCTGAACATTCCCAGCTCTCTGTCTTCCCTCACATGACATGTGCTACAGTGCCTTAATCATCTTTGTGCCCTTTGCTGGAGTCACTCCAGTAAGTCCATGTCTTTCCTGTACTGAGGCCAGAACTGGGCACAGGACTCCAGGTGTGGCCTCACCAGCGCTGAATAGAGGGGAAAGATCACTTGTCTTGACCTACTGACAATGCTTTTCCTAATGCAGCTTAGGATGTTCCTGTCTGTCCTTGCTGTGAGGGAATACTGCTGGCTCATGGCCTCCAGAACCCCTCAGGTCCTTCTCTGCAGAGTCCCCAGCCCACGCAGGTGCATGGGGTTGTTCTTTCCCAGGTGCAGGACTTTGCATTTCCCTTTGCTGATCTTCATGTGATTCCTCTCTCATCAACTCCCCAGCCTGTCCAGGTTGCTCTGGATGGCAGCACATCAGCTGATGTATCAGCTCCCCCCAGCTTTGTGTAATCTGTAAATTTGCCAAAGGTGTACTCTGTCGCATCATCCAGCTCATTAATGATGATGTCAAAAAGTATAAGACCTGGTAACAGAATATACCTCTAGTGACTGGCCTCTAGCTGGACTTTGTGCCGCAGACCATGACACTCTGGGTCCACCTATTCAGCCGTTTTTTGATCCACCTCCCTGCCCATTTAGGTAACTCATACCTTGTCTATGAGGATTTTATGGGAGAGAGTGTCAAAAGCCTTGCTAAAGTCAATGCAAAAAACATCATTGCTCTCCTCTCATTCACGAAGACACCCGTGCTGTGGAAGGCTGTCAGGTTGGTTAGGTCTGTTTTCCCCTTTGTAAATCCTTGCTGACTACATTTGATCACCTCCTTGTTCTTCGTCTGTATGGAAATGGTTTCCATGATTTCTTGCTCCATTGTCTTTTCAGGGATTGAGGTGAGGCTGACCAGACTCTTAATTTCCCAGATCCTCCTTCTTGTCCTTGTTGAAGACAGGAGTGGCTTTAGGCTTTCTTCCAGGCCTCAGGAACCTCTTCTGATCAGTGGAATCTTTGAAAGAGTTATTAAGAGAGATCTTTCAATTATGTTATCCACTTTTCTCAGCGTTTTTGGCCCCCTTGCTAAGGGGCCTGGGATTCCTGAAGGACACTGTCACCGGTAAGGCTTCCTTGTGGGTCACTTACCCCTGCTTACACCTTTTGTACATTTCCTTTTTATGTCAGAGTTTAGTCACAACCTCTTTGTTCATCCATACATGCCCCCTGCCACTGTTGCTTAATTTTCTTCTTGTCAGGAAGAACCACTCTTGAGCTTTGAGGAGATGATTAAACAGCTCAATCTTTGGTTTCTAGTTCAAGATCTTGATCCTTATTGTGGCCTGAGCAAGATGTTTCAGAGCATTTTATAAAAGTTCCCATATGTCCACACTTTGAGTGTGATTTGAATTCAAACAGCATGTTTCATACCCTTTACCATAAAAAGGGATCAGTGTTACCCAGGCTCTTGCCCATCAGTGACTTTCAGAGTCCAGTTAGAAATATAACTGTCTTCCTGTCACCTCCTGCAAGGCTTCTTACTCCAGAGGCCACTTACCAGGCAGACCTTTCAAGAGTCCTTCCATGAGTGTAGAGAAGAGATAGGCTTCTCTAGGGAAAGTTTAAAAGCAACCACACTTGAGAACTAGAATCATCTCCTGGAGAAGTCTCTCACCTTCCAGTGACTAGAATAAACTTCTATTTTTAAATGCCTGAAATACACAATAACTGCTTAATTTAAAAATACTCCCTTCTGTTGCTTTTGAAAGTGCCGCCTTTCCTGCTAATTGCATTGTGCCCTTGTTCCTGTGCTATGAGATGAAGAGAATATGCTTTTGAACTCAGAATGGCATCATCAGCTTGATATGGCTTAAATCCAGTCCAATTAAAAATACATAAATGTGGCACTTCCCTTAAGTCAGATGTCCTGAAATGACTCCTTTATAAAAAGGCATTGTTAATTCTAGCAGGCCTTTTCTGCTCGTAGACTTTTTCCTTGGGGGTCATTTGTAGTGTCTCCTGCTCCAATCATGCTAACCTGGTTTAAGCTCACCCATTTCCTTTCTGTGTCCTTACATGCCTACTCATTGTTGCCTGTTGAGTTCAGCCTTGCTCAGGCTGCTGGCTTGCAGCCTCTCACAGGGTCTGAGAGGAGTGCTCATCCAAGTCTTGCAGAACAGCATATGAGCAATAGCGGCTGGGCTCGATCAGGAGATAAGCTTTGCTGGCCATTAGCAAAACAATGGACTGTACGCTCAGTGCCGCTAAATACACAAAATAAACAGGGAGAGGAAAAAAATAGGTTCCTCGTAACAATCACGGTCACAAAATGTTCAGGAGGAAATGAGATTCTGGAAAAGATTGGTTGGGGTTTTTTTTAAAGGAATGCAATTGTTTCCATTGATTTCTAGGGCTTTTTTGTGCTTTCATGGTACTGGTTTCTTGTTTCCAGCCAGTTAGATCTTGCTGCCTGATCCTGTATCCTGCCTTTTAGAAAGACTTTTGAATTATGTCTAATAGGCTGAAGCAAAAGCAACATGGCTTGTTAGCCTGATCAAATTAGGAGGTGTGCAGAGTGTAAAAGATTTTACGATGTCAAGCAGTCTACAGGGAATTAGGGGAAAGAGGCATGTTTTATGGGCAACACCCAGGACTCATGTTTTAAAGACACAGCAGAAAGTCTTCTCTGTTCTGATTCCTGTGCCTACTTTAAAGTTTTGTCTTTGCAAACCCCGTAGCCTATCTACGTATTTGCTAACTTCTTATATTTGATAGCTCAGTTTCAGTGCCATATTTTCCCAGATGTTTTAGAGATTTGAGAGAGAGCTCTCCATTTAAAAACAGCTGTCTCTCCATCTCAGGGCAAGGACAGCTGTCAACACCAGATGTACAATGCAAGATGCAGCAACAATTAGTAACCATTTGCCAGCCAAAGATGAAGGAAGTAGTGTGCGATGGTGATTAGTGAGCAGCCGGGGACAGGGATCATTAAATCAATTAGAGTGCTTGGCAAAAACTCAATGAACCAAATGAAAATACTGTAACATTTTTGGCCACTTCAGAATTAGCTGTGCATTTTCTCCCAGGTTCTGAAGAGAATCACCACTTTTAATTTGGGGCTGCAAACTAGAGACCCCAGTTCATAGGCGAGACATCCAACAGTGCAAGGTTGCTGATGTAGCTGATGTATGTAGAACGACCAAGGTTTGATGGCTCTATTCAACCATTTTGCTATGTGTTGTGTATTAGAGAGCAATCATTCCTCTCTGCAGACATACTATAGCATGATTTGCCTTGTGGATATCAAGAATGGCTCTAACCCACCAAGCACTATTGTCCTCTTTCTCCCTTGCAGAGCTGGCTGTCCTGGGGAGACCTGTGCCCATGCAGTTATTTTCAGCCAGGGTAAAAACAGCTGCAACAGCAAGAGCTGGATGAGCATTTCATTGCAGTTAAGGATGGTAATTTCATTCTGCAGGGAGCCCTTCCAGCAAGGACAGCATCCCAGGCAGGCTTCACCAGGCACATTGCTGCTTTCTTTGCTTCTTTGGTGATGTAGATGTCTATTCTCAACAGCCTTTTCTCCTGTTGGCACCTTGCACCATGTGCAATGCTTTCTTTCCAGAAACTATTTCAGCAGGAACTAGCGAATCCTCTTCCTGCGTTTGTGAGTAGGCACAATAAACCTCATCACCCTGGTGCAACATCCCCCAGATGTCTGAAGGAGGAAGCAGAGAAAAATCTCCTTTGTTGGCTGTTGTGCCTGGCTCCCTGTACAACTTCTAGGTCACTGTGATGACTTGGAAACCCAGCCTGGCTCTTTTCCCCTGCACATGCCTTTCTCATATGTCTACCAAGATCCAGCTAAAGAGTAGTCCTAATCCTGGGGCTGTAGTTAAAGCTGTCTATCCCTCCAAGATTTTCTCAAAAGAACTGAAGGCCTCAGGAACCAGGCTGGCTCTAACTCTGTTTACTTTGAAAGTCTCCTCAACAGCCAGTTTGGAAGTTGATTGGGGAGGCAGGGAAATAGTGACCATGGGACATTCACAGGGCCTTTCACTAATACTGTAGTACAGAGAGAGCAAATGGATGTCAGTCTTGGGCTGCTTGTCTGAATCTAATGTGAGTGAGATGATATACACAGAAGAGACAAAAAAATTTTTTCTAGATTTGAACCCTTCCAGATTCCTGAGGAAATGGGCATAGATTTTGCTTTCCAGAAAACAAGTATCTGGAAGACTTGTCAAAAGCTCATTAAACTGACAGAGCTTCTCTGGCTCTGGACACCGTTGTTTTCCTGGGTTATTTGTGAAGACAGTGTGGTCAGACAAATGCTGGGAACTGCCCACCTGAAGAAGATGTTCTCCTGGCATGATGGGAAACCTGATGCTTTTGTCAAGAGCCAGTGGATAAAACCAACCTTAAACCTGTGCAGAACATCATCAGGAAGGATTTAATTCCACAGAAGGATGCATTTGCCTGCTTACTGAGTCACTGATGTTTTCCACATGTTGCCATATTGCCATGAACCTGTATTTGGTGTCTCTGCTCATTCAACTCCACTGCTAATTTGGAATACAGAAGTTGTCTGTAGCTTCTGTCACATTGAACTGTTTGGACCACTTGGCTTTATTGGTTCTGGCAAACTTACCTGGAGTCTTGCAAGGCCTAGGTGCACACACATCCAGATCAGCAAAACATCAGCTATCCTCTGACGCAATTGTTGGTGATGACATATTTTGTGACAGGAAGTGATTGCAAAATAGTGGGTTCTCAGGATTAAAAACTTGTGTCCTGCTCAGAAACATGAATGCAACTGCTATGTTCTAAACATAGATTCCTTCGGGTTTTGTTCTGGGACAAAAATCAAAACCACTTTTCAGGATTTATTGTTTAATCATTAATGCCTGGGCAGTCAGTAAATTTGTTACTGTTACAATCTCTGATTTTCCACTGGAAAAAAAAAAAGCAAAGTTAAAGTTCAACCATAACTATTGAGTTTGCCCATGCCAATCAAACAAGAGACAAGCCATTACAATGTCTCACTAACTTGTTCTCTGGATAATTGCCTTGGCAATATTAAGGAGTTATATCTAAGACTGGTAGATCCATTAATATAATTTAGATTCTCTAGCATAGCAAGGTTCGAAACAGCCTCGAATGATTGCACCGTTATCAGACTAGCAGAGGTAGCCCTCTCACCGTGCCTTCTGGTGGAATGACCCAGAAAGAGCTCCAAGGTAAGCAAACAGAAAATCTTCCTGCTGATCACTTGAAAAGGAAGCAATGAAGAAAGAAAAAAGCAGGAGTTCCCTGTGCAGGAGCATGTCTACTGGTTCCTGTTGGAGCACGCCTATTCAGTGTCTGATTAAAATGACTGAAATTTATGGTTGATATATAAAATGCAAACAGACAAATGAAAACCCCTAAACGAGCAAACAAAACCCCTCCCCTACTCTTCTCCTGAGCTCCACAGAGCTTTGTTCTACCCAGAACTTGTACCAATTTTCCAATTCACTGCCACCTTATGGCATTTCAGAGAGATAACACCTCAGTAATTTCTTTTGGACACTTTGTGTGTTCAGGCAACCTCCCTGGAAACTTGTACCTTACAGAGACACGACAGCTGTAAAACTGCCCCGTGCAGACTTGGAACAATATTAATGCTTGAGATGCTGGATTAGAATAGCTTGTGAAAACTGATCATTAAAACGTCAATTCTATTTATATTTGCAGATTCTAAAGGGAGGTCATTTTATCAGCCAAGGGGCCAAAAATAAATACGGACTTTGCAATGTTGTCAAAAGAGAATCTTTCAGTCTAAAAAAGCAACTAGCTCACTCATGACTCTCACAAATGGTTTTAATTGTCAGTCCATTTTTGAAATTGAGGATGAAAGCTTAATAGATGCCCTTACTGTGTGGGTTTAGGGTTTTTCTGAGAGTAGCCTTAGCTAAAGAAAGAATCTATGAAAAGACTAACAGAAATTGGAGGTGCTTTATACTTTTCCATCCCCTCAAATACATCACAATCTTCCCTTAAAACACACTTGTGGTTTCCTGGCAGATGAGAAGATGCTATGACTTGAATGGACAGGCTTTGGAGACTTGGTTGCTTAATTATTACTTGGAAATATGTGCAGGATTGCCAAATATGAAATACTGCAGCTGGGATTTTTGTAATATGCATTCCCCCCGTGGATGGATAGGCTTGGTATTCAGAAAAGTGTTATTAGTAGCAACCAAGTTGTGGTTTTGATACAGATTACTGTGGTATTGAAGAGGAAGCAGGGTGATTTCAGAGAATGGCTATACCAGATAAAGGAGGACAAGCACAAAGTTATTTTCATGAAGTAGCTTGTTCTCTGTAAGTGAATGAAGTTGATTTCCCATTTTTATTATCAGGTTGCAGACTCATTACAAAGCTTTAAGGGACATTTATCAAATGGGCACCATCAGTATAAATTATGCATCAGTGTGATTTTTATTTACCACTATCATGAGTAACAGCAAATGCTGAAAAGCAAAGAGCTCACCCTCCCTCACCTGCTATTTTTCAGACTGCCAACTTTTTCAAGAAATAAAGCTCATCTGTCTCTCCTAAGTCAGTTCTCCTGTTTATGCAGCCATTTGCAAGAACTTTGTCAGAAAATAAGAAAATGTGATTTGTGTTAGCATTTTGATGCCCAAAGCCAGAAAAAATAATGACTGGAATGCCTGGTGGTACATTTCAGGTAGAAGAGAGCTGGCCACTGCCTGGTGGCATATTTACTTTTTCGTTTTATGTAAGAATGCTCTTCAGAGAGCAAACCCAATCTGTAATCCTAATTTTTGACAACGGCTCTACCAAACAGGAGGGAAAAATGTCATTTTCATTGTTGGCAGTTTATTGAAGCTGCGTCTAAGCAACATTTGACACAGTGGTGTCTCAGAGGGGGCCTGGAGCAGTGAGTATGGTAGGGTGGCTTGGGGTGGCTGCACTACCACTCCTATGCTGTGACTTCAGTGTCTCTTTTAGCCCTTGCTAGGGAACACCACTCTCACCTGTCAGGATCCCAGGTGCACAGGTAGATCTTGAAGAATCAAACCTTAAACAGTCTCATGGCCTTTGTAGTAGGTAAAACCATTCACCACTTATCAGGGAGGAAAAAAAGGCTTCCAGCAAGCCAAGCACCCTGGGGCGAGCAAAGTGCTGAACAGAACCATTTTGAGAGACTGGGTTTGTTTTTTGCTTTGGAAAACAGCTCTTGTAAAGGATAAATTTTAGCTGCCTTTGGCCAGGTCTTTGTTTGGTCACATAGCAATGGTGTTCAGAACAGGGCTGGAAAAAAAGTAAATCTGGCAATATTTTGATGCCTTGAAAACAAAACAGCAGATCTTAGTTAGTCTCTAACACTGGCAAAATATGTTTCTGCAAGTCCAAGTCATTTTGTTTGTGGTATAAACTATTCTGGCAAGAGCACTTCTTTTTTAATGGCATAAGCAAGCGGTGATCAGTTTTTGCTGATGTCTGCCGAGTAATTTCACTGAGGTCACAGCAGGCAGCAGTGCTCCAGCGCTGGCTTTGCCAAGGCTGGGAGCCGCTGCCCCCAGGAGATGCTCCAGAGCCCTGAAGAAGGACAAGTTCTTCCAGAACAGGGCCTGGAACTCTGGCCAAGGCCAAGCTCAATCTACCCGTGGTGGCAGCGGGACCTAACTATGAGGGTGTTTAGTGCCTCAATACAACTGTTTCCTGTGAGGAAGCCTTGCTGTTAACAGCTGAATTGGGAGGACTTTCTATGAGAGCCTTGATCTTCTTTCTCCTGCTTGGCCCTTGGTGCAGAATGGGTTCACCATCGCTTCATGAACCACATCCACGACTGTTCCTGCCTCCTGTCTCCTGCCAGAAAGTTGGAGAGGGACTGTTTACAACAGTTTGTACTGACCAGGCAAAGGGGAATGGCTTCAAACTCAGAGAGTAGGGTTAGATTAGATATTAGGAAGAAATTATTTACCATGAGGGTGGTGAGACACTGGAACAGGTTATCCGGAGAAGTTGTGGATGGCCCATCCCTGAAACTGTTCAAGGCTAGGTTGGATGGGCTTGGAGCAACCCGATCTAGTGGAAGGTGTCCCTGCCCGTGGCAGGGGGGTGGGGACTGAAGGGTCTTTAAGATCCGTTTCAACCCAAACCATTCTATGATTCTATAGCACCACTGTGGGCGTCAGCACCATCTCTTTCACGGCTCAATGAAGCAGAACCGCAACACCTCTGTGCCTGACGGGTTTTGGGCACAAATCCTGCAATTTCGTGTTTCCTTCCGCGCTGCCCCACGCGCGCTCCAGGCGGGACAGGCCGCGGGGGCGCGCCCGAGGGGCGGTGCCCGGCCGCGCTACGCATGCGCGCTGCCCTCCCCCGGCCCCACAGAGGCGAGCGGCCGTGCCCCGTCGGGAGCGGGCGCGTCCGTGGCCCCGCGCCTCGCGATTGGTCCCCGCCAGGCAGCCTCATCGCCGCCAGCCAATCGCAGCCCGCGGCCGCTCTCCGCCTCGGGCTGCGGCTTGAGGGCGTCCCAGGGCAGGGTGACGGAGGCAGCGCGCACTTTGATTGGCTCTCCCTCCTCGGCTCCAGTCGAGTTGGCCCGGCGATGGCCGGAAGGGAGCCCTCCTTCCCATTGGCCGCCCGACCGCGCTGCTAGGGCGGCGGCGGCGTCCTCCGATTGGGTGTCTGCTTCACTTCGGGGAGAATCGGTCGTGCCCGCGATGGTTCCGTGATTGGTTCCGGCCAGTTACAGGCATTCCCGTAACGGCCTCGGGATTGGCCCCGAGAAGACTCGGGCGTTTCCGTGACGGCCTCGGGCCGGGGGCTCGCGGGCGCGCCGGGTTCTTCGGCCGGGTATTCACAGACGGCACTTACGGCCGCTCCGCAGCGTGGGGCGGCGGCAGGCACGGGCGGCTGCGCGGCTTTGGCGCACGCACAGAGCGCAGCGGCGGGAGCCTGGCACGCAGCGGAGGCAGCAGCGGGGACAAAGGGACTGATCGGCAGGAGAGGGGAGGGGGGCCCGGCGGGAGATTTCAGCCGGGCGGGCGAGTCCTATGAGCCTTGGGCGTCTGGGGAAGCAGCAGCAAAAGCAAGAGCCGCCGCCAGAGCTCTGAAGCCGGGCTCAGGAGGAGGAGGGAAGCCGCCGCCGTCATGGCCCGTGCCGTCGCCGCCGGCNCGCCGCCGGCCGCCGCCCGCAGTGCAGCGTACCCTGCCTGAGCTGCCGCCAGCTGCCCGTGCGGGCGCAATGAGCGGCCGCGCCGCCGGAGCCGCCGCCGCCTCAGCGCCGCACTGAGCAGCAGCGTCAGCGAGCAGCGAGGCCGCCCGGCCGCCTCACCCCACTCCGCGCGCCGCGGATCCCGCCGCCACCACCGGATCCTATTGCGACTCGTTCGCATCGCCTCCGCTCGGCGGTGCCCCGAGATCCCTCCGCCGGGGAAAAAATAGTCCCGTTGCCTGCCGCCTCCCTCAGAGGCGAGGGGGAAGGAGAGGAACGGGGAGGGGGGGAGGAAGAGAAGGAAGAAAAAGAAGAAAAAAAAAAAAAAAAAAAAAAAAGAGATAAAGCTAATAAAAGGAGAGAAACGCGGCGGCGGCGGGATCGGAGGAGCCGGGCCGCGAGCCTCCGCCCCATGTGACTGGCGCCCGGGGTGGGGGCAGCGAGGCCCAGTGAACCCCCCTCGCTCGGGAGCGGCGCCGGGGGGAGGCGGCTCTCGGACCCACCGGCGCGGCCGGGAAGGATGGTCGTGTGAGGAGCGGACGGCGCGAGGAGGAGCAGGAGGAGGCAGGAGAAGAAGAAGCAGCCGCCGCCGGGCGACAGAGACCGAGAGGGGAGGGGGCTTCCCCCGGGGGGGGAAGGGGG
>VXAD01013007.1:203991-286834 GCA_013399195.1 Dicrurus megarhynchus | reverse complement strand
TTCCCCCCCCCATTAACCTTGAATAGGCGCACGCCGCCGCTCCGTTCGGGGCCTGCTGGACGGAAAATCCCGGTGGGTTTGTCCTCGTCCTTAGCTCCTGGTCGCTGCCAGCGGCCTCTGGCTCATTAAAAAGCCATTTTTCCCCCCTTTGTGAAACGGATTGGGACTCCTTAGCCTGTATTTCCTTTTCATTCCCCCCTTCCTGCCTCCGAAAGGAGGAAACGAATTGGGGGCACACAGGTATGACCGTGACATTCACGTTCATTATGCTTTTTTGGGTTTTTTTTTAAGCACTCCTGGCTGTGAAGGGGAGAGAGTATGGAAGGTTTTTCCATGCACCCGTAGATCGGGTGTGAGCACCTTTTAGTCCAGCCCATTAAAAAAAAAAAAAAAAGGAGGGGGAGGGGAGCTTACAAGAGGTGTCTCTAATATCCTCCAGGCTCTGGTAAAATGCTCAGAAGAAGGCATAAGAAAATGCTTATTTTGAAATAACTACTCCAGGGGCTCACATGTCAAGCTTGGCATTCCTTTTACAATTTTCTGATCAGAGGAATATTTTTAAGAATGAGGCCTTGTGCTTTATTCTGCACAGGCATGTCAGAAATCGTGCTTAATGTGTGCCCATTCTTCGTATTCTAGCCGTTGGGGTTAGCTGGTTTACGTGAATTAAAAGTATGTATTAAATCTGAACAAATGTACGGTGCTAATACAAAAAGGCCTAGTTCTGAGTTGCTGTAGATCAGCTTATCGTATGGAATTTCTTTAGTCCCGGTTTGAATATGTTCACATTAAGAACAGAATTACATTGTAGTTTTCAGAGATATTTTCTTTTTTCTTACGGAAATGCAGGATGACATCTTTATGGGACCAGGAATGCTCGATATGCATTCCCATTCGATTGAGCTATTTGATACTTGTGTAAAGCCACACCTGACATGGCTCTATAGGTGCATGCCTGCATCTATCGAAGGGGTTTATGTGTTTCATGCCAAAGCAGTAGGAGATTGTGAGCTTTTTGACAGATGAGATATTTTGATGGTTTTTTTGCACTGAAATGTCTTCCGCTGCGGTTGAAGCCTTGAAGAGAGCATTTGGCTCAGGGGCTGTAGTCCACCTTGTATCTGCATGATTAGTGTGCCACCAGCACTCCAAAAACCATGGGTACAGTTAACCCATATTAGCAGCATGACAGTGTAGCTTTGGTCAGGTCCAGCATTAGTATTTATTAAGGATTATTGATCTGTATGGAGAAGAACTGCGGGTGACTCCATTTTAATTTACTGGCTTACTTTATGTGCCTGTGGAATGGAAAGCAGGTCTTGTTGATCAGTATTTCTGCAGGTGGCTGTTTAAACTAAGCGAGACCTCAACCTGTCATACTCAGCAACTAAATTTGTCTTATTCAGGCTCTACGGCTTGATTCTTGAAAGGTCATTGATACTCCTTTCCCGTTTATTTGAGGTCAAAGACTAGACAGATGCTTGCCTGTGAAGAGGGTGCTAACTGATGCAGACTAACAAGTTTGCAAATATGATTCAATCCCAAGTGTATAACACTGAGGGAGAAACAAAGGCCGTAACATAAAGCGCATGCACTTGTGATAACCCCCCCAGTCGCTCTAGTCATGTGCTCCTGGTCCTTCTGCTGTCTGGAAAAAAATGTCAGAACAAAGCAAGAGAACCACATTCAAGGATTCTGTGGGAAGTGCAGTTTCTATTTTCAGTTAATCCAGCCATGTAAGACAGCCTGGGAAGTTAACTTTTTGGTTTGTTTTTTTTTCCTTTGCTTTTTAAGTGAGAAAAATTCCAGGGTGTCAAAAAAGGTTTTATTTTTCTGGTTAGCAGAGTCTTGGTAACATCTTATCACATGATGTAGCAAGCTATCTATTGCCAATGTGGAGTGCTTGTGTGGTGAACAGAGAATTTGGTCGGCTCTTTCATTTTGATATATATTTATAGGCTGACACACACTTACATTCTGAGCCAGTTTGAGTTAAAGCTGGGACAAAAGAGTCCTTGTGAGGTAGGTGAAAATTGATGGATTGGTATCTTTTGAGTGTCTGGGACATCTTTAGTGCCTCTGTCTTGGTGCAGGTCTTTTGGGAGCAAAACCTGACTTGTTTGATGTCAGCTTTTTTGCTCTTATTTGTAAGGAGGGGTGAAATCAAATGACGAAGTCACTTTTGCTGTGATGTCTCTGCAGCTATTGCTTCTCCTGCAACAGTTACCTAGGAAGGATGGATCCAAGGGATGAGGAAAAGGATTAATAAAATTCTGGAGGAGGGTTCATTGTTCCTTGTGTTTCCTGGGAGGAGCAGAACTAGAACTGTACTGTGATTGCCCTTCGTCCCAAGGTATATGGGGAAGAGTGAGCAAGGATTTTTCATCTCTTTGCTGTGCAATTTATTAGATTGAATTTATGATACTTTGTTCTCAGAAGTTGGTAATTGAATGAAGCATTGAATGGAAGGATGGGAGATTATCAGCAGCTGCTTCTCCTTCGGCTGTTGGGAAAGATGACTTCCCATGCATGCTGCTCTTGTTGCTCTGTAAGGGATGTTACAAGGGTTTTAACATCCCTGCAACAGTAGGAAGCCTGTGGCCTTCATGTATGTCTTTCAAGCCATACATCTGTCTTCTGAAATCTGACTATGTTTATTTCTCTGTTTTTATTTTGGTCGTTGTGAAATTACTCCACCATATGTATTTCTACATTGAAATAGTTCTCAAATAGGGTATTCTTTGTGCGGGTTTGTATTACTGGGTTTGTAGGCTTTCCCTGAACAAAAACAAAAGCATGTATACTCCTTGTGTTGAGCCTGTCCCTCAAAAGGAGGGAGCTAAGCTTCCAGTTTTCCACTTGCTGATATTATCAACCGGCTCATTATAGTATGAGAAGAGATAGGAGCTTGAAGTTTTCTTTTGTTCTTCACCTAGTTGCATTCTTGGATTTCTTACAGATGTACTTTGTTTCTCAAATGGGACAAAAATAATCCTGAAATACAAAGGGTAGTCATGCAACACACGACCAAAAATATCTGTATAAAAATAGAAGTCTCAAAGTTTGCGGTTTGATAATTTTCATCTAATGACTGTAGAATTGATTTATTTTTTTCCTTTCTCGGAGCTTCTGGGAAATAAGTGTTTCAAGTAACACCAAGTCCTTGCGGACAGCAGTACTTACTGTAGCTGTAGCCGATTGTCTTGATGGTCTGCAGTAAATAATGTCTTGGCTAACACTTGCCATGAAGAGGTTTTTGCTCCATGTGTGAGTGTCATGGGTCTGTAATTGGTTATGCAGAATTTGTCAACTTGGAGGGTGAGAAAGGCAATTTTATTTGCTTTAGCTAGTTCTGATGTTGAACACATACTCTTGGTTGCAAAATCTAAAGGACAGTCTTGTAATAATTCATTTTGGACTCTTTGGAAGAATGTTACAGTGGTGCCAAACTTGGGATTTGTTGAAGTTTTTCTCTTCTTCTTAGATTCACTGGGTTTCTTCTGTATTGTAAAATCTCCTGAAAGCACAATAGCTTGGTAAGTCTATATTGCTGTGTATTGTTCACACAGAGTGTGATGGCTCTTTAAAAGTGGTTCATGAAGGAATAAAGTCTGAGTTTGTTGCTCTCTTAGTAGCTATTCCACAAGCCACTACATAAAAGTGACTGCTTTTTAGGTAGCAGTGGTGTCTAGGTGACAGTTTAGTTAATAATGTGTGGTGTCCAGGTAGATGTGTGGGAAGAGCCTTGGAAAAGAGCACTGTGGGCACCTTCAGCGAGAAGGAATGAGTGGGGCTGTTGAAACTGGCAAAACGACTGAGATAATACCACCTGGTGTTTCTCAACCTAGTTAGGGTAGGGCCCTCTCTATTGCTTTGATAGCAGTTTCTGCCTAATTGGTTTCTGAAACTGAAAGCCACCCATCCTGCTTTCCTTGCTGGAGAGAGGAAAATCACTCCCTTCCAGAAGCCTGCTGAGCGTTATGTGTCTGGCTGTCGCTCATCCTAGCCCTGTCCAGCTTTCTGACTGCTGCTGGGTGAGCAGCTTTCCTCATTCCTGGACTGGAAAAAAATGCACTAAGGGGGTCAGCTAATGAATGTGTGTGCCTGAGTGAAAAGTGTTTCATGTTACAGTGCCCCAAAGTTGTGCCGTGCAGTCTGAAAAGGAATAGAACTGTCTGCTGTACTTAATTCTAACGCTGACAGACTCTTTCCTCTTTATTCATACCATTTGGTAGTTGAGCATTCCATCTCTGTTCTGCACGTTTCCTCATCCCTACACTGCTTCTTGGAGGTGATCTCCTTTTGTATTACCCCTTGATTCACCTTCTGTATTTCCTAGCAATATTGGAAATGTCTTGTTCACCTGTTTACGCAGCTATGGCTTCTGGAGCATGTTCCTTGCCTGTATGCATCCTGGCTCTGGAAGTTGTCATACGACTTCATCTGTTAACTTGATAGGTCCTTGTAGGTATCACAAAGCAGTGGCAGGGAGATAAGAAAAGCTGAAGACCACCCCACAGCCTGAAGAGTTTCCTTCTACTGCCGCAAGAGTGTTCTTTAATTTTCATGTATTCTATCTTTAAGGGCTGTTTTAGATAGAATATAAAGGACTTTTCCAATACTGGTGTTCAGTTTATTCATCACAGATCTTCACAATGATACGAATCTGTGGGATATTGGCTGTTGCTATTCCCTCACCCCATGCTCTCTCTTAACCTGGATGGATGGGTGAAGAAGATCCTGAAAGCCTACAGGGTACCTGTGTGCAAAATGCCTGCAGTTAAAGCTTTGTGCTGTGATCAGATGTAACATTTTCTGAAATTGGTTAATGCTAAAACCCTTCATTATTTGAATGCAGTAGCTAAAATGTGCAAGGTGCTTGGAGAACACTTGGAGCCTCTTGGTTCAAGGTACTGGGGTATTCTTGTTTTAAATGGCTGAGACCTGTTCTAAATTGGAAAGTCTGTTACCTCTGAGTTTCCAGAAACTTCTGTAGACAGCTTAAAACTTGGACACTTTTCTGGAGTTCTCTCCCTTTTGATTAAAAAAAAAACCACAACCAACAAAAAGCTTTACTCTGAGGACTTTTAGTCACCCATAGCTAGTGTGGGAAGTGCTAAAGTGGCTGTCTCCTGCAGCAGTGATATGGCTGGTGGAGTTACTTGGCTGCTTTCTGAATTTAATGAGCATCAGCCTGGAGCAGCCTTGAAAGACAAACAAAACTTTTAAAGTCAAGCAACTAGGGAAAGGAGATTGTTGAAAGTTTGAATGCTTCACAGAATACCCAAGTCCATGTGAAATCCAAAAATTTGTCTTTTCAGAACTTTAAGAAAGCTGTACAAATAGGGGCTCTTTTATTTATGTATGTTGAAAATAAATGCCAGTTACAACATTTTCAGTGTGACAAGAAAATATACTCTTTCAGCCATAAAGGCTCAAAACCCATAGTGTGCTGTACAGGTCAGACCCCCTCTCTTGAGATGGAAAACCAGAAACTCCCTTGTCATTTCTCATCCCATAGAGCTTGTTTGCCAAGTGCTGCATACTGCCATTGGGGGAGGTGGAAGTTTGGAGGCGTAATGGCCTATGCCACTTTATATTTTTTGAACTGATTTAAAATGAAACCACTTGAGTGCACTGTAGCAGTCTGATCTTGAGGTGAGAAAGGTGTGAGATGTGGTAGCAAGATGCAGGTCTGTTAGAAATGGCTACAACAGCATAGTCACGCTTAGACAACTGTTCCTGGTCAGTGCTGCTGTATCTCATTAAACAGAAGCCTAAAGTGAATCTCTACCTGAAGTTTTTGCAAACTGGATTTGGATAACAACTATTTGCTTTCACCACCTCTTCAAAATCCCTGGTGCCCCTATGGGTAATGGCTTACCATGGCATAGAGAGAGGGTCATTATTTAGGTGTTGTCCATGAAAACAGTCCATGTTTGACTCAGTCCTGTATTCTGTAAGTGCTGCTGTGTGATGCTTTGTCAGGGCAGTAGGAGAGGTGAGATGATGGTATTTCAATAGAAATCGATGTTGGAGACCTTACTGAAAGCAGTCCTATATCACTCTCTAAGAACTGTCAAAAATGTGGATGCCCAGAAGTCATACTACTGTGCCTCTAAAAGAAGTGGACAGTGATTTTTCTTGTATGTTCAGTGCTATCAAAGAATCTTTTCATTAGGTGCTCTTGCCACAGATGACTTGTCTGTTGTTCAGAAAAAGAAATAAAGCAAAGCAGTTCACTCTGTACTTTTATCTCTTGCAGACGGGAAGTAGATCTAAGCATTTAAGGCAATTTGTGCTCTCACCTCGTCTGTCTTATAATGGAAGAAAGGAAAGTGGTAAGATAGCTTGTCAATGTCAAGAACCTGGGGCTTTTTTTTTTTTTAAACAAAAGCCATATAGCAACAGCTCCTTCTGAAGGGATGGCTCCAGTCCTTGCCAGGAGCTTTGCTGTGTCTCTGTAGCAGGGACGGTGCATTTTCTGGCTTGGCCTCATCAGCTGAGGGAAGGGCTGTTAACTGTGTATCAGTACCAGTGCTTCCTGCACAGGTGAAAGCGGGCTGCCAGTTATCTTCTATGTTGATTATTTCTAGATGATTTTCAGGGTTGCTGTGTGGGTAATATGGAGTCAGGTCACCTGAAGGAATAATGCCATGGGGCTGCAGTGGGCCTTGGTGCCTGCCGTAGGAAATTCACTTTAGCTTGCACAGAAGCGAGAATGTACAGCTAATAAAAATACAGCTATAAAGCTGTACTTGCAATATATCTGAATAGGGCTAAGTGTCTCTTTCTTTGAAGGGTATAATGACCAGTGTAGCATTGATGAAAGTATTTTTGTGTCTGAAAAATGTCTCTTAAACTTGATATATCACAAAAATGTGTAGCAGTATAGTAACATTGCTTGACATGTCTTTTCAGGCAGTTGGACTGAGTTGGAGAAACATTTTAGTAGTCCAAGTGCCTGGCAGTAGATGATCATAAAAGACCTGCTGATCAAAAGGGAAAGGATATTTGTCATTGATACCACTGGATAAGTAATGCTGTGGAGGGTGTATAGGACTTAGGAATTCTGGCCCTGCACTATACTGTTGTGTGTGCATGAGGATAAAAGTTTGCATGCAGCTGCAAAAATAACTAGTCTTTTGTGTTAGAGCACTTAGAAGGAGAAAAGTTGGGTGTTGGCTCTGAAGTTATAACCAGAAGGGAAGCAGCAGCTGAATTTTTCCAACCAAGGCAGACTTCTTACAGCCACATCATCTCTTTTGACTGTTTTAGTAGGAATATAATTCTTGTCAGATACAAGCCCTGTAGTTCAGAGTAATATCTTTTGCCAGGAATGCAGGCAATTGTTTAATTTTCAGACAGGCCAAGAATATGTTTTGCAGAAAGATAAACTGTGACTGTTGCTGCAGAGAAGAATTTGATTTTTCTTGCTGTGTAGAAAGAGAAAAACTATTTAGTCACAGTTGATAGTGCCAGTCTGGTTTTTTATTCACACCCTCCTGTAAACGTTTATGTAGAGCATACAATGCTATTTGTACCCCATCTCATCTGCTTAGTTGTTTTAAGTATCTGTTTTAAAAAAGTAGCACAATGAATTAACCTTATGAGTGGGTTTCCTAGAGGGAGGAAGGGGTCACAAATTCATCGGCCTAAATAAATGGAATATTTGGTAGTTGGCCAAGTAAACGTGAATCATTTGGCACAGATCTGTATCCCCATGAATGAAGCCCATAGCCATAAATGTATTTCCCCGGTTTGTGGGGTTCAGTATCAGCATCAGAAAAAATGCTTTGTGCCTCGCTTAGAGAATGAAAGCTTTCTGGCAGGGCAGTCTCTCTGCAGGTGAGTAGATGGAATGTTTTATTTTCTTTATATATACAATTGCTCAGTTGAAAGCTAAGGAAGTGGAAAATGGTGGTGTCCTTGAGAAGATCGTATCTGTTGACCATTTCACTTCTAATCTTGCAGTCTTACTTGTGATTGTGTGTACTGCCTTGGGAGCCACAGGTATGTGTAGTGTCATGCACCATAGCAGTTGCAAGTTAATGGTTTTCTTGTGTTCCTCAGAGAATAGAGGAACCTTCCTAATCAAATTTCAGTTTTGGAGACTTTGGAATAGATTTATCAATATGTTTTAGTAACCACAATGGATCATAGCGCTGATCTGAGTCTTGGGGAAATGTTTGAGGCCCATGGAAAGCTAGGGGATTTTTTTCTGTTTGTCTGGGTTTTCTAGTGGAACAGCTATTGAATGTACCAGAGACAAAAGCATGAGGTTTGTGTGGAGTGGGAGAACTTTACTATTCCAGAAATTGTGGACCTAGCTTCAGATGATATTGGTCAGTGGAAGGGCTTTAATTGCAACCCCGCAAAAAAGGTACTGTCAATTTTAGATTGAGCTCAACTTTAAACTTGCTCTTTCTCGATCAGTGCAGTGGGCATGAGTTGGTTTGGGATTGTGTATAGGTTCTTATTCAAGTGACGTGGGGATGGCAGTTGAGTTCGATGGACTCTTTACATTTGTGAGTGAAGTTCACCAGCAGGAATGTCTGAATGTCATTCAATCAGTCAGAGCATGTTTTAGAAATGTGTTTGGCTTAATGGAAGGTCTTCTTAGGGTAATGAGTGCTGCCAAGTCTGCAAGTCTCTGTGATTTCATGATAGACTCAACTTCAATGGACTGAAGCTTCCCTTCAGCAAGAGTCGCTGGCTTTCAGTGTCCATGAAAGCTGGCAGGGTTCAAGCATGACAAGTGACGTGGGATCTCTGACAGCAAAAGAATGGTGCTGTTTTCCCAGGTGGCACATTTGAAATGCCTGTGGGATTTTGGAGACAGGTATAGATATTCATGAGGCATCAAGCAACATTTTCTGTTTGGTGTCAATGCCTTGGCTTTAAGCATTAGCTTGTGGATTTTTAAATAACCTGGGTTATTTTTTCAATGGTAATATTTGAGCAGTTCATGATTGACTGTAAATATTTATTACAGTGGGCCAGCTCTAAAAGGGAGTAGTGCAGAAATGTTTATGCTGTGTCCATAACTTTTAATAATTATGATACTTCAGAAATACTTACTGAAGCAATGACACTGCGTGCATTTCACAATATCTGGTGAAAGCCTAATTTTTATTCTTACCTTGTGGCATAATTGCAAAACAAATTTTTTCTAGAGTTTGTTTAAAATATGCAGTATCTACATATGCCTTTTAGGTTTTTTAGTTTATTCAGACATTGTGGGGGTGGGGGGGGTTTGTTTATTTTGTCATTTTGTCTTTTAAGTGAAGAGCAAGTGGAATTATGAAGGAGTTCCTGGCAGACTAGTTAAAAATCAGTAGATTCTGGCTGAGAAAAGGCATGGTAATTTGTCCTATAGCAGCTCCTTTTACTCTATTACTTTTTACTTGTGTTTGAGTATAGAGACGCACACACATACATTGTCAGAAATATGATATGGAGGGGAGGAGATGATCTAGAGTTCTGAGATCTGGAATTTAAACCTAGGCCACATGTAAAGGCTTCTGCTTTAAAGCCTTTACAGACTGCTCTACATGTATGATTGCAGAGGTTTATCTTTACATGCACAGGTGCTCATGGTATTCTTGTCTGAGTATCTGGGAAGACTGGTAAGATGTAGGTTTTAACTTGCTTACTTTGGTTGCTCACACTTCCTGTATAATCTTCTGTGCTGTGGTGTTTTCACCTCTCCCAGTGTTCTTGTGCACTGCTGTGCTTCCAGTGAAGTCCCAAAGCAGTGGTGCACTGGGGTTTGCTGCTGTATGGGTTCGTCTGCAGAGGAGGGGAGCAGCCCTCATCTAGTACTTCACAAGTATGCCTTACACCCTTCAGGCTTAAGATATGGTAATGGGGGAAAAAGTCCCCCAAAGCCAAAGCTGCTAAGGGTGACATCTCTGTCTGGTGTGCACAATATTCTTCTGGGAAATAAGAGGAAGATATGTATGGAAAATATATCAGTAGTCCATTAAACTGTAGAACTGATGCAGGGTGTTTATGAAGTAAGGAGAACAAAAAGTTGATGGGTAGGACTGAGCTTTCTTGAAGACTGCTTTACATAAGCTATTACAGTTTTGCTTTGAGACTATAGATGCAAGTTTTTATGACTGTATTTGAAAGCCGTGTGTTTTCTAAGTCTAGTAGAGAATAAAGGCAAGTATTTCTAAAAATTCAGTTAATGTCCAGGATTTTGTCAGGAAAAGTAGTTAATAAAGGGACAGGGAATTTGTCCGCAGATGAAGAGGAATAATTAGCTTTCATCTGACACTGAGGAGAGCAGATGTTCCTGAACTGGAGATTTGTTCGTTGAAATCCATTGAATTTCTCTGGACATGTCTTGTGCTGTTTAACTTTGATTTCTTATTTTGTCTGTGTTAATATGAAACCATCTCATACTTAGGAAACGTGCAATGAGTCAAATAGTGGTTATTTGACCATTTTTGTTTTCTACAGCTTCTTCAACCCTGGTATATGGAGTTACTCAGTGTGTGGAAACAGCTTTGCCATATGTATTATTAATTTTTGTGCTTAGGTGGAAAGTAAGTCATTAAACATTAAATATACAACTACCTCGAAGTACCTTTCCCCCATTTTAAAATGAAAACACAAAGAGCTAGTGCAATAATTCTAGCATTCTGTCAGATTTGTAAATTATATCTGGAATGTTCTCCTTTGTGAAATGTGCCTCTTTGGATGTCTGGGGGTAGGCTATATAGAGTGTAACTCTTCAAATGTGAAAAATGGAGTGAAAGTATAGTGACATTATTGGAAGCTGGGCAGTGTGACAGGAGAGTTGGTGTTCCTACTGAAAGTTCAAGAGTGTATTAGCTTCTGCAGGACACAGAAAGGTAGGCTGGTACAGTTATGAATCACTTTTGCTTCAACTTGGCATAGGATTAAGAAAAAAAAATACTCCTTTGTGCTACTAGCATAAATAGCTGAAAACCTCCAGAACTTGTTCAAAAATGCCATTTTAAAAAATATGGTGCTCTTCAGATTCTTACAAAGTGACCCATCCAATGGTTGTTCTTTGAAGAAAAGGATGTGTAGACCACATAAATGAAACCTCTTAAAAGGAGATCAGCCATGGATCGTGCTGGTAAATGGAGTCAGCTATGTGGCATGAAAGTGCTTGTTTAAAAACACATCATCCACTAAAACATTTAAATGTCTACTTTTATGGAATACTGTTAATTTTTTTCCTCCGGTAATTTTGTCACTGCATCATTTTCATTTTTTTGGCTTTACACAGCTGAGAGCTCTTAATTCCCTTAAACTGGTGTTGGATATGGGCAACAATGTGCAGTGCTGGAGAATTGTGTAATTTATTGTTAGGTGAAGTTACTGAATGTGCTTAGAATAGATGGTGCACATATATATGATATAAAATTCAAGGCTTATGTCTGTATTCATACCTCCTGTTAATGGCTTGGATGTTATTCTTCTGGGTGTTTTCTTATGGCAGCTGTCAAAAACAGGAAAGTGGATTAGGCAAAGCCTTCATCTGACCCAGTATGTCTCTTCTTAAAAATGACATATCTTTATATTGTATATGCTCACTTTCACAGTGTTAACTATTTTATATATCATGGCAGAAAATACGACTTTTGTTTGTCTAAGAATGGGTCTATTGCCATTATAAAATAAATGTTCTTTGAAGTTAGTCAGGATTCATGTCAAACCAGAAGGATATGCAGAACCAGGACTTCTGCAGTTTTGTTTAGTGTAGTAGTAATGTTTTTTTGTAACTGATCTAAGTAAAATTTCTAGACTTGCAAGATTGCACTCCTCTCAGAGGAGCTCCAAGGACTAAAGAGCACATGTTCAAAATTATCTTAACCAAGTGGTACCCTAAGTAGGATGAAATGTAGGAAGGGCTGATGTCATCTGTTGTTCTTCAGTAAGGTTTGACTGCACAGATTTGACTGTGCTGATAACAGGTTTGGGGGTAACTGGGACAGTAGGAGATTTGCAGAGAAGAATCTGGAGTCTCATATTTGCACAGTGGCCGTGAGTCAACCACTGCTGGAGAACCAGCAGATCTTTTACTGGATGTATTGATGGCAATGTCATGTAAAATTCATGGAGTTAGCCTTCTCCCTTCTTGGCACGTTAGTGAGCTAAAGTACAGCACCTGGTTTTGCTATTGTACTGAGAGAGGAGTAGTTGCAGGCAAAGGAAAATGGTCAGAGGTCTGAAAAAACTGCTTTAGGGGAAAACCGAAAACACTTTGGATATTTTTTTTTTTAGAGGAGGCGGAAGGGAGATTTCTTCTGATGATGTTCTTTCAATACATAAAGGATATCTGGCTAGAAAAGACAAAGCTGTTGTCTTCCCTAGTGAAGATGAAACAATTAGTGGAGTTAGACTGCAGCAAACACTTATTAAGCTAGTTGAGTCAACTCTTAAGAACAGGAGCACTGGAACAGATTAGGAAGGCTGTCAGATTCCCAGTAGTGCCTGTTTGAAAAATGAAGATGCTTGCCAGGTAGTTTATATATAGAATTTTGGAGAGGTTTTAATTAAGACAGCCTGTAGTCCCTTATGGTATTACTTTGTGTCATTCCAGTTATTTCTGCATGGTCTTGGGATGAATTTCAGTTACAGCACACTGATCCTCTTCCTTCTCCCCTTGGGATGAGGTAGCTTTGTGTTACTGGCAGCTTGCTGGCAGTTTCTGGATGTGGAGATAAGGATTTGTGAAACTGGCCACAGCTTTAACACTTAAAAGCAAGATAGATTGTCTTAGAGAGGTCATCTAGTCCAGTCCCCCTGCAATGAGCAGGGGCATCTTCAGCTGCAGCAGGTTGCTCAGAGTCCTGTCCAGTCTGACCTTGAAAGTTTCTAGAAATGGGGCATCCGCCACCTTTCTGTTCCAGTGTTTCACCACCTTCATTGTAAAAAAAAAAATCTTTCTAATGTCTACTCTCGTAGAGCTTCCTTAGTCTTGGGATTTAGGTAAATGTACTGTATTTGGAAAAGTAGTCGGGGAGTATTTTTAGTTAGAGGTTTAAATCTGCTCTGAATTTCATTTTTTGATGCAAGCACTGTTCAAATGAAAGCTTTCTCTAGTTTGGTAGTCCTGTACTGCAGTTGAGAACCACACACTTTCTGTGGGGGATATCTAGATCTTGCTTCATGTGGGTCCTGGGAAAAACAATGCTTTCATTCACTTTTTCATCCTGTGGTTCTTGCTTCAACACAAAAGAATTTAGCACAAGTCAAGAACTGCTCAGAGCTTCAGGCAGAGACCAGGACCAAACTGCAGTAGCTGCATAGGTACCAAGCTTCTGTTAGGGGTGTTTATCTGCTCCAGACACCTTAGAGTGCATTGCTTTGGTGTATAATGCCAGTGCAAGAAGAATATTCATCAATTAATATGAAACTACTGTCTGTTCACAGCAGTTGATTCAGTTTTAATTCAATAAAAGGACAAGCGTTTGAAGATTGCATGTAGAAACCAGATGTTGCATAGAACATGAACCAAGAAAGAAAACACATTCTTGGTCTTGTACATTTGTGGAGTGTAGATAGTTGTTATATTATTTTCATTTTATTAGTTCAAAATTCAGAGATTCAAAGTGGACCTTAAAGCATTGCCTTTTGTCACTTTATTATCTGAATTTTTTAGACATTTTAATTAACTTATACGTAGCTTTTTGGCAAATAAAATGGATGTGTGAAACTGTTAAGTCTCGAGTTCTCACATAAGAAACTATAAAGATACGTTAGAGCAGAAATGATCATCTGTATTGGTACGTGGTTTCCCTTTTGATGCAGAAACTTTGACTAGAATGAAACAAATGCTTTTTCTGTGCCTCGCAAAGCTATAGTTGTATTTTGTACACATGTGAAGTTACTGGAGAAGGTTGGAATCCTGAACTGTAGATATAACTGAATTGTAAAATTCTGTTGATTCCTTGCTTCCATATTCCACGTGATTTTGAATATGAAAAAGTAGATAGATGTCAAAGTAGTGTTTTTTGCTTTTATTCTGCTCAAATAAGAGATAAGAAATGACAACCCAGCAACCTTATGCCAAAGTCCTCCAAGGTACAGTAGTAGTCTTAAATGCCTTTTATTTTTTCCCTTTTAAATCTTGGGCTGATGGAGGGATTAGAGCGTTGCCTGTAAGCGAGGCTCTTGCTAGAGACGGTCGTACTTCATTTCTAGGCAGTGCTTGGCTTAAGGCTGTACTTGGTGTTTGATCTGACTTTGACGTGCACAAAATAGTCCCATCTCTTAGATGGCTTTGACTGTCAGGGCTTACAGTTCTTTTTTTGTCTGCAGCTGTCATTATCTGAATGATGGAAGAGTTTACAACTTGTGTATTGTGGAAAACTTTTTCCCCTTCCCTGTTGATAGCTGTGAGAGACTGGGATGCTTGTGCTGACATTCTTCAGTTTCACTGCTCTGACAGCAGCAAGAAGTCAACAAAATAACCTGGCATCAGAAAAGGCAGCAAGGAAAGAAGTAAGGCAGAGCCTAACCAAGTGGTCTTTTTGGGTTTGGGAACCATTCAGATTATTTGAGTTTTCTGAAAATGAGGCTTCAAAGTAAATAATAACAGTAAAATTAAATTAGTAAATCCCCTCTCTTCCCTGAACATGGTTGTGAGTTCCAGGTGCATTAGATGAGTGTGAGGCAGTTGGTAAGCTAATTTTAAGTCAATGCAGTTCTTATCATTGGAGTACCTTTCTTATGAAGAAGAAATGGAGAAAAGTACTCATTCCTTCCCTTCCATATTTGTAAAATACTGGTAACTTGTCTTCATGTTTAAAGTCTCCTCTGGTTTAAAGGGTCACATGTCACTTTCTTGGTCTGTTACATTTGTTGTACTCAGTATCTGTGCTTGAAACTGCAGGGAACCACCACTCTTGAATGGAGTTCTCTGGAAAGTGTTGATTTTAATGTTTGTAATGCCAGAGTTTGGCTGATGTTACACTCACAAGTAGAGGGGTTTTTTTTTTTTTGTGAGTTTCAGTTCTGTGCAAATAATGTTTTAGAAATACAAGAATGTTTTTTGAGGGAAAAGAGTAAGTGGAACAGAAAGCTTGAAAATGTGTCTGGTTTAAAGAATGCAGCAATGCACCTTTGGTTTAAATAAAGAAAGCAGTGAGAATTTGAAGCTTCATATCCTACCAATGTTTTAAATATGTTTTTGAACAGAACTTTTTGCATACTGGCTTTGTACCTTTTTAGAGATGGTGGTAGAAGCATATGTAAGTGGGCTAAGTTTCTAGATTTGGACTAAAGTTGATGTGCAGATCAGTGGATCCAGCTGGGAAGTTTTTAATTAAGCATGCTAATTAAGTCATGTGGTGTACCCAAAAGCAGCACTTTGTTACAGGGGAGAAGAACAGTTTTCTTGGCAGTGAATGAAGGAGAAATACTTCATTGAGCGCCACTCTTCTAACTCCTGCCAGTGGGAAGAAAAGATTAAGTCTAAAGTCACTCAAGAAAATTTGAGTACAGGATTAAAAATCTGTATTCTTCTTATTTTGCTGCATCTTGCCTTTCTGTTTTTAAACAGTCTTTAATATGGGACAAACTCTTCCTTGTGCCTGTGTGAACAGGAATACTTCAGTGACCATGAATCCAGGTGTCTTAGAAATAGCATGCTGTGAAGTGGAAAGCCTGTATGCTGAAAGCCTGGACAAGGTTCTGCACAAGGATGCTGGTATGAGTGGGACATGTGAGCAGTGCAGCTGTAAAGGTGATAAGTGGTTGTGGTTGGTGTTCTGCAGTGGAGACGGGGAAATTAGCAGAGTTGGAGTTGCTGCTGCTGAGGACGCATGAAGAGAACTAAACATCTACCTGATTACTTGGACTTCACAAAAGAGGAGTTCAGTCTGAAGCATGAGCTGGGATATCGGGGAAAGGCGAATTGGGAAGTGAAACTGATGATCTTTGTCTTAATTTTAGCAAAATAGTCAGATGTTAATGGTATTTTTTTCTCTGTAAATACTATGAGGGCAGAGCGAGCAAACAATTACTGCTTTCACTTCCCTCAAGTACACTGCCTGTGTAAAAATAAGGGCACTGAAGTTAAGAAAGGATGTGTTTTCTGCTGAAATATCTCTATTTTCTGTTCTCCCCACCCAGTGAAAGGGATTTTTTAGAATGTCTTTTCTCAAGAAAAACTATGCATCTTAAAGACTTGTCTTGATCGAATATACGCCCAGGGCTATACAATATAGCATCCTTCAGTAAGAAGTTGCTGGACTTGGGAACCTAAAAGATATTTTTCACTTTTCTGCTTATTATAAGATATATATGAGACATTAAAGCTGATAAGTTTTCATGATTTTATAACACTACCAACATAACACTCAAAAAGCCAACCTCAGACTTGCTGAGGGGGACGTTCTGGCATATGTGGAGACATCCTTTATTGTGGCTTGAAGAGAACGCCTTGGTTGCTCTGTTAAAGAACAATTGTGTGCCTTCATCCAGACCACTAAAGTGGCTGGAATAAAGCTAAAGTGAATAAATAGAAACATTCTAATCTAGTTGTTCATGAACATGTATGAAATGTTTCTTTGTGGCTAGTAGTAACTAGAACAGCCATGTAGCTTTATCAGATGTTGAATTGTCTTGACTTGCATTGAGTTTAGGAATTTTCTATACCGGCAGACTTGTTTTCCAGTTTCTTTCCTGTTTAGGATTTGAGACTTGTACAAAAAAGCATTTTGTCTGTAGGATAACATCAACTTTTCTCCTGATTTTTTTCCATTAGGAGAAAATAAATAAAATTAACTGTACCCTGTATTGAATTTGTCTGATTTGTTCAAGCTTTCTGCCATTCTTTAAGAGGCATTAATATTTTTTGCCATTGCCTCTAGCTTATTAGGAATGCTTGCAGATAATTTAGGGGAATCCCCTTCTCATTTTCAAGTCCCTAACTACCAGTGTTCTGGTTGTAATCCAAGTCAGGGACTGAAGGAATATTATTCAAGGAACATGTATCACTTTAAGTTGCTTTTCACTGTCACTCTTTGTGCAGCCTGGTTTGAACATGGATTATTTGACATTTAGAGGGGAGTTGGATGTAGTTTCTGACATGAGAGAATGTACTGGCTGGTACTGCATGTTAAGATGTAGTGGAAACCAGGTCGATTTAAAAGTAGGCATGCCTTACCTTCTGAATCTTAAGGTATTACAGTTAATTTTGTGTGGAATTCCTGAGATAAATGGGGTTATACTGTTAGAACAGCCTTCTGTGAGCCATCAGTGTGACAGATTAAACTTTTAAATTCAGTGTTTAGAGTATTTATGTAAAAATTCAATGTTTTGGGGAAAAATGTGGGGGAATACTTAAAATTCATAATAAAGTTTTGATTTTTGGTTGGTTGCTTTTGTTGTTTTTTTTAATAGAGAGAAAGTACATGTCAAGTTGTGTGCAGAACATCCTTACCCAAATTGTAAGCCTTATAAATGAAGGCAGTTAGATAAACTTACATGAGTTCTATTTTAAACACAATTTTACTTCTCCATCCAATTTTTTCTTCAGTGGTTTTTTTGTTTGGTTGGTTTTGTTGATTTTTTTTCTTGTTAGTAATAAATTTTTAAGTGCCTCTTCTTGCTTTTAGTGAAACAATATATCGTAGATGTGGATAGAAGAGTTCTTTCTTTGATCTTCTTGACCTGTTTTCTCAAAGAATTTTGTGAAGGAAAAAAACTGAAACCAAAACTGGTTTTGGTCAGAATGCCTCACCTATTTCCACTTACTGTTCTCACGTCCCTGACCTACTAACAGCAAAACCTTTTCTAGAAGGGTTTTTATTTCAAGGCATTAGGCAAAAATCTTGGACAAGTTAAGATTGTTAGTGTTCAATGTGGTTTGATTCTGAAAATTTGTTTTCTAATGCTTCTGCAGGTGAGGAGGTTCAGCATGATATATGCCCAGACAAGAGCAACAAAAATTAATTTTGGCACGGACTTAACTCTAATCAAGTAGTAAAACATCAGTATGGTTTGTGCTGTTTCCAAGCACAGGTAGCCTTGATGAGCTTTTGTTTGGACCATGACTCACTAAACTTTTCTTTATTTCAAGTTCTGTTGGACTTGGATAGAAGTGCATGCAAATGTCTACTTATCATGTTTTATTTTTTTTTAATGTAGTGTTGAGATGTGCTGGTTTGTGTTTTTATTAAGTATTTTTTCTTCTCTCTGTTGACTCTTCTGCCATGGTTCTTCTGTATTGAACATTTTGGCTAAACTCATGGTTGTTGGTTTTGTTGTGGTTTTTTCTTTCTCCAAGTGGCATTTCTTAAATGGATAAGCACAGCTTCAGAGGAATCATGACAAAGAATTTCTGTTGCTGTTACATTCCTTTGGTAACATGGAGCATGTTGTCCTTGGGTGGTTGAGCTCAGTGCCTTAACCCGTCTGGTGACAGCGTTGCTTCTTGCCGGGGCAGAGACCTGCCGCTGATCCTACAGGATGCTGCCAGATGCGCAGCACTGGGAAGACCTACCATGAGCACACTGAGCTCTTGCTGTAAATCTGCCTGTTCCATGAAAATAATGTGCTTTTTTGTTCCTATCAAGTAGTCCAGAGTTGTGTGCACTTTGTTTGTAGCAGATAAAAAGAAATTGTGATACATAAAAGTGAAGCACCAGTTTAATATGCTCTTTGAGGATGTTTCCGCTCTCTTGGTTATTATGAAGCTTCAACACTGCAGGCAGTGAAATTAATTGTATTTACAAAGTAATCACTTGGTCATTTGAAGTAGCTTGATCACTGCAGGGTTGAGAAGAAGTTTGCTCAACTCTTGGCAGAACCCTACAAAAACTTCTACAAAGCCTGGCAAGTCACGTCTTCTGGTTATGAGGTGTCAGCCTCTTCCAGTGCTGTCACATCCAGTTTATAACTGGATGTAAACAGCCTTGAACTTCTCAACTCTGGCTTAAAGGCTTCTTGTTTGTTGTGGGTTTTTATATTACTTTTTTTTGTGAAAACCAAAATGCATAGCCTTTTTGATGTAGAACCATCTGGTTTAGTTGACCAAACCTGCAGGTGTAATCAGAGGTGCTGAGGCATTTAAGTTGCTGCATATATCTGAGGGTGATGTTCCACCTTGTAGTGAGGCCATAAAATAACCACAGTTACTATGAAGGTGTGAAATTTTGCATTTGAATTTTCTGTGTGGCCAACTGTGGCTCTCCTTGGTTTCCTCTAACTGCTTGTACATTTCCTGCTGGTGGCTCCAGAAAGAGGAATTGAGGTAATTTTGCCTGTCTCTACCTTTAAAATGTAAATTCAACTTAAATTATCATCTACACTCTACAAATGGATCTATTTATGTTGGCCTAATTTTGTAAGTATGCTCTGCCCTTTATTTGCTGACAAACTGGGCTCTCAATCTGATTTTTATGTAAAAAATTGTAGCCAAAGAAGTAAAAACCCTAATATTATTGGGGTTATTATTATTTATATTTGAAAATATAAAATTTTAGATAAACATTATGTTCTTTGAATAATTTCCAGTAAGAGCTAGCTACTTGATTTTGGTTGGAAGCAGTACAGAGCACGTGGACTGTATGTCCTTCTGCCTCCAAGTCTTGGCCTTCATGTTTCCTTGTGTGTTCAAACTCATTGTTTTGCCTCCATACTTCTCTGAGTATATGCCCAAATTAGAGTTGTTGTTTTTGGCTGTTATTCAGGGCTCAGAATTTACTGTTTTCCAGAAAAAAATAACATGTTTCTACTCAGAATATCTTGAAATATAATCTGGCTGCAATCCATTGTTCTGAATATGAGGCTAAAACTGTACTTAAATAAAAATGCCTGCCTTCAAAATTTCCTATTTTCCTCTCTTCCCAAAGGAAGTATAGTTAGATTGCCATAAGAAGCATTCTTCATTGTGGTAGACTATTACTGGAAAAAACAGTGATTCTGAAAGTCAGTGATTATCTATAGGATGATAGATTTTTGTTTGATATGTTGGTGTGTGAAGTGATGGCTGTAATTACTGTTCGGAGGGTTGAAGGGTTTTCATGTCTTTCAGTGTAACTCAGAAAGAATGCAAATATATTTGAACTTTGTAAACTTTCTTACACAACCAAAATATCTGGGATCTCTGGCTGATATGGAGTATTAGGCTTTGAGTCATCTCAGAGGACTCAATTACTTTCATATTCATTAAGTATATCCACTTAAAAATTCTCAGAACATGCACTGTGCTTAGGGAAAGCCACTGCTAATTTGTTGAGGCAATACTAGGTTATTTACACAACAGAGTGGTTGAATTCTTGCTTTAATGGTAAAAAAAATTGCTATATACTTAAATGTCTGAAATAACAAATTTTTTTTTGTTTAAACTTTAAAAATATATTCAGTATATTTAGCTTGTCTTTAGGAAGCTTTATTCCAGCAATAAAAGTGGTGAGTTTCTCTTGCGTTGGAATATTGAAATAATGGTGCACTGAAATTTCTGCTATGGAAATAGTTGTGAAGTATGTATTTATTCCTTTTTAAGAGTTGTTTCTTATGTTGTGGTAATAGCTCTAAAGATGTCACCTTTGGAGTTATCAGAGTATTAAACAATTTTCTTTGAGACTCTGTATGGCAGCTACATACCAAATCTAATCATTGATAAAATCTTGACTTCCATTCAAGTTCCTGCTTTGTTGGCTCTGTCTCATGATTTAGTTCCCTGTATGTGGAAGTCTGAGGTCCAAAAAAGGTAAAATACACACTTTTCCTTCAAAAGCTTGTCCTATGACATGATGAGTCTTCAATGCAAAATTTGGTTTTTATCTCTAGGGTTGCTGTACAGCAGCTGCAAGCCTTTGCAGGGCACTCGAGTCAAATGTGTTGCTCATTGCCATGGAGCTGGTGGAAATGTGCTCTCTTTTGGTAGAAGTTAGTGTTACTTCACTGTGGTTAGAACATACTTTGAAGCTGAAGGACTTTATAAAAGTTGGAAGCTTTGTAGACATTCATAAATTGTGGAAATTCACATCTTTTGAAGAGTCTCTGGTTTCATGATTTTATTTTTTTCATGTAACTGTGCTTTACTTCAGCAGTAACAATGTTATTTTATTTCGGTCAAGCTGTCCTACAGGCAGAGGAAAAGTTGTTGGACTTGGAGATGTTTAGTCTAAACCAGCTGTTGGTGAGTTTGGGTCACTAAGTGGATTGATCTGTGGTTGGCAGGGTGCTGCACGTTGGGGATGCTCCAGCTCCCGTAAATCTGTGCATGGTTACAAATTTTTTACCTTGTCGTAATGATGGGAACCACTATCCAGTGTTTTGCTCAGTTTGTGGTAAAATCAGTTTGTGGTGGTGTGGTAGCCTTTTACATATTCTATCTTGATGTCATGTTATAGGTGGGCAGTGATGAAGTTTTCAGCTTCCCTGAAAGCTGAAGCTGAAATGCACATTTCTGATGAGCAAAAGACACCAAGGTTTTGAGATGCTGTGCTTTGTATGGCATTTCATCCTTTCATTTCATGTGGTGTACATTTTAATATTGGCTTCACAGAAATGGTGTAACAAATATGTGGGATGTATATGATGTGTCTTATCTTCAACTCAAGGTATACCACAGTTTTTAAAAACTAAAAATGATAGTTTTTAGAATTAAAAAAATCAGATTATACTTTCTTTTTTACTGCTTTAATTGACTTAAAACTGCAAGATGTTGGGTAAAATGGCATCTTTATTTAAAAGCAGGTGTTGCTTCCTCTTTTGGTTTATAATTTTTTTCCCCTCCATCTGTTCACATGTGCATCTATAAAACAAAAGATGCAATTTTATTATCATTTGGGATGTTGAGGTTCCAAGTCCCTTGTTATTACAGTTTGTGTTCTGCATCGAGCAGCCCTGTACATTGTCTTTAGCTGATGGAAAAACCATGTTGAAGAAACCTACATCTATGCTTTCTCTCAGATCCTTAATGATGTGGTGTGCCATGTATACCAAGTTCATTTGATAGAAGTTTTAGATATGACATAGGTTGATGACTGAATCAACGAAGACTGTGATTTGAAGAAGCAATGAGGAGTTCTTTAATAATGTGTTTATGAAATGAGTAGTTGTTTGGATCTGTTTAGACAATGTTCTGCTCAACTGTTAGGTTGTATCTTTTAACCATGATTATAAAGCCAACCTTTTCCTTGTTGTGGAGATAAAGCAGTTGCATCGACCTTGGCTGATCAGGTCAAGGTATATTTAAAGGTGAGTTGTGCATACCTAATTTGAAGTGAGAATATCTGTGTGTAATGTGCCTTACTTTAATCTTACCTAATTTACTCCTTCCTCAGCCCTGTGTAGATAAGACCTTGGGATGGATGTTTTTATTATGTTTTACTACTTCAGGCAGCTAGTTATGCTGTTAATACAGACCAGGGAGCAAATACATACTGCATAGGTACCTCACAAGGTGAAGTATCCAGAATTTAAGCATTCAGAGTAAATTATGCAACATGTACAGAGCTCTTCAAGTCACCAAGTTGGACAAAATGAGTGTGGTAAATCAAACTCTTAGACCTAATGAGATGCAACATCAGTGTTCAGTGCATGTTTTTACTAGAAATAGAAGACCAGTAAAGAATCAGAGGTTATTACCAGGTGTCCTCATAACCTAATTTTTCCCATAAATATTGACATATTTTTTCCTTTTTTTTTCTTTCTCTTTTTTCTTCCGTCTTCAAATTACCACTAGAGGTGGGGATAGGGCACTTTGACATTAATGAACTGACATTCAGCTGTAACCAAGTAGAGCTGTAGCTGCCTTGAATTGACCCTAACTGGTGATGTTACCGTGTGTGAGTGAGCTCATAGGCACCACCACGCACTTCTAAGAATGTGCCACTGTGGAGTCATTCATAGTTCAGAGTCCTCTCTGTTGAATTTCACATCCTCCTACAAAATGTTTACAGGCAGAAGCAGCAGGGTAAGCAGACAGAAATAGAAAACCAAATTGTCAGTTCTGTAGATCTTGAACAGTTTGAAACATGTTGGCTTAGCTTTTGTATGCTTAAAGCAGCAGTCTGTTCTAAATGTAAAGGTTAGGAAATTACTTGTTCTGCTTGCTGTCCTCTTGATTAGGAGAAATTGACTTTTTTTTTTTTTTGAGATATTTTTTTGCTAAAGATTCCCTTGTCTCATTTAGAGCTATTTCCCATTTAGTGATGTGTTCAGCTAGAGCATTTGTGAATGCTAATTTCCCAGGCTGTGTGTAGGTTGGTTCCTGCCTGTCTCTGAAGTATTTCTCCCAGAAAACCTTGAGCACTGGTGGGTTGGTGGCTTTGCTGTTGAAATCTGTTAGGTGGCAGTAGCATTAAGAAAATGAAAGTAGTTAGTCCTCAGCAGTTTGGAATTCTCCATAGGGTGTAGAATTGAGGTAGATCGGTCATGTATCTCTTTAATGTAGATTGGTCTGCTTTAAGTCTGCTTTGCTTTGTTGAAAAAAAATTTAAAAGCCAAAGATGAATACACCACTTTAGAAATTATGGTTTGGAAATAAGTTCCCATGTTAGAGTTACATTTTTTTATAGCCTCAGATGGTTTCGTAATATTTCTATCTGTCGCTACTTTTATTATAGCCTATCGTGCATAGATGCAGGTAATAATTGGTGGCAGAGGTGTCCACTGGTGTAACAAAAGCACATATGGCTTGCAGTTGTAATTCAGTTTGCAGAATGTCTACTTCATACACAAACAGGTGTAAACACAGAGTGACCGTACTGCCAAAGACAGCTCTCACTGTTACAAGTTTCTTAAGGGTGTGTTGTCAAGATATTAAAGCATGTGGGGTGAGACAGGACGGGTAAAGAAATTTAATGTAGGTGGAAATAGCCCTGGAATGCTTCAGAGCAAGGGTTGAGAAGTTTGTGGGCAGAAATTTTGTATGGCACAGATTTCTGAGCAGTTGTATTGGGTTTGCGTGGATATGTTTTGGTAGCAGGGAGGCTACAGAGGTTGCTTCTGTGAGAACCTGCCAGAAGCTTCCCCCATGCCCAACAGAGCCAATGCCAGCTGGCTCCAAAACAGACCAGCCGCTGGCCAAGGCCATCATTGTTGGTGATAGCAGCTCTGTGATGACATTTTTTAGGAAAGGGAAAAATACCTGTGCAATAGGAATGGTAGATTGGAGTGAGAGTATGTGGGAGTCAGCCCTGCAGACCAAGATCAGTGCAGAAGGAGGGGGGAGGAGGTGCTCCAAGTGCTGGAGCAGAGATTTGCCGGCAGCCTGTGGTGAGGACCATGGTGAGGCAGGTTGTCCCCATGCAGCCCATGGAGGTCCGTGGGAGAGCAGAGATCTACCTGCAGCCCTTGGAGGAGCCCATGCTGGAATAGGTGGATGCCCAAAGGAGGCCGTGGCCCTGTGGGAAGTCCTGCACTGAAGCAGGCTCCTGTCAGGACCTGTGGAGAGAGGAGGCCGTGCTGGAGCAAGTGTGCTGGCAGGACTTGTGACCCCGGGGGGGACCCACAGTGGAGCAGTTTGTGAAGAACTGCGGCCTGTGGGAAGTACTGGTGTTGAAGAAGTTCATGGAGGACTGTTTCCAGTGAGAGGGACACCACGCTGGAGCAGGGGAGGAGTGTGAGGCCTTCTTCCCTGAGGAGGAAGGAGTGGCAGAGACAATGTGTGATGAACTGACTGCAACCTCCATTTCCTGTCTCCCTGCGCTGCTGTTGGGAAGGAGGTAGAGAACATTGGGAGTAAAGTTAAACCCATAAAGAAGGGAGGGTAGGGAGAAAGTGTTTTTAAGATTTTGTTTTATTTCTCATTATCCTACTCTGATTTGATTGGTAATAAATTAATTTTTCACCAGATTGAGTTTTTGTCTGTGATGGTAATGGGGGAGTGATCTCTCCCTGTCCTTATCTCAACCCGTCAGCTTTTAGTTATATTTTTTTCTCTCCCTTGTCCAGCTGAGAAAGGGGAGTAATAGAGCAGCTTTGGTAGGCACTTGGTATCCAGCCAGAGTCAACCCACCACAGCATTGGAACTAGTGATGCCCCTTTTATAAGAATTTGCCCAGTCTTGTTTATTTATGTGCTGTAACTTGGTGACCTTGGTTTCATCCTCTCACAGACAGAGAAGGCATGGACCTTGACTTGTCTGGAGCAGAGCATGTTTTTGCTGGTGCCTGGTATGTGTATGCTGATCAGTTGGCTCCCAGCTGCCAACCAGTGTGAAAGAGCTGGGGGAGTATTCCTGGTTTGCTGGTTGACAGGGGTTCCAAATTGTCTCTGAGATTTCTGCTCTATCAGACTAGGCTGATAACGGCCAATGAGGTCCAGGTCTTTTGTGGTGGAGAGGAAAAACAGATGGGGAAACTAGTGACCAAATAAGCTTATTTAGCTCAGGGAACAAGTTTAAGAGCAGTGGGGTAACCAAGATTCTGAATCTAGAGGAAAAAATGGAGTAGAATACAAAACACAGAGAAGTAGAAATGAACTTTGCTTATAATTTGTCCCTTCAGGCAAAAGTTTAATTTTTTTACCCTACATATCAATTTGCAATCTGCAATTTGCAATCAATTTTGTGTTTTAATCCCTGTCATTACACTGAGTGCCTTGCAAGCATTGCCTAATGAATCTATTATGGAACATTACCTCCTAAAGAAACTGTTAGCCAGAAAGACCTGCTCACTGTGTGAGGCTTTCAGTTCAGTCCTGAGGTCTATCCCAGTTTTTACTTTAGCTGTCTTTATCCCAGTTTTTAATCTTTCTTTAAGTCACAGGGCAGTTTCTCATTAATAGTGGAGAGACAAAAGTTGATTCATAGTACTCTTGTATTGTAATGCCCAGTGTGAGGTGAACTCTAAACAAGTGCTTGGTTGCAGAGCTTCTGCAAGCTTTGGTTCTTGCCAGTCCTGAAAGGGAACGAAATAAAGAGAACAGGGTGAAGAGCATCAGCAATGTTTTACAGGTGAAGAAAACGTGGAAGCTGGAAGGTCTGGGTTGATTTGCCACCTCCTGCTGCTACTGTCCTGAGACCCTGAGTAAACTGTGTGTGCCTGGCTGCCATCCTACTAGCTATGAGATTTTAAGAAGTGGTGCCTATGCTGTTGAAAGCTCTGGTGTGGTCAGATTGCGCCAGTATAGAGAAACTTTATCTTACATGCAGTGTCTTATTCCATATGGAGCTGGCTTTATCAATGTAAAAATGCCTTTATAACTTTATGATTTTATCCATGGTAGGGTTCTTACTGTTCAGGCAATACTGCTGTCTGATGTAGGCAAATAGTGTTTTGTCCAGTGCCTCGGCTCAAACAAGTGATTAATGGCCTTTTCCTGTCTTACCAGATATTCTGAGGCCAGTTACAGTTTATGAAGCCCTTGTGTATTACAGTAATAGGGACCCGAGGGTATGGACATGTGAACAACCACTGCAGGTCAACTGAGTGAAATACTGCATTTCGATAGCTGTGTGTGTTCATTCAGAGCCAGAGGAAAAGAAAGCAAATAAAGGACAGTGAGACTATCTCAGGGTGACTGTGCAGATGGAAACCTGTAGCACACTATTCTATAGTAAGTTCAATCACATAATTTCTACATGGTGGGTTGTTTGCATGTGCATTTTCTGAGGGAGAGAGTCACAGTCCACCTGCGATTGTTCCTTAATGAGATTTTGGGAAGAGAAGCGTAGCATAGATTGTAAGTGTTTTGTATGACCCAGTTTCTGTGGTAACGTGTGGGGGGAGTAAGAAGTCTCTTGTACCAAGACAGGAGGACGCTCCCAGGGTACAGTCCTTTCTGGGGCCATGTTCCAAATTCCTCCCCTTGAGGTCAGAGGTATGGGTTGCAATGTGCATAGCTGTACAGGACTTCTCTGTACACCCAAGGGGATGCTACCAGGGACTGCCTAAAATTTATACAAATCTACTTTTTCTAGAGGCCATCATGTAGCTGGAAAATGGTTCATAAATAGGATGTATTAAAATTTTTTTTTTTGGTCTTTTTAGTTAAGTACTGAGGCACTGTAATCCAATATGCATTGTTCTATACAAGTTTGGGGTAATTTAGGTAGGAAGAGGTAGGGCAGCTTCATGTCAGTACTTCTGGAAGGTAGTGGCTAAACATCCTCTTCCTTTCCTTGCTCCTGAATCCCTGCTGAGTACAGTTACTTCATATTATGTGTCTGTGGTCTCCTCTCCTCCTCTCTTCCACATTTGTTAGTTTTAATCTGTTTATGGGAGAGAAGAAATCTTTTGATTGTACTTCAGAGAAGTCTGGGTGATTTCCTTTCAAGCCAAAGATCCTGCCTACTCAGATTCGCCAATACAACTCAATCTGAACTGAATCAACAATCTGAACTCAAAGCCTGACTGCTTAGTCCCTTTCATCTGTTCTGTGTTTTCAGTCTTGCCAGGCATGGTAGTTTTCCCCTTGTCTTCCTTGTCTAAATAACCATTTCTTACCACTTAATTGAAAGTAATTTCATTGCTATATTTTAAAACTTTATTAAGAGGTGTGGCATTTTATTTTTGTCCTTTTCCTTTGTAAGCACACTCTCATTTTCCTTTTTGGCACATTTGCTCTCATAGTTTTTCTTCATTGTTCTCTGTCTGCCTTTTACAAAACACATTCCCTTTTCTCTCTCTTCAGGTATCACTGCTTCTGTGGCTACTGAGCTTTCCTTTGTTGACTTGGCATCTTGCACATCAGCTTCTGTTGTTACTAAGCAAGTTTCCTTTCTTGTTTCTATTTGTAAAGTGTGTGGGATGCCATTCTTTCAGTGCAGTCTGTTTTGTGATACACTGGCTGTAACTCTTGTTTTTGTCACTACTTGTTTACCACTTCAAGTAAAGATTATGAGAAATGGTGTCTATCCTGACTTGAGGATGAGTCATACTCACACATAACAGAAGGCTAGTTTATCATCACTTGAACAAATGAATTTTGGTCATAGTATCTATAACAAAACACCTGATGTGAAACTTCTGATAAAGTCAGTTTTGACGAGCCAGATGCCACTGGAATCAGTGAGTTATAATGAAATAAGTTACAACAACAAAATAATTAGCTACTTGTCTCTGTCAGCACCTTGCTCACAAGACAGGAGAGAGCCAGCAGATTGTTCTTCTAAGCCTTTGTATTTTTCTGAGAAGTGGTGACCAAATAAGTGGATGCCCTCAAGAGGGCATGGGAATTACAAGTCTCTGTTGCTGTAATGGTTTTTCTACTCACAGTGCACACCTCTGGTGTATTTTAGGCCTGGAAATTACTTTTCTAAGAGAACTGCTCAGGTCAGGGCCTATTTGAGTTTACCCTGAAAGTCTTCTAAATTAATGGCATTATGTAACAGATACTGAGCTGCCTTCCCCGTTTTCTGTTCAATGATTTTTCATGAACAACAAATAGTAGCAGTAACTTATATGGGAGGTCAAAAAATGCCCTTATTTGTTTTTGAACCCTTTGAAGTAAACAATATATCTATATTTATATTTGCAGATTTTTCTCATGCTATCAAAATGGCCTTCCACTACTGGCCATATTCCTACTCCTTCCTATATGATCTCACTGGAGCTTAAATGACCACACAGCGAGCTGGTTGAACTTGCTTATTCATCAGAAAGTTAACTCTGTGTGAGAGTAAACAGTTTTCTGCCGGGGTAGCAAGTTGAATTGGCTTATTTTTGTAGCTATGATGACAAGGGATGGGACAGACTCTATGTCTGGGGGGAGAGGGAGGGCAGAAAGGAGTGTCCCTCCTGATGACAGCAAAATGTTAAGTATTAGGTCACCTTAGCAGTCTTGTTTAACCACACCCGTAACAACATAGTTAAAGACTAAAGGCACTTACTTGCATGTTTGTCCTGGAGGGCTGGCAGACATCCTTCCTTGAGTAGCGGTTTCCTTCCTTAGATGGAAACCTGCAGTCAGATTTTCAGATCACTTGCCTCATACAGTGGTGACAGTAGGTTAAAACTGTGCTTAGAGCTGAGGTTTACTGGGGCAGAGACTGGAAAACATTACTGAAACAGTTTTTCATGTTGCATTCATACTGATAGTTGAAAAAAACAGAGACAGCAAAGACTGGGGTTTTTTTTGCAAGTCAAGTCTGTAGTTATGACTTGAAACAGCAAGGCTTCAGTTTCATTCAGTTAATAACGCTTTCTTCTTTATTTTTTTCTATATGTTCTTACTACCCCTCTCTCTTCCACCAACAGCAAATGAGGGTGAGGTGCCAATGAAGCCTGCACTTGGATTACAAACCGTGTCAACTATAAGGAAAGGAGGGGGATGGAAGATGGGTGTACTTGCTAAAGAAATCCTGGCAGTACCTAGAGATCTCTTTTGGCATTACCAGTGCTTTTTAAGATAATGGAATAGGTAAACAGGCTTCAGACAAGCCCTGGTATGTGGTGAGCTATACTTGGCAGCTGGTTACTTGTACCTGGAGTTTTCTTGGAAGAGCAGCTATTCTGGTACACCAATTTGACCTGCAGAGTGTAGAAACTTCTGGTCAGGTTTTATATTTAGGGATTGTCTTAAATACAGACATGATGTCTAGTCAGATACTCCTGTCTGTATACGACCTAATTAAAATATGTGGTTCATATTTTGTGTATACTAGTCATATTTTGTGACTAGTTTTAAGGTGGAATTAACAGCATTTCAAAGTCTGATAGACTTTTGGTGAAGCAATATTAAGTTAATTTTTTTAAAACTGCAGATACTTCTTGGGAGTGATTTTTATGAAGGAAGTGATTTTGGTGTTTACGGGCTTTTCAGATTTTCAGCTTTTTCCTTTGTAAGGTGGATATCAAGCCTGGCAGAGACCAGCTGGAAGTTAGCATTTAAAGTAATTTTATGCACGTGGAGCATTCACCTCATGTGCTGAAACTTGTACTTAAAGGGACGAACTGGAAAGCACGTCCTTCTTAAAGCTCACATTCTTCAGCCTGCGCTAGCGGTGGTGTAGCATTTTCTTGTAACTACAGTCACTCAGCAGCTTGGAAAAACCAGTCAAAAGAAGCTGATTTCTGAAATTAAGCAAGCAGTTCCAAAAATGATGCACAATCAGTTCTGCTGTTTGCCATCATGGAAGTAAACAGCTTCTCTCTTCCAAATTGGCATTTGGAGATGTGGGAATCCAAATAGAAGTGCGAAGCTGTCTTAGTTTAGACGCACACATGGAAGTTAAGTGCTTTCTGTAAGCAGTAACATTTGTTCCATGCAAGTAACTGGAGACTGGGGAGTTAGTGCAGGGTAATACTGTTTCTTACTTCGTTCTCCTGATGTTCTTAAGTGTGTATAATTCATGTTTGTGTATTTTATATGATGTTTGTAGGGTGTTGAATGCTGTGATAAGTGCAAGGCAGATCTGTGATTGTGCTATGACAGTGTGGTGCATGAGCCTGTCTTTTTCTGAAAACTTGTCTGTATTATAAAGACATTTTTAACAGCTGCGTGAATTACACCATGAAATGAAAACTCTGTGAGTTGAGGGGTACTTCAGGTAAATAGTTCTAGAATTTAGTATCCCGTTTGGGAGAGGAGAATGTGTTTTGCTCTACAAGAAAGAACTGTTTTGAGTTGCTTTGTTTCTGATGTACAGAAATACAGTTTACTCAGTGCTTTCTAGTTCATCCTTTAAAAAAGCATATATGCTGAAGGCATTAAAAATGACACTCAAAAGCTGCTATAATTGCTTCCATAAACTTGGATTAGGAGCTTTCAACTTCCTTATGGGTTCTGGAAACTTTACAAGCACTTGCTCAACCTCTGAAAGAAGAATATGTTAACAAAAAAAAGCTGTTCTCTTGAGCTGTATACACGTGCAAGTACAAAGTGGCACAGTGGGTGATGTACCTGGAGATACTACCGAATGGAGAGGACACCAATCTTACCAGTCTGAGTGAGTTGTTGGCTGCCAGGTAGTTTGCCTTCAGGGGTTGGAAGCACCTTTTAAAAGGTAGCCAGAAGCTAAAATTGACTTATATTTTAATGTAATGACAGTCTCATAATTAGCTTTGTGAAAGCAGTTTCCAACTTGCTAGCTGGTGGCCTTCTGTCTGGTTCTGGCATCAGACTGGTTACTGCAGGTATGGTCTGTTATCTCTGGCTCGTGTGTTCTAGGAGTGCCAGAGCTGGTGAGGGGGCAGCAACTGTGTGTGCCCCTTGGTCTGTAGTGCTTTACGGTTTGGGAACTGATTTTTTGCACCCTGGACTTTAGGTGGGATGAGTTTAAATTCTGGGAGAGTTTAAAGCCTAAAATGAATAATTGTTGTCCCCATGCCACAGGATATTTGTGATTGCTTGATGAATTTGCGGTAAAGCAGGCTTAGACATTCAGTAACTCTGCTGGGAAAAGGATCATGCTGTTTGCACACCTGTGTGCAGAAGTATGGGAGTATGAGTTGTGATGGGTTCTTTCCTAGCTGCAGGATAAACACTGTAGATCAGCATTTGGTTGTGCATATATCTGGACAGAGATGATTTGTACACAAATTCAGATTTGTCTTTAATCACAGGGAGGCTATAGAGCTGCAAAGAAAGCTGAAATAATGTCAGTGACTATCACCTCTTCAGACAGATTGGAGTATATGGCTGGCTGGGTGTGAGGAGAGATACGTGTCCCATTTGAGGGAATTGAAAGGAGCAAGCAAGAGGCTGGTACTGTAATTCTGAGTCACAGATAGGGAAGAAACAGGACAGAAGAAGAGCTGAAGGAGCAAAATAGATCTGAAGAGCAATTGGAGTAAATGGAGAAAGGATATGGGAATACAAATTAGGGAAGAGATATAATGAAACTGGGTGGAATAAGGTTCAGGTGGACATAACTGGTCTTGAACATTATGCAAGTGTGTTTGAAACATTAATTTTAGTTTAAGTTCAGTAAGTCCACCAGATTTGTGAAGCAAATGTAGTGCAGTTTTATACGAATTTGAACCTGTGCTTGCCCTCTGGGTAAACTTAAATGTGCTGAGCTCTAGCTGGCCATGTTTTGGATTAAAACAATCAGAAACTGCCTGTTGTGCCTACTTGGAATTGTCAACTGTTCACAAACAGAACTGCAATACTCCGTGGTCTTGAGGTGGGACAAGGAAGTTTTTGTCTTTAGGGTTAAGCCTTTTCATATTCCCCAGGGTTCTTGCTTAATTATGAGGTGTCGGTTGCTTTTAAGGAGAGCTGAGTATGATCAAGTGGCTTCAGACTCTATAAAAAAGAATGCTGCCTATTCAAGGTAGTAGTAATAAACATAGGGCTTTGTAGCCTTTTTAACTTAAAGGGATTTTATCACTTTTTTTCTTATCTCTGTCAGTTAATTGACAGAATCTCAGTGTTTGTATTAATTCCTGCTTCTTTGCTGTTGTGTTGTCTCTATCCATTACAATGATAAGTAATTCTTAGTGTTTTCCTTTCTATTTTTGTTGCTTTGATTTCTGTTTGGGAAAGCCCCCAAATTACCAGTTGCAGTATTTTTCCAAACAGTGTGGGAAACATAACTGAATAGAGGATTCTATAGATAGACTGCCATACAACTAAAACAACCATGGAAGGCCTTCCTTCCCAGTTCCTCTAGTTGAATATGTGATGATAAAAATAGTGCAGAAATTGATCATCTTGCTGATTTCTGTTCTCTGGAAGAAAACTGTTGGTCATGTCAAGAAAAAAACCACTGTTTCATTTGGAGTTGTAATATTTTTGATACTCTTATCTCACTTTATTAGAAAAAGAACATGACTTAAGTATTGGAGTTAATCACGAAAGTTACCCTATTAAACTGTTAAAGGGTATGTGGTCAGGCATCAGTAACACAAGACAAAATAAAATGAGCTGAAGTCATGCAAGCAGAAGATGTAGGTGGCCTCTGGTAAAGGGTTCAGTGACTTTAGTACTGTGATATCATAAACATGATCTTCAGGAAGCTGCTTACATTTTAAGAATAAAAATGTGCAGTGGGTGTAGTAAAGCATTGACAAGTTAGCATTTAGTGTTAGTATATGGAAAATTCTGTGGTAATGTAATCCTGAGTTATATACTTAGAATGGCTAGGATTATGGCTAAAACCCATAATCTTAACATTGTTCTTGACAACCTTTCACCAAAACACTGAGGTTTTTAATGTCCCGTGAATCTGAAGAACTGTGTAACTTGTAGAGCAAACAAAAATTCATAATTTTTTCAAGGTGCTTTTATTGTGATCAGTGAAAAGGATTTAAATTGTATGCATGTCATGATTGCAAATTGGATTTTGAACAGTGTATTCTTATCATCGATGCCTTTGCGACATGGCAGTTCCATCCATATCCTTTTGAAGGGGTTGGGAAGGTTATGTCCTGCTCCATAGGACTCTTAACATGGCTGAACTTCTTTTTATGCTTGGATTTGAAATACTCTTTCAGAAAGTTGTAAATCGAAATTTTGCAGCAGTGTTGGGGCAAACCAAATAAAATTGATACCAGTTAGTGAAACATTTAGTGGACTTTACTGGATTGTCATTTAGGATTTTTCTTTTATAGGTCAGGTTGACTTATTTTGGTTTGCTGTTTGTTTCTTTTCCAACCCAAGTACAAGGTGAGCAAAGACATTACAAAGGATGTTTGTCATAGTTATATGAAGTGTAATATTTGAGAATTGTTGACCTCCAAGATACCCTCCTTTAAATACATGGACAGAAACGGACTTGTTATTTAAAAAAAACACTTTTCCTAATTTAGTTCATTAGTAAAACAGAACTTGCTGCTTTTATACCTGCTTGTTGCAAAATGTGTGGATATGTTGTTAATTGCTTAAAATGACAATTAAAACGTTTTCAGTGGGGATGAAACCATTGGTCTTTAGCGCCTTTGTAGTGTTTGGGCTATTCACAAGTGCTGTTATTCCTAAGTGAGTAGTTGTTCTTTGTGGCTTTAGAGCTTCAGGCTGAGTTCTCTTTGTTGCCACTTAAATGGGTAATTTCTTTCACCAGAATCTAAGGACATGGAAAAACCCCAAATAATTTTTCTTACAGTTTCTCTGTTGTTGCCATGGATGCTTGTTCCTCACAGCCTGCAGATGGAGTGAGAGTGGGCATGGTCTTATAGCAGATTCTGCTGGTAGATGGTTTGGTCTCCCCACAGCTTCCCAGGGTCTGGAAGGTGTCACTGAAATCCATTTCCAGCAGGGTTCAGGGTGCTGACTCAAGGCAAGAATTGTATGGGATCGCTTGGTCCTACAAGCGCAGCTGCTTTCACATCCAGCGTGGCTGATCAGAGCTGGTACTTGTTTAGGGTCTGTCTGTGTGGCCAGGTCTCACCACTGGATAAGGGTTTTATTCTATGCAAGCTCTTGTCTGAAGGGAAAAAGAGGTGGTGTGCTCCAGGCCTGTTTTCTGTGTTATCCATCACAGCATCATGTAGTATTGAAAGCTGTTTTCAGACCATCTCGTAAAGAACAAGATAAAAGTAGTGTTAAGGTGTACTGGCCCTGTACTGCTGCCCTAAAAACTCAGCCCAGAGAAGGAGACAGCTCTGCCCAGCTGCAGAGAACCCAGTAATAGAGCTTTGGGTCAGAAGAGCAGGCTGTAGAGCTGTTCAGAAGCAGAACTTAGGATGATGCTTCTGTGGCATTCATTTCCAGGGGCAGAGGGGAATACCAGTGAGACTGCTGTGTTTGTTAGTACTTCAAACCAGCCATGTGCAAATGCTTGATGTGGCCTTGTCTCTTTTGAAGAAACTTCTGCAGTTGAGATACTGGCCAGTGACTCAGTGTTTTAAGCTTGTTATTTCTATTCCTCCTAATTTAAGATTTACCTGGAGAGGATGGGCATTCATGAAGAAACAGGTGGCCTTTTAAAGGTGTGTTTTATTCTGGGTAGAATTCCCTTGAGATGACATCAAAGAGCAATAACTATGGTTGGTCACACACCTGGAAGCAGGCAGCCCACTTCTAACCTGGGCTGCCTTTGCTGACATTGAAGCTCTCAGAGGTGGAGCTTGTGGCACAGAGGTGTGTAGCTGTTTTGGAAGCAAGCTTTTCTTGACTCTTAAGTATCCAGAGTAATGTGTAATTGATATAGCTAAGCTTCTTGTCTTCCTTCTCATTCTTCTCTATCCTGAAAACCAGGCTTCTCACCACATCTGATTTAGAAACTATACTTTTCTGAGGTGGGTCTCCGTGTAAGAATATGATGGAAATTAGATCATGAATTTGTATTTTAATAAGTTTTCCCGGTATATTAAGCCAGTTTGAAATATTTCATATTAAGATTTTCTTTTCCAGTTTTGATTTAGAAGGTAAGAAACACTGTACTGAGTCGGTTATTTGGTGCTTTATAGCCAAATATGTGGTCTTCAACCATGGCAGTCACATCACTGTTTAGGGAGTACAAGTGAGCATGGCCATTCTGTGACTCACTATCCTACTTTTCTGGGATCCAGTCATCAGACTGGGAACATGAGAGGTTGCATCCTTGTCTGCTCACAATCCTGAGGTAACAGATTTCCAAAGTTCTTTGCCAGCTATGTTGATCTTACCTACTGCCATCAAATGTTTACTACCATTCAAGTAAGCTTTGAATATATTATACCCTCCCAACCCCATCATCTTGCATTCAGATTGAAGAGCCCCAGCCTCTTCAGTCTTTTCTTCCAAGGCAGCTGCTCTATCTTTAATCCTTTAATTGACTATTTCCATACCTTTTAAAATTCTGCTTTGCCCATCTTGTATGCTATTCTTGTCTCCACATCTTGGTTCTTAAGACTGCAGTGCACTAAGTTTTTACATAGCAGCAGAATTACTTTTTGCTTTATTCTGAGTTCATCCAGAACTGGTTATGTCCAATATCTAGATGACCTTTTAGTGCATGTTGCATAGTGAGCCTGTAATTTCAGGACTGTCAATGGTGACTTCAGTATCACTTCTTTGAATTGTAGACTCCACCTATAAATTCAGCATGGAAGCCTAACATAAATGTTTCTTTTTTTTCTCCCCCCTCCTATTTACTTTCATAGACCTGTTTGCATTCTGCATTGAAGTTCATCTACCACACTTTACTTCCTCAGTTTAGTGAGGCCCTTCCAGAGTTCACAGTTACTGCCATTGCAGCTGGCTGACCTGAAAAAGCTTAGCTTTATTTGCAGGCTTGGAGGATTTCACTGTGCACTTCTATCTAGGTCAGTGAAGATGTTGAATAGAATGATTCCTAGCAATGCTGCCAGGTCAGCTCCACTATTGACTCTTCTCTATAGTGGAAAGTTGACTATTAAGTCTCACCATTGCTTCCTAGTCTTCAGCCAGCTTTTTGCCTATAATTGGATCTTTCCTCTATAGCCTTGACTTCTTGCCATAGACTGTTAAAGGAGCAGTCTGGACTTTTTGAAAGTCCAAGTATGTGTTTTCCTTGGATTTCTTTTACCTGTTTGCTTGAAGTGCCAGCAGGATTTCTCTTAGCCAAAGACGTGTTCAACTTGTTTCAGCAGGTTGTTTGCTATGCTCTTAATACTGGCAACTTGCCATGAATGGAGATCGCATTTACCCACACCCCTAGAGACTCCCCCTGGAGACTTTTTGGAGAGCCAGTTGTTGAAGAACTTGAAAAAAAACTTGCAAGTAATGAGAAGTTTCCTCTCCTGACTCAGTGTGCCCAAAGCATAGGTTTGGATAATGTGAAGTGAAAACTCAGTTATAATTAGAGCAGTCCTGCAGATTTTTAACTGCACTGTATTATGGACTGGGTAGATGGCTTCGTGTAAATATGTATGTGACTTACAGTTCTAGTAAGTAAATTCTGCTGAAACTAAAAAAAAAAAAAAAAAAAAAAAGACAATTGCTGAGCTGTCCCTAGCACTTGTGTTAAAGGTAAGTCTTTTCTGATAGTGACAAGAATTATCTGTTTTAAGACTTAACAAACCCCTTACCTCCTGCTGCCTTTTTTTTTTTTTTTTTTGAGTACAGATTTACGTTAGTTTTCCTAGCCGGGAAGGCTGTGTGACCCTGACCTGTTCAATCCCCCATACTAGTTTTTTTTTTTTTCACAGCTGTGCTGTGAAACCAACCAGTGAGATGATCCAGACTTGCAAGTGTATTTTTTAAATTAAAAAACATAGGTTGCTTTCCTTTTCTTCATTGATATTTATAGCATAGACACACAAGTGTTTTCATCAGCATGGTTTAGTGTGTGATGAATTATGGTAGAGGGGAGAGCTGCCACAGTATGTGGGAGACTTTTTAATCTGATTTTTAGCTACCAGACAAAAGCAACATGCAACTACAATATCAACTCTATGTAAAACCATTAAGTTCTTATGTAAAACCATCAAGTTAGGAGTTCTAATCCTGTTCTTCATAGAAGATTGCTTTGCAGTTGTGGCTGCTATGATGATTGTGATATTATTTTCATGAAATTCACTGCTACCCTTTTCTGGTACAGTGTCATTGTTGATGTGCAAATATGTAATATGCAGTAAAAGTTGACTTGTGGCCATAGGGTATGGTAATAGAATATTGAGCTCCTGTAGCATTGCTTTGATCTAGAAAGACTTGTGTTAGTGACAGTAAGTCATTACTGAACTCTGATAGGAGATATGGAAGACAGCAAATTGCTTTTCTGCTTGAATTAACCTTTATGTTACATTCAGATTGGTCCAGTTGATGCTGAAGCTGAAATGATAGAATGTAAAAGAACACACACCTGTAAAAAACTGCAATACATTGTACCAGCATGTGATTACCTACTTGCAAGGGATGTTCTGGTGCCAAACTCAACCATCATTTTGGAGATGGGAATGATGGCTGTGAAACCCTGGAGCTCAACTTGTCTGTTTGTCATGAGCGAGAAATCCTGTTAAATGTTTTGTTTCTCATAATTGGACTGGCTTATGGTGCTTTTTTGGAACATGGATTGTTTGTGTTGTGTTGATCATGGCCACATATTAAAAGGAATGTATTTTGTAGACAGTGTTGCACTGATCTGTCCTGTGTGGCTTCTGTGGGGACTTCTGTATGTGGTGGGGTAAATGGTAGGAGGATGGATTGTGAAATTGAAAGGAGTAACTTAGAACTGTTAAAAACCAGTGTTTATATAATCTGCTATGTTGAAAACCACTGCAGTGGTATTGTCAGGATGTTCTTTTAATTGTGCGGAAATCTGTGAATGCTGCCCTTGTTTGTTCTGGTGACTGATTTTTTTTACCTGGTGATGTTTCTTAGATTAGCATGAAGACCCAAGATACTTTATGGTTTTGTTCACAGTCAGTATTCAAAGCCTGTGTTTGGGGAATGTGTTCCTATCTTAGCTGTAGATCTTTCTGTTTTAATATATCAAGGAAATAATGAACTTCTTGGTTTTAAGAAATGGCTGTATAGTTAATTTGACAGAGCTCTCTTGTTGCATAAGCCATATTGTGCTTCCAAGCCTTAAAGGCCACAGGTCTTGTAATGACGAAGGGCATTTTCTCCTCTGGATGCAATTTCTAATTCTGTAATAAAATGCCCTGGCTTTCTGCTCTTGAGGCCTGATTTTGTGTCCAGATTCTTTAGTGATGAAGAGACCTTCCGAAGTACTTGGAATTGTGGAGGAAACCACCTTTTATTCATCCTATACAAGTTTGATAGCTCATGTCCATTTATTCATCTGCTCCCAGTTCTCTGAGGAATAATTCTGCTGCCCTGGCAAATGAGCTAAGAGTAAAGGTAGATGAAGATCCGTCGTTGGGATAGATGGCGATCAACTGTTAAACTAAAAACCCCATCTTTGAGTAATGTCAATATTGCCATAATCTTCGGTGTTGGAAAGGGGGTGAATTTGGGTTTGAATATTTCCTACCCATCTACTTTTGATGAACCCACACATTAACCACCTCTGATGAAGAGCAATATATATAAATATCTAAAGGTTTTTCTTTGTTACTTTGTTTGTGATGCAGGCAGTAGGCATTACATCCAGTAGTTCATATCTGCTGTGTTAACTGTCATACTCTTCGGATGTGACAAACTGGAAGGAGCAGTATTTCGATTAAAAAGTAGATTGTATTTTCAGGTCATCTTACAGAGAAAATAAGTATTTTGCAAACATTATCACTAATTACAAGATTGTGTACCAACTCAATTACATGCTTCAAGGAAAATACCGGGAAAAGAGCTGGTTCTTTTAATTGCACACTGAACTGTAGGGCTGTTTGATTTTATCAGGATCCAGAGTGAAATATTAGATTTTTTTTTATATGCAAGTATAAAGAAAAACAGAATCCTGGGTTCATTTCTTGGCAGATAAAGGACAATTACTGATTTGATTATTATAAAAACATGTTTATTCAGAACAGGTTTTTTAGTAGAAGAAAAAAAGAGTACTTTGTAATAACTTTATCTAAACTGAAACACGAGCAATTTTTTCTGCTTTTTGTTAGGTTTTGACATAGCTTTTTAAGATGATGAGTCTCATCTTGCCTTTGCCAAAATCCTTCTCTGATAAGTTTGATTTATGCATTCATTATCTCTCCTACAGTGCCAGGCTGTAATGTCTTAATGAAATTACATTGTGGGTTTGTGGTTGAGTGGCTGCTACTGTGGAAAATAACTTCTATTCAAGACTTCCTGTCTCAGCCAAAATGCAAGCATTCAAGCATATTCTGTATGCTCCTTTTCAAGAATTACTTTCTTCTCATCTCTTAGTCACTGCTACTTGATCTTTATGTTGTCGTGACCTTCTCTTATTCCCAAATTCATGCTAAGTGTTTTTGATCTTAATTTATTTAGTCTGTTTAAAGACACCAGTTTACATTGTATTGTTTCTGTCCAATTGGAAGATGAAAGATGAATTTATGAACCTGATGAAATAAATAATAAATAAATAAATAAATGCCTGGATGCTGGGCAATATATGCACACGCCTTAGCCATCCTGGACTTTGAACAGAATTGTCACTACTTGCTACTGTAGATGTTGAGATAAAATTTCAGCTTTCTACTACAGTCTTGACACTGACGTGCTTTAGAGATGTCCCTTCTCCTTACACCTGTGTGGAAATGGTTGATTGGCTTCCTGTGTGTAGTATCTTCAGACCCTGGGCTGGGTTTGCAGACTCTGGAAGAAAAATCCAGAGATACTGCCTCTGGCTTAGAAGTTCCCAAGCCACCTGTAGCTGAGGTCTGGGAGAGTGTGCTGGGATAGTTATCCCTGCAAGTTTGTCCTGTTTTATACTCTCCCTTAAACACTTACTACTTGTTGCTGTAAGACAAGGGAAAATGGGGTAGATGAAGCCATGCTTTCTCTGTTTTGTGCTTCCTTTATCTTGATCAGTATCATATTCAAGTATCTTTTTTTTTTTAATATGAGCCCTTCTAATAAAGGAATTGTGTTCTTCAAAGTGCTTTGTTAGTTACTGTCTTTTGAGGCAGGTAATGAAACCGTTGTCTGCAAGAATATTAGATTGTTCCTCTGTATTTACTCTCCTCTGAGATGGATGTCTCTGTTATTGTGTTGAAAGTAGCCTCCCTACCTGGACCAAGATAAAGCATTGTCATTATTCTCCAGCTCTAACAGCAGTAGAGAAATATTAGGCCTCCATTGTTTCCTTCTAGAAATGGAAATCTTTTGCATGTACTCAGTCCTGGCTTCATAATGCCTACTTTATCTTGCCTGAGATTCCTAGGATGAGAGTATATGCAAGAAGAGAAGGAAAAGGTAGCAGTGTTGAGATCTCAGTGTGTTTTCTCTTCCCTCCAAGACAATCAAGTTTCTAATTAAGAAAACTTGCTGCACTGCTGGCAAAAAAAAAGCCTAGGTGCCTTCAAAACCTACATAGATTTGGAACAGCAGCCCTTGAAAAGCCACCATTTCTGGATAGGTATATGACTTTTGCAGAGATAGAGATAGGTAGATAGATATAAAATATATATAAATGTTTTTTGCCTTAAAAATTGTGCTTGTGTTTTTAGGCTTGTCTTTTACTTAGTATCACTTATTTTCTGCTTCGTGATATCTTCAAGAGTGATACTGCCTTTGTCCAGTGTGGAAAGTGGCAGAATTTGGGAAAGGTCTGATTTTGCTACTTACTTTTCCTCTTACCTGCATCACTGAGAGGAATTTCTGCTAAAAGAAGTGGTGCTCTCTTCTCCCTGTTTCCAGATATCTGTCTCTTATTTTAGGATTTCAAGCCTCAGCAGTCTTCCTTAACAAACAATTACAGGAACAGTTTGAAACTTTCAGCTGTATGTGAATTTTCCCTGAAAGCCTCTGTCTGCTCATATGCTGGCAGAAGGGAATTAAATCCCCAGATATTACTTCTGTTCATGTTTTTCTTTCTGGAGAAAACTAATTCCCATTTTGTAGGATTTTATTTTACTAAAATCTGTATATTGCAATAAAATATTTGGAAACATCTTCTGTAGTTTGAATTATATTATTGTCCTTTCACTGGGGAAAACTTTGTATTGAAGTAGGTGTATTGTTTCTGAGAGAGGGAAAATAAACTTCTTAGTAGGTTTAAGAAGCCATAGGAGAAAATGATACTTTCTGTTATCTAAAGCATGCATTTTTAAGGCAGTATAGTTACTCTCCAGAGTAAGTGTCTGTGCTGGTGTAATGTAACTTAATTGTTGGGTTTCTTTAACCACAGAAATATTTTCAGTTGTTTGACAGTATAAGCTTGCGTTTTGCTTTGAGAAGGCAGAGGATATGGTGCCCAGGTGCTTCCACTTTGGTTCACCCAAGCCTGCAGTCTGGCTGATTCAGCCTGCCCTTGGCACAGGCTGTCATCGCAAGGAATTGCTCCAGCTGCTTCCATCTCCTTCCTCTGCCAACCTGAGTGCTCACATTGCTTTGGGCAGGCAGTTCTGTTCCTCTGGAAGCAGCTGGGATGCAGTTCACCTTCAGATAGCAGTCATCTGATACCTCGTACGAGGGCAGTGTGGTGTCAGGGCACAGGGAGGATTGGGAGGGCCAGGATTGCCCCTCTGGAGGCAGCCTTTTCCACAGGCTGCTGCTCTGCCGTGTCATTGGGTGTGGGTTTGTGTTACACTTAGAGTGGCTTTCCTGGGAATACAGGCAGTAAGGAACAAGCTTGTTCCCAGTTCTTCCCCTCCTTAGATCTAGCAACTGCCTGTCCTCAAGATGAGTCAGTTCAGCTTGCTGATTTGAGGCTTGCTTTATTTTGGAGATGGATTAGTTTGTCAGATCAGTAGGCTAAACTGACTCATCCTCAGGCTACAAGATTGCCAGATTTGCTATGGCAGGAACATGAAAGTGGGAAGTAAGACCATCTTTTTTTGGCAGTAGCCCCCACTTTGATCAGATTACGTATAATGTGAAAATGAGCTGTAGTTTCTCTGGTTACCTTAAATAGCTTTAGAGATGTCCAACACTTGGTTCTCTTGCTCTTCTTTCTCTGCTATTTTTATTACTTTAAGAAACAAATAAATTTCAAAAGCAGGACTTGCCAGTAGTGAATAGCTTATGCATCTGGCTTCTAAAATGCTGCCTCATCTGTAATAATAGCTCTTTCACCAAGATAGCTACTCCTGCCATGGAGAATATCTGCATTGCACTGATGGCATGCCTAGAGTTTCTTAATGTTAATTGGGATAATGTTCTCCTTGAATTCAAAACCATCTTTAACCTAAACTGACTTGTTCCATTTCTGTGCAGTTCTGTGGCACAATCTACAGCAGTAATTTGAGGTGGATGCGGAGGCTGTGGAGTCTCTTAAAGCTGGTTGGTGCTCTGTGGCATGAATTGAACAATGTAGCACACCTTGATTTTGCTCTCTGAAGAAATAGTTGCAATGCCTCTTTCAGTCTTAGAATGGTGTTCAGCCTCACCTCACGGTCATCTTAGGGATTCAGACTGGCTACTACTATTTTTTAACTTCTTTTATTCACTGTATTTCCAATCCAAAGTGGATGTTACTTCTGAACAGCTGGCAGTTCTCTTCCTCCTCCTCCAATCTTAAAACACAGTCACCAAATGCATTTTCATAATTAGCTTCATCTGTCTTTCTCCTTGGGATTTGGTTGTTGTCTCAGATTTTAAACAATCTGTTTCTCACTGTGATTTTGATCTGTCTCATTCACTGTCTGGGCTGGACTCTGGGTCCAAGATGTTGTTTCTTGGTCGTAGAGAGATTAGAATACCATGACAAGTGCCTGCTGTATTTCTGTGCTGCATTCAGTGATGCTGAAGAGCAAGAAAACGATGTCAGGTCCTAATTGGACAACATAATTATGGAGTACTTGACAGAAAGGAGAAATTGCAAAAGGGAGAAGAGTCCTCTGATATTCTGGAGAGCAGAAAAATGTATTAGAATCCAGGGCTCTTGCAAGGGGAGGGCTTCGTCCTCTGCCCTGCCAGGGAAACTTTGCAGGTTAAGTGGTTGTTACGGTTCATTGCACCTGGGTTTCCAAGTCCACCTATGATACCCATAAATACAGAAATTGCTCTTCTTTTTTTAGACAAAAATTTCAAGGTTTGAGGATTCTCCTTTGTGATAAGGATTGGCTTCCCAGCGTGGCAGACGGGACCTACCAGGGAGACACCAGCAGATGTGGAACTGAATGCTTTGTGCCCTGCTTCTTTCTCCACAGTCTGGCAAGGCTTGCAGAGGTTACAGAGAACTACCCAGAGGCTCTGCTGGCCTGGGCTGCCTGTGGAAGTGGTGACAGCAAGTGTTTCACACCCTGGAGAACTCATCTGAGGGTTCTCTCAGTTCAGTGTTAATATGCTTACAGTCGTGCTCCAAATTCTCTTCTTGATTCTCTGCTCTTGCTTCTGCTTCTCTGCACTTCTTGATGTTTGCCTCTTGGGGGGTTGGGGTGTTCTGGGTTTTTATCACCTGTGTTTTTCTGTTCCTTACCTTTACTTTATTATCTTCTTTCTTCAGCCTATTTCATTTTTGGTTCCTTCCTCCCTCCCTCCCAGCAGGGGCAGGAGCTGTCTCTTATTCCTGGTACTGTGCCTAGCGCAGTGGGGTCCTATTCACACTTCATACTTAAGCACTGCTGTAATTAACACAATTGAAAGGTGTTTTATTTAAACCTCCAGTAGGAGAATACAGACTTCCTCTAAGATGTATTAAGATGTTCTTAATTTGTGCAAGTGTATGATGGGGGCGGGTCTTGGCAACTTGCAGCTACTGCAGGTGGCTTTCTGTGGGTTTTGCTTAATGGTACGGTCTTATGCATTTGAAGCCTCTTGGTGGATGCAAAGAGAGAATGAAAACACCAGTGGTGATGTTTGTTGTCAGGGGTCAGAGATGAGCTTGTCTCAGTGATGTGTACATTTAACTGGATTCAAAAACTCTAACAAATGCAGTTAGAGCTGAGCCAGGGAGGTAGGTCTCCAGCAAGTAGTCTCCCTACTTAAGCAGTTTGCAAGAAACTACTTCAGTGAGAGGTTTGCAGGTCATTCCAGATATTTTGATGGGAAGATTGTAGACCACCTGGGAATTCCCAGATGAGCTGTTTATTATTTGGTATTCTTTAAGGGGTGGGAGTTCTAGAGTCTGACAGTGGTCTTAAAGTAGGTGTGTCAGTAGGTGACCAACAATGGATTTACTCATCAGCCTTGCTAGAAGACACCGATAGACTCGTTCAGGGTCAGCTGTTGAATGGCACTAACAAGTGGATAAACACGATCTGTTTGTAACTCAGGGTTCTTCGTGTCAGGGCTCAGTTACAGGGGCTTTATAAGTTACTACGTGTCAGCTGAACTGCTATAGCTGTCTTTGGCAAATATTTGCTAAATCATGTTCCCTGATGATGTAAGAGGAAAGAATAACTAAAGGAAGCTTCAAATAAGAAATCCTAGTACTGTATAGGCTGAATTTCTCAGCTAGCGATTAACTCAGAGCTAAAAAGCAAAGGAGAATACTACTGAGGCCACAGTCTTATAGTAAAATGATGTTGTCATACTGTTTCTGTTCATTCCCTATCTCTGTCCTTGTCTCTCGTGCCGCATTTAACCTGTAAGGTTTTTGGGGCTGAAGTGACCTGATCTGAGATTATAAAAACAAAATCTGTTATGATCGGTTTGATACTTGCTTCCTAATCTGTGGAATCACCTCATCTAAATTTAAAGTTGATTTATATAGCTAAATAGCTTTTGTGGGGTGGGTTCTTCTGCATGTGGGTGGAGAGAGAGGAGAACAGAAAGAGTGCCTACTAAAAATAACTTAACAAGCATGAGACTGCTTATGAAACCCCACTGGCAGTCAGTGTTTAGATTACCTTAATTGTATGTTTCTGTGTTTTTTTCCAAAGCAGAAATATAAGTGTAAGCATTCTTGTGGATATTTTGTTTAGTCACAGAAAAAAATTCTTTTTATGGTACTCTCTAAGGCAATTGTGCAGAATTTTTTCCCCACCTGAGTGTTAACTGCAGCTCTCTTCTTTAGAAATTCACAGTTCTGGTCTATGTTTGCCATCACAGAAAGAGGTACTTGAAGCAAGCTCTGTGTTAATGAGAGAGAGATGATTAACACAGACCTTAGATGTGCCTCAGGTGAGGGCACCACCTTACACTGTAGTAGGAAGGACAGCTTATAGCAAAATCAATCTTTTTTCAGACACTGCAAGTAAACATCCCTTCCGGATTCAGCTGTTTGGTTTATAAATCAGTGGGGTGTTAACTTGCTGGGATTTCACGGTGGCCGATGTAAGCAGCTGATTGTTGGAATCCCATCTGCCACAGTTGGATCCAGGGAGGTCATCTGATGGCCAGTGTGATACGCATTTGGGCTAGATCAACAGCGCTCTTCTCATCCTTTTTCCTCTTGTGTTTTTTGTTTTGTTTTTTAAACTGTTCTGAGTCAAGTTTATGCTGGAGTAGAGTAGCACAACTGTGTGGCCAATACTGTGCTGTGCTCACTTTGACTTGCGTGGTTGAGATACAAAAACCTGTAGAAAGTCAATGTCTCAGAACTTCATGTGACCTTTTAGTGGACATTTTAACAAGCTTACCATGAGAATGTTCTGGGACTTGCTCATTGCCCTGCTTGTTCTTTAAAGGCTTGTTTACAGTCTTAAGCATTAAGCTTTCAAAGGGAGTGGATTGAATGGCCTCTCCAAAAGTCTTTGATTACCTCTAAAGAAAGACTTATAGCCCCAGTGGCATTTTGAATGTCTGAACTGGGATGCAGTAAATCCAGATGCTGTTCCTTCTGCTAAATTTTAGTTTTTCTTTTTTTCAACAGATAAATAATAGGGAGGAAATGTCCCTGCATTTTGATGTAATTTTATGTGTTTATTACATCAAATGTAGGCCTGTGAGGCATGTCATTACTTGTCACAGTCTACTGGAAATACATTTAGTTTCTTTTTCCTTTTTAGTGGCACAATGACCTCAAAAAGAGGTCAGTTGAGTTACAGAGTTTCATTTTTATAATAAAGTTATATCACCTTTCTAAACTGTTTACTTTTTATTTTGTAGTGAGAGTATAGTTTATTTTACTAGACAGAAGTCAGTCACTGGTATTGTGTTTACTTTTTGCTCCATTTTTTAGTTCTTTCCTGCATGAACTTAAAACTGAGTACTTTGAATTTGTATTGCCATTGTAGAACCTGTTGAGCAAAATGTAGAGCTACTGTTTTTGAGGTTACAGGTTTTGCCTTCTGCAAGACAAACTTTTTTGGGAAAAAAAATATTCAAATGATTGACATGTAAAAAGCATTGTTGTTTGGTGCAAGTAGAATGAACGTTTTCCTTTTACTTCCTTCCTTTGTGTCCAGTTAGAGGCAATGGCAATTTTGATTTCAGGGTGGAGTGTTTTAGAAGCCTTTTACTTTGGTGATCTTTGACTTGGCAGTTGTTGCTGAAATTTGCCCTGATTATTTATCTTGGGCTTGAGCTGAAGTGAATTGACACATAATTAACTGTGTCTGTCATGTGATCATTAGCAATAAAGCCAAAGAATGACCTGTCACTCTTCACATTTTCATTATTTATCACTTTATTGTGTTTTTGCTTTAATTGAATGCAGATTTTGACTGTTGTAGAAAGCAGCATATTTGATATTGAGTTATGACACCATTGCATTAGTGCTGAGTAGAAAGAAATTGTTTATGTGGGTATTGAACCTTCTTAAGATCCTAAGAGGCATCACGTTCATCCTGTGCATGCTTTATTTCAAGCCTAGCAGTTGCAGTTCAGCAATATTTTTTGTTCAAGAAAATATTCCAATCTAAAATAAAAATCTGTGTTGCAAAAATAACCCTATTTTTCAGAGTTTTTAATAAGGAAATTATTCTAAATTTTGTCCACCTACAGTTCTGTCCTAAACTCTCACAGTTTCTGTTTCTAGTCATTATTTGCAACATGTCCTCCACCTGCAGATCAGAGCTCTCTCTGAAATGTCTGTTCCTTCTTCCTTTTAGAGATAATCCTCCAACTTTCTCTGTGACTTAAATTGTTTGCGCTCGTAGGTCTCACTCAAAAGAATGTATTTTTTCTGACCTTACGATGTCTGAGGCTTCTTTCTGAGTTTCCGGTGTTTTGAATCATTACTGCTGAGTTCCAGCTCTCAGGATTGAGCACTCTATTCCATTGCTGCTCAATGGGTGTGAAATCGCAGAGGTTTTTTTTTCTTTCTTTTTTTTCTTTTTTTTTTATTTTGTCTGTCTGACTTTCCTCTGCTTATACATCTAAGGATTGCTTTAGGTCTCAGTAGCAATGTGTGCTTCTGTCTGTGCTGGGATGTCTTGTAAGTCGGAGTTGATGACTCTATTCTTTGGATGGCTTTGCTTGATTTGGCTGCATGGCCTGTCATCTTGGGTTCTGGATCCCTCTGCTTAATTTGTGCCTGGGTTACTAAGGAAGGTCAGCTGCTTTTTCACTGATCTCTACCCTGTGCATAACTCTAAATCTTGTGTCTTAATACTTTATGGCTTGTCTTTCAGGTTGTTGACAAAAGCAGTAAGTGTGAGGGCAAAAATTAATGCTGGTGGCATCTCCTATTATATTTTATTAAATCTTAGCTATGCTGAATTTATGAGCTAGTGTATTATAATTTGATTAATAATCTCTTTTCTTTCTCTGTGTTTCTTCATTAATTTGGGATGTGATGGCAGGTCAGAAACCCTACAGAAGTCCCAGTGCTTTTGCATCAAAGTTTTTTTCTTTTTTGTTTTCCAAATGAACCTGTAGTCTCTAACAATATGGAATCCAACAATCCAGTCTCTATAAAGTACCTTACTGCTTCTTTATTCATTATCAAAGTAACTGGTATGGTTCTTAAGCCAAAATTGTTGTCACAGTAACAGGATTGTGTGAATCATCCCATCCATGTTTGAAGTTCTCTGAGCGTTCTGATTCCTTTCAGAAATCACTTCTCCGACTTCTTAGTTAGCTTTTCCAAAATCCTTGGATGAGATTCTTCTGATCTTAAGTAATGTCTAATGGCCGCTCTTTTATTGCAGTATTCAGTTCCAGTCAGGAAGTCAAGTGACATTTTCTGTGCTAAAACAAGTATGTGTGCATATATATATATATATATATATATATATTTAGTGAATGCATCTGCCTTATCTGTGTGATGATTGGCACACTTACAGGTTTTTGTTCAGTGTTTGACCTGAACTATTTTTGAAATTCCAAGGACTCCTTTTGTTTGGAGTAAATTTAAAAACCAAACCACACTATGTTTTGTAAGACTCCTTTCTTTGATTCCCTGAGGTTTTCTGATTTGGTCCATGAATGTTCAAGAAAGCTGTGACTTTTTACAAGGGCATACAGTGATAGGGCAAGGGGAAATGGATTCAAACTGAAAGCTTGAGATTATACATAGAAATTCTTTACTGTGAGCGTGGTGAGACACTGGAACAGGTTGCCCAGAGAAGTTGTGGGTGCCTTGTCCCTGAAAGTGTTCAAGGCCAGGCTGGATGGGGCTTAGAATAGCCTGGTCAAGTGGAGGTTCCCTGCTGATGCTGGGGGGTTGGAACTGGATGAGCTTTAAGGTCCCTTCCAACCAAAACCATTCTATGATTCTGTATGGTTCTAGGATTTTTGTCTTGTACTGTCTCCCACTAGGTAACATTTATGCAGTTCACTGATCAAGAAAGGAAGCTGTCTAGTGAAACAGTTCATAAATACCATTTTACTACTTTCTCTCCTGTACTGACTCATAATTATTAGCTTTTTGTGAAACTAACTTTTTTTAAAATGTAGTAGGAAAAATTAATTAGAAAAAAAAATCAGTAGTGATTTCTACTGCTGACAGTGTCTTTCCTCAAGCATTCATTGGCCACATTAGACTTCTAGAGCAGCTGCTGACCTTCTTCCTTCACATGCCATGAAGAGTTTTTTAAGAAGCCAGATGTTTTATTCCATTGCTATATCTGATGATCAGCACTAGATTCTAGCAGATAGCTCAAGAAAAGTTTTCTCTTAAAACATTTGTTTCACAAAGTAGTCAGATCTTTTGACCTTCCAGTTAGCTGCGACTGAAAAAGGCCATTGCAGTTCTGCTAGACTTCCATTCCCCTCTGGTCACTCATTTCTTTCTAGGTAGTTGTGTCAGCTGCTGGTTGTAACCTAATCCCATTGGCAGGGGCTGGATCCAGCCATGTCAGGTTTCTGTGGAAGTGACTCCTTGCCTGTACTGAGCATTGAGCAAATTAAGACGAAACGATGCGATGAAGCCTTTTGAAGGGGAGAAGTAGTCAAGTGAGTTAATATTGAGCCATATCTTAATAGTGAGGTGACACCGAGATCTGAAACAGTGAAGATATTTAAGTGGACACAGTTACGTGATCTCAGACATTGTACAGAGTGTGTTGTAGGTCTGTGAAGTTTTCTTATAGGACTTAAAAACAACCTAGGTAATACTTAATGGAAAAGCCCGTGAGCATGCCAGTGAGGAGGAATGTAGCAGTTGGAGAAGGGACGCAAGAGGAAATAGGTAAAGTCAAAAGAGAGGAAATGGTGGAGTTTGTAGGCAATGCAAAGGATCGAGGTTGCATTTGAAGTATGAGTAAAGCTGCTGTAGTCATAGTACTAATACATTGTTTCTTCTCTTCAACTGTAAAACAGGTGGAAGAGAGCACATATATATATATAGTTAAGAGGAAAAAAATGGAATCTTAGATCTCTGTATGTGCATTAAAGTGTGTTTTTACTGCTCAGTCAGACACTAAACAGCTATAGGGATTTAGGGCAGACATAATTTTGGACTTTCTCCCGGCCCATTCAGTAGAAGGTGTGTGTGGGTGATCAATAACAAAGGATGCCTTTCATGGCCTCTGAGGACTGAAGTGAATTTTTTTAAATGACACCTCATTTGGCACAGGCCAAAAGTAGACATGCAGTACACTTACAGAATGGTCATCTTTGAGCTAATAGTAGGAATTTGTAGCTGGCAGGGTATATATGTGACAAAATGTTTGCCCAGTAGCAGGATCCCTACTCTCACCTGAGCAAAAACAAAAACATCTGCCACCATGTATTTTTTTTTGAGATGCAAAAATAGGGTTGTAGCTTGCATTGATGGTCTGTGGTCTTCTAAGTGGAGTATGTTCATTTCTTCCCACAAACTGCTGAGTATTCTCTGCTTTCAACAGTGCTTTCACTGATTTTACCTAATGCTTGTGATTTGTCCCCTGTGGTCATCATGTGCTAAAGGTAGAAAGTGAACTAGATCAATCAGAGCACTTGGAAATTAAAATGTCTGGATTTTGTTTTCAGTTTCAGATCAGAATTGTGGAATAAGCTCTTCATCAAAAAACCCCAAACCCAAATACCACATCAGGGATGTTAAACATCAGTACTGTGTGAGGAAATGCTTTAAGGGTTTGCATGAAACATACCAACTGCAAGTACAAGTGTATTATAGTGTGATAACTTTTTATTTTTCCTTGTGCTTCTACCCTGGATGTTATAAAGGTGGTTGGCATAGATGATGGTTACACAGTCACACTAATTTGCTTTTTTGTTACAGTTAAGCAAGGTCATATTGCTGTCTGCCATAGAAAGCAGCTGCTTCTGGACATGTGCTAGTGATGCTTTTCATGTGAGCTGTGCTATAAGAGCTATTTAGTATTTTGGTATTTAGTCATTCCTTCCTTCTTTAGTGTTTCTATTTAATGTCCTAGTTCTGTTGTAGACCTTACAGTCGAAGGTGTCGAGGGTATTGTGTGTTTGACAGTGCCTGCTTATCTGCTGGGGACACCAAGTCTGACAGTCCTAAACAAAATATTAGGTGAAGGGGATGAGATGAGAACTGTCTAGGCTTCCCTTAAGACTTGCTATGGTATAATGCTTCCTGGTGTTTGTTGTTAGGAGTCTGTTTGGAGGTACTAAAGATTGCTGGATTGCTATCTTGCATCATGCTGAGGCTTAAACCCAGCATTTCAGAAAGCTCTTAAGTGAACTCCTTTATGTGCTGTTTGGCTGGCAAGTCAGCGCTTGCTGTCCAGACAATTAAAACTGGGATAACCATCCTGAACTGTGTATGATCTTGTGAGCAGTACCTACATCTGTGTAGTGCAAGGAGTGGCAAAGCAGGCTTGGAGCCTCTGGATGCTGCTGTGATACAAACACATTATTTGTATATTTTGAGAAGCAGTGAGATGTTTTACTGTTGGAGATCAAAGCTGTCAAGGGTGCAAGGTGAATTTTACCCCTACCCTCCCTCAGGCTCAACAATACTGTAATGGAATACAACTGAAACTCTAACAGGTTTAACTTTTTTAAGATTGGAGTCCTTACAGTGTGTTTTGTTGATAGGTTTCCAAAAACTGTTGTTTCCTGAGAGGAAGCTGGGAGAAACCTCCATGAGCCTTAATGCTCTGTGAATTCTGGTAAAGAAAAAAAGTAATTAAAGTGTCACTGCACACACTTCTAAGCACTTAGGATTTCAGCAAGTTTAGTTAGGAGCTGTTTTTCTATGGACTTAAAGGAGAGTGTCTAAAGCTGACTGATTTCTCGTTTGAGCTCTGGAAAAGTTGGCTGGGTGGCTGCAGCTCCACTTTGGGATGAAACACTTGAAGTGGCCTGAAATTCAGGGTTTGCTTTTGTGGACAAGGAGGCCCCTGAGAGAGTTTCAGTTCTGAAGAAAGTCCTTAGAGCAGATCTCTTGATATGAAATACTTCAAATCTCAGCCAGTGTTGCCAGGAACAGTTATTTTTATCTCTAAGAGTTCATTAGTCTTGATTTTTGGAAAAATGGAGAACAAAACTCATTAAGAGTAATCTCAATACTCTGGTCTAGTGAACCCTGCCAAAAAGAAAAAAAGGCCTCTCAAAATTGAGCAGGTAGGGTACCCTTCATTTGATGAGGATTGCTGTAGTAAAGCAGGTGTAACCTGTTTGTATATTCGATGAGTTAGAATGCTAATCATAGAATAGTTGGGCAAATAAAATGCAGTGCTGATATGAGAGTTACACTTTCAACTTGTTTACAAAAAAAAAAAAAAGGTTTCTTTGTTTTCCTGGCTTCCTTCTACAGTTATCAAAGAGGAGAGTGAATTTTCCATGCAGCTAGTATGCTTCTATTTATGCTTCTCTCTCTCCCTGGAAGAAGACATTCATCTGTCTAGTGTTCCTTCCTACCCCCTGCCCCGTTTTCTCTCTAAATCTATAAATCTGCTTCTCACCCGGTTGTGACTGTTATGGGGAAGGGCTATACCTACTCTGTATTGCTTGGCAAGTAATTGGCACCCTTAGCACTAATGTACTTTACTTATTTTTGATTTGTTAATTTGTTTCATGGAGCAGTTGTAGTCATAAAAGCAAACAATTTGTAAGAACCTAAAAGGCAACATAGGAGATGAATAGCAGTTAATATGGATTTTTCAGGAGGAAATCATGTCAAGCCCACCTACTTTTCTTCTGAATCTTATAGGTACAGAAGAAGCAGTAGTAGATGTGGGTATCTTGACTCTGAAGTTTTCAAACTGATTTTCTCATGAGAAATCTAGGAAAACAATGGACTACGGGAAATTCCATGAAAGGCATAGAAAATGATTTGATTATTTTGTTTGAGCATAACAGGAGGTTCAAGAAAAAAGTAGGATGAGATGGGTTTTTGCAGGGCCTTTAGGCAGTCTCACAGGATTCACCAGTTTTCACCAATTTATTAGGTAAGTTTAATGTAGCATCGGGAAGTGGATCTCCTGATAGTGACTGTGCTTGAAGGATGTGACAAGCTGGCAAGAGAGTTCAGTAACCTTGGATGCAGTTCAGTCAGGACAAATGCAGAATATTAGGCTTTGATAGGAGCAGTCAGGTGTGTAAGCGGAAAGTGGATGAGGATCGGACAGGCAGCAGCTCTGCAGAGGAGAGTTTGATCTTGAGGTTGCAGCATTGCACAAGCTGCAAACATTGTGCTGGGCTGTACAAACAAGTGTGTTGCAAGTCGGACACAAGAAGTCACCCACCCTGCTGGGGAGAGCTGAGATAAGCTTCCTTTGCAGAGTCTGGTTTTAGGTACTATACTTGAGATGTTTTTAGCAGTGAGGGGAGAGGTTCCCAAAAGAGAAGTAATTTCTCCATCATAAGAACTTTCTTTGCAATGGCCCTCATATTTGAAGGAGGCAGTGGGGGGAAAGAGAGCAGGGATGAGCTGTGCCATTTTTCATGCCCTCTGGGAGCAGAACAAGGAGCGTGTCGCCTAAACTGCACTAAAGCTATCAGTCAAACTATCTGTTGGAAAGATTTTTCTAAACACATGGGGAGTGAAAGAATACCTAGAGAAAGTTGTGGAGAGAAGGTTTCTTAATAAGCAGATGTGATGAGCATTTCTTCAGTACAGTTTCTGTAGAATTGTGGTGACTGCTATGGAACAGCAGGTTCTGTTTTTTCTTGCAGCCCTATTTCATTCTGTAACCTGAGCCTGAAGGGCTTTTTATTGCAACTGAAGGGCAAGAAATGCCCAGAGTGTGCTTGTAAAATGCCTGAAGCTTTGGTCCTTTTAGGAACAAAATGAGACTTTGGACAGGGTGAAGCACTGTTGGTAATAACAGCGGGGCTAAGAGTAGGTGATAGTGGCTTGGGTCTTTTGATGGGAAAGTGCTGTGAAACCCACAGCCGCTGCGTCTGCGCCAAGGCACATTCACCTGTGCAGCTTCCACTGCGACCTTGCATCCTGAACACTGTCACTGGCTGTGCTCTGGTTCATGATGAGATGCCAGCTAACTGCCTGCCGTTGTCATCCTTCTTCCCCTGCCCCAGCAAGTGCATCCCTTCTTTGCAAGGAAGTCCAGACATGGAAGAAGGGAGGAACAGGGCTGTGCCATCTGATGCAGCCTAGGTTTCACTTCAGATGCACACAGCCAGGTTTGACAAAGGTTATGCTTCCTAGTGCTGCAAGCTGAAGCTTTACATGTGGGTGGATTTGTAACAAAGTGCTCCTGGGTTTTGTTGCCAGATAAATGCCAGTAAAGATCAGAGTGCTGCTCTGAGCTCATCCTGGCAGTTTGGTTTCTTCAGTTATAGGAAAACTATGGGAAAATGCTTCATTTTGGTAATACAAACAACACTGTTTAATATCACTTACTTTATAATCAGATGTAGGGCTAAGTACTTGGCTTCTTTGTGCATTACATTTTATTGCTCAGATGTTTGCTTGTGGAGAGCAAATTTTTGTTAGCAATAATCTAAATGAAAAATTGTCACCACTTAATATATATTGGTAAAAAATATGCTCAGTGTTTTCCTTGCATTTTGTCAGAGATTTTCTATTTTTCTCTATAATACTGAAATACATATGCTAATCTAAGTCTTTGCTTTACCCTTTTCTGTTTTGGTCTTGTTAGTCATCTTGTTTACACATGTATTTTGATTATTTGTGTATGTCTTGCTTTCCAGGAGACAAAGATGGCAGCAAGGTGACTACAGTAGTGGCAACTCCTGGACAAGGTCCGGACCGACCACAAGAAGTCAGCTACACAGACACCAAGGTGATTGGAAATGGATCTTTTGGTGTTGTGTATCAAGCCAAACTCTGTGATTCAGGAGAGCTTGTGGCCATTAAGAAAGTTCTGCAGGATAAAAGATTTAAGGTGAGCCTATGCATAAGTTCATAATATTTCCATGAATGTTATCTCCTTTTCCATGTCTTTGATGGCAGTGTTTTTGATTTTCTTAATTTATTTTCATTGGCGCACATAAGTACACATAAAGATTTTCAGGACTAAGGATTAAATAGATGGATTATGATTAAGCAGTGTAGTTTAGCTTGAAAATCAGTGAGTCACTGTTATAATTATTTGTATTAGTGCAAAGCACTAAACTAAAAATACTGATTTGATGTGCTGTTTCCAGGTTGCAGACAGATTTCTCAGACAGTGAGCTATGGAAACAAGGGAAAAGCTTGTCTTAAGGTTACTTTTTTCTAGCATAGACTCTTCTCCAATCATTAGTAATTAAACTGCTGGAAGGAACAGAAGCCTTTGGGCTTTGTTCTTAGTTGTTGCATCTATAAAGTTGAAGGCTATATTTGAATAAATCAGAAATTGTGAAGGCCAAGCAAGAAGATAACAGATACTGAGCCCAGAGCAGTTTGGGCTGAAGATCACTTACTTGCCTTGTTACCTGATTTATAAATGTGTTCTATCCTGATGGTTTTAATACACTAGTGATCCTTTATTCTAAACAAGTAGCCTTCCAAAGAGAAATCTTTTTATCTAGTGATTTTAAAACCAAATAAAAGTTAAGAACCATAAGCCACCTCATCACTTCTGTTAGTCCTCTGCTTGGTACTTAATGTACTTGACTACTTTGCCTTATAGTCAAGTGGCCTGCAGATCAACTTGTGTGAGAAGTTCATGATAGCAAAGGTACTGGTTTTGACATTTCTTGTTTTTACAGTAAGACCTCATGCACAGCTGGTTTTACTGGTAATATTTGTAATTTGAGTCCTTTTTTGGTAGCAAAAACATTGTTTTCAAGTGTTTTGAAGGAACTAGTGTATGTCTTCTCCTTGAGTCTTTAGATTTTGTGCTATCAGCACCACAGGCATCAGCATATCACAGATGCATTCGATGAAAAATGGGAAAGATACGTTTAAATTAATGTAATCATGCAGAATTGTTTACTTCTAATTGAGGAAGGCGTATAAAGTTCTTACATAGTTCTTACATCTGAGTTATTTCTGGACTGTATTATGGGTTTAAGGTAATCAGTACTTGGGAAGCATGCAATATGATGTAAGGGTGCCTTATTTCAGGAGAATAAAGAAGAGGCAAAACAGAAAAGGAAAAACAAGTTCTAAACCTAGCCATACTTAAAGGATCTTTTTGGTCTCTTCCCATTGCATAGGTTTAGGGGGAGGGTCAGGATATTTCCTATACCATGTCATGCTTGGTAGATGTCAGCTAGTACTTTTGACAAGAACCTTTGATTTCTTTAGTCTCATAACTCTGGGGTTGTGCAGTGTGTCAAAAATGAAAACTTAGCTAAGCATTTTGGTTCCTGACCATCAAATACTAATAGTTTGTGACATCTTACTTTTTTTTTTTAAATCTCTCTTGGGCATCTAGAATGAAATGTTGGTCTTTGATTGCTTGTGTTTTGGTAGTTGGTTCAGTGGCATTTTGTTATCTGACTATATATCTTTTTATTTTGGAGTGTTTCTTTAAGTGAATAAAAAAAAAAAATTCATCTCTTGAATATTAATCCTTTCTTTGTTAAAGCAAAACAGCTAAACTGAGAAGCTAAGTAGGGTGTTTCCAGTTTGAACTCTGAATTAATTGTCTGCATTTGATGATACAAGCTGAGAATATTCAATACCTGGAGGCTTTAATACCCCTAAACCAGGTGTAGTTAATGGTTAAGTCCATGTGTAGATTTGCAGATCCATAGCATTAATTTTAAAATACTTTTTAAAACTTCATGATTTGTATGGGTCACATTTGCAGGAGTACCCAAGTTATGCATTTTTTTTCATATTTTTATCCCAGACTTTTTTCCCAGCTTCACAGCATCATCTACCTTTGGTCTAAGCTCCCTAGTTTTTCCCCTCATTTGTCAGTTTAGTCCTCCCATTTTTTTCACATTCTGATCTAGAAGTGTACGTTATGTTGGCAGGAGGTGTAAATTCCTGCAGGCTGGATGAAAGCCTCTGCCTGGACCAATTTGGAAGCTAGACAGATGTATCTTAAATTAAGAATAGCATACAATTACTTCAGGGTATGCTACTCTTTGGGCATGCCTGATCTAGGCAGTAAATGCTGGACCACATAATTTACCAGTTAAAGAGGGAACTTTGAAAGTCTGTTGGCTGAATGGTTTGAGTGCAGTGTAGGAGGAGATCAGCTCTTGTTTTCAGAGAGCTGAGCTGTGGGTACAGCTTAGCTGGGCTGTTGCTCTCCCTGCTTGGCTGCCCGAGTCCAGATCCAAGGCCTGGTCAGTGGAGTTCCTTAAGAAATCTGCCTCTCCCCTCTCATTAATACATATTCCCACTTCAGCAATGGTTGAAGGGAAAAAGCCAACTGTACTGTGGACAGCCAAAGGTGATGGTGGCTTGTTTGATTTATTATCACTTTCTGAGGGAAGAGAGGGAGCACTGTTGAAATACCAGTCTGCACTGTTCTCAGTGGTGGACAAGCAACAGGAGGAAAGTGATGTATGAAAGTTGCTTCCTGAAATTTGAATCATGAACGAAATTTTCAGCTGTATGCTTCTAGCTGGTGCCTGCTTACCCTGGTGCTCGTCTATCCTGATATATTTATCTTGGTACATGCAGTATAATTCCTTAGTCATGATTTCTTAAAAAAAATGCTTTGAGAAGAGCCAGCAGATAGTCTTGAAACTTAAAGGGCATGATTCAGAAACTTTAGGAAGTCCCAAGAGAGTACCTTCTGCAGGCTCTTCCTGCATTTTGTGATTGTGGAAGGCGGTTATTGTGTAGATCTGGAAAATATGCCTCAGTTGCCAATTTTAGATCTCTGTCTGGAAGCTGAGATACTTTTGTCCAGGTTTAAAGCTAGCTTGAAAGCTGGAATTACCGGAGGGGNGGGTTGTTTTTTTTTTTTTTTTTTTCCTTTTCCATTACTATGACAAATCAGCCTCCCCGCATTGGTTTGGACCAGAAAGAAGTTGAGTGTTAAATCATTGCTAAAGAGTTGAATCGTACAGTTTCTGTGATGATAGTTTGCAATGCTCCTACTTCTTTCTACTCCCTCGTTGCAGTTCAATGGTTTTTCAGTTTGCCATTGCAGTTCCTGCATGACTGTGTTTTAAACAGGCTCTCTGAATTGTTCTGGATTTTAGATTGTGTGTGTTGAGAGTTCAGTGTAATGTACAGCAATAGTGTTGGTATGCTAGGCATAGTGCCAAGTCATTGAAGGGAATAAGTAAAATACAACTGAAATATTTGTTTAATTTCAGTTTCAGTTCTGTCTTCAGCAAGCTAGTTCTCCATACTAAGTGTGAGGAATTAAGTAATGTGATTTTGGGCAATTTCCTGGTACTTGAATGAGTAGTTCACAAACTGTGTGCTGTTTGTCATTAATCTGTGAAACCACGTAATTTGCTTAATTTAATTAACCATCTCTCATGGAAGGTTATATTTTTGGGGTGGTGGATTTGGGGGTTTTTTTCAGTTAAAAGTGGAACAGGGTGAGAGGGATGTTTCTCTCTGAAAAATAGTGTAAGGCAGCTGTTACAAACTTTTGGGGCCAGAGTGCTTTCAAATGGCAAAATTTCCAAAAGACAATGACCCGGCTTTCACGGATCTATACTGTGTTTCTGATTCTATCCCACAAATGCATAATAATAATAGGTTCTCATGCAAAGCATTGATAGGTGCAGTTAAATGATTCATAGTATTTTCAATTCTTTTATCCATGTGTCTGTGCAGGCCCTCCAGTGACACAGCCTAATTGTGATGCTTGAAAAGAAAGTACAGTAGCATAAATTTTCTTGCACTGCTTTTGTTAGCATGTTCATTGGAATATTCTTCAGATTAAGAGTCTGTCATGTTGCTGTCTAAACGTGCAAAAACCAATAATAAGCAAAGAGGTACGTTAACATAAACAGTTATTTTTTGTTATTTATGTCATTCCATTAAGGTTTTTAAGAAATCCTATTGGAATGAATGTGTGAATTGCTAGAAATATCTCACAGCTGACTGAGAATAAGTAGTTAAATTTTTCGTATCTGAATTGCAGTACTTGATGTTTCTGCTTTTAGCACTGGGCTGTTGAAATCTAAATGATGAAGAGAGTTTCTACTCCTCCTGCACCTTTTCAAACAGTCTAGATTGGGCATCACATTTCTTGTTAATGGCTCACACAGACATGAAGTGTGCAGCAAGAGAAAGCCAAATTCTGTAATGGGAACCATTCATGCCATCCAGTCTGTCAAATCATTCAGGGACTGCCTTGGTTTAGCCATCCAACCGTGTGTGCCCTTGGCTTAGTTGCCTGAATTACTTAAATAGGCAGATCTTCTGGAGTGTGAGAGGATGTCAAACTAGGGCCCTGATGGTCCATAAATGTGAAGCACTGCACTGGTAAAGCTGAGGCTACTGAATAGTAGGCAGTGCTCTTTCCTATTTTTATTTACAGAAGGAATAGGTGTTGTGACTATTTGCATGTTTATTGTTTCTTTGTTTTAGTTTGTTGGTTTGGTTTTTTTTTTAATGTAAAGTCTTAGTGCTAATTTGAGCCTTAAAGCCCAATAAAGCAGAAGGATGGAAAAAATAAGTCTGTGTTGAGGTTCTGGTTTCTTTCTTTCTCTGCTGGTGTGTGTACTTATGTGAGCTGTTTGAAATGCTTCTGAAAGCAACAGCTTTCCTTCAGTTCCTGCCTCAGATATATCAAGCTGCTAAGTATAAAAACATCCTTTTCAAAGTAGCCCATAGCCACTGTTTGTGTTATCTTATTTACAGCAACTTTGATCATAGCAGCTCCCAGTAAAAATGTAAAACCACAAGGAAGAATTCCCATTGAAAAATGACTAGGTGTTTAGTTTTTTAAGTTCTGTTAACTTTTCAAGAGACTTCTCTGTTTGAAGCATTCAGAAATCTAGAGTTGACCCAGTTTTTTTCTTAATAGTTTTTGTGTCTTTGCTTGTGGTTGAAGGTGTAATTCTGTAAACATGCACCTGAAAAAGTGAACCTGTTGATTAATGTTTTGTATCTTTTGCTCTCAGAATCTCAGTGGTTAACGGAACCACTATGAGAATCTGACTTCAAGTTGGGTTGAATTAGTTCCACTTTTGCTGACTTCCCTCCAGCTTGTTTCTTAGCTCTTGGTTATCCATGGCCAACAACAAATAGTAGCATTATACTGGAAAAAAAAAGCTCAGTTTTCAGGGGGCTTCAGTCTGTTAAGGCCACTGTTGGTGTATCCGAACTGTTTTGAGGAGGGATGTACTCAGGGTACCTGGCTGAAAGAAGAGTTAAAACAAGTTTTATTTTGTGGTCTGTAAGCTTGGGCTATGGGTAGTCATGTCTATAGACTGACAAGCAGACAGGGGTTTGACACCCAGCCTCTTGATATGTGTTTGGGAACCCAGTTGTAAAGATTTCAGGGAAGTGTTATCACTGTCTCTTCTGTGAAGGTTTGTTTTCCCTTTGCTGGCTTCAGACAGGATGTGTGCATCATCTTGCCTTTTAATGTTTTAGCAAATCCATCTTCCAGACTCCTATTTCTATGTATTGTAGCTTCGTCATCAGAATGTTACAGGTACGGTTGAAGAGAAGCCATTGTTACTGCTGAATATCTCGTAGAAGTCGGGGCTTCCTTTCTGTGTGCCTGAGTTGTGGACCCTTTCTTTCAAGCACACAAGTGGATATTGAAGTCACAGAAAAGACCTCCAAGGTTGATTCCAGCCTTTGACTGAACTAGACCACAGCACTAAGTGTCACATCCGGTTGTTTCTTGTACACCTCCAGGGATGGTGACTCCACCACTTCCCTCGATAGTCCATTCCAAAAATTAATAACCATTCCATGAAGAAATTCCTCCTGACATCCAGCCTAAACCTCCCCTGGCTCAGCTTGAGACTGTGTCCTCTCGTCCTTCTGCTGGTTACCTGGGAGAAGAGTACCCCACTCCCACTTTACTACAAACTCCTTTCAGGTAGTTGTAGAGAGCAATATGGTCACTCCGGATCCTCCTTTTCCCTCCTACTTCACTCCTTTCTAGAAGGGAATTGAAAGTTATCACAGAGATTCAGAATGAACACTGTCTTCATCCTAAGTCAGTGTTTAAAGTCTGGAATACAGTGTAGAGGTTGGATTTGCTGTGATGTATTCATGATTATCTTTAACTGTGACCTCTCGTTATCTGCACAGGTTTCCTCTGAACTAAGGACTGAACTTCCTTTTTTAATTTGTGTGTGAGCTAGCTGAGTTCTCTCATATCTCCATCTAAGGATCATTGAATATTCAAACATTAATCTCAGGCCTTCTCTCAAAAGAATGCCTTTATTTACGGTATCTCAGTTGAGTTGAAAGCAGCTGTGGTGTAAGAAGTCACAAAGGAAAAACATGGTGATAAGAATTAATAACATTTAAGCACCTTTCTTTCAAGTCTTTTAGGACTTGCACATCGTAGCTCCTTTGAAGACCTTTGAGGAATAGTGAATCACTGTTCATAAGACTATCATGGAGGTGTTACTCTCTAAAGGGTGCCTTAATTTAATTGTTAAATAGCTAGAAAGAGCACCCAGAACAATAGATCTGTCTTCTGACTAATGAGATGGTTTGTGTTTATATCACAAGTGGGGATGGGAGTCTGAAAATATTTTTCAGTGACTTCAGCAAATATTGCGAACATTTGTAAAACCAGCAGTAAAAAAATTGAGCATGATCAAAACTGTCCTTCTACTCCTCGCTGTCCTCATCTAAGGGGATACAGTCACTCCTAAAGACTGAGGCTATCAGATAAGATTTCCAGAATGGGAGATGCCTGGGCATGTGTTCAGGTTGTTTTGCCATCTTCTAAACAGCTGGAGGGCTGTGTTTGGTTTCAGAGACGTTTTTTCTAATCTGTAGTTTAACTCTTGTGTAGAGGCCGGATTTGTAGCTCTGGTCCAACTTAGTTTAACCAGATTATCAGAGACATTTACCGAGATAATAGCTTTTCTTACAGCAGTACTTGATCTGGCTATCTCCTGGAAGCTTACTGGAGCCAATTCTGTCATTTGGCTGTAATTGCAGTTGCAGTGCCTGTCTGTTGGTAGCAACCAAAAAGGCTGGATAGAGATCTGAATTCTCACTCACAACCTTGTATTCCATTCATTTTTCCAATTTTCTCAAACTTTCCTAATGGGTAAAAAAAATCTGTTTACCCTTGCTTTTGACAGTCTTTGAAGAAAGTGTACTGTTCATTGTATCAGGTGAAACCTCCCTGGACATACTTCAGTGGCCTAGAAGAGATCTAAGAACTCTTAAGAAGCATCTTTCTAACTTTGTATTATTTTAAAGTCTGTATAATAAAATTATTTGTAGTTATGGCTGTTCCTGCAGATGTTTTCAGATCTGACAACTGAATTGGATGCATAATAGCTGTAAGTGCAAAATAGGTCTTCAGTTTGGCACATGGGATGAAATGGAGTTTGTACTATGAGCATTGATTTAAGTTTTCTCTCTTTTAGCTGGAGAGTTTGAATTGATAATTAATGTCCAGGGGATGCAGCGTCATCCAGCCGCAGTTGGACTAAGAAAGAGGAGGAAGTGCTCTTCATCTGCAGACGTGGCTTTGTGTTTGTGTAGAAATATGTTTCCACATGTTGCCATGGGGAAACCCACACGTTAGTAGGGAAGTAGGCCCTAGGAATGTGTTCTTTGAAATGGGAGGAGTCAAAAGAGCTCTTGAGGGCTTTTTTGCTCCTACCCCGTGGATATTTGCATGAGGCCTTTTTACAGATCCATGCCACAGTTTAAGTGGTGCATTTACATTGGATTTTTAAACTTTTCTATTTCCATGAGTTTTTCTGTAGTACTCCCTAGATTAGGACCAAAGATGGGACTTTAAAACAAGATACCTGTTTTGTCAGTTTTCTCTCCTCTTGCTCTCTTCTAGTGTATAACTTGAGACTAAAATCAAACCTGTATGTCCTGTGTGAATTTACTGACCAACAAAAAGAACCAGAAGATACATTACATTTATAAAAAGTCTTCTGCCCCACTAGTCCAGATAAGTCATACAGCTGATCCAATAATGCTTTGGTTTATTTCCTCTTGTCTCTCAGGTCTTCTAAAGGAAGTGAGTTCATATGTCTGCTTTTCTTAAAATACATATATTTTTATACAGTCTATGAAATATATATCCTATATATATACATTCCTAAATTAGCTGGAGACTGTTTTGAGAGACACAAGTTAAATGGATGCTATTCTGAAATAATGACATTCAGAGTGGAGAGTGCAGTTTAAAAGAATTCCAAACCCATCAAGGTATGGAAATGCATAGTTTAAAGCACATAAATAGCTGTAACTCTGCCACATACTGACAGCATATTATAACTGTGAGAGTGTACTTGAATGTTGCAGAATTCTTGATTGTGGTCAAATTAAGTTCCATTTTGAAAGATAATTTCCTTTCCTTTGACTTTTTAACATTGCTGCCTCTAAGTGCCTGAGAAGGACTGGCATAGGAAAACAGTAACCCTGCATGCAGTAAGGATAACCTCTTTGTTTTATGTTTATAAATCAGTTTTACATCTGGGTCACACCTGCCACTTAGAGGAAGCCTTGATTATGGCATGGATTTGTACGTCTGTGTAAAAAAGGTAAAAATTGATTTTAATGTTCTTCATTTTGTAGTGTTTTATGGAGAGATCTTTGGTAGCCTTTCAGGATCACAACCGTGGAGACTCTGTATCTTTGCGTCTCTGAGACTGGCAGATTACAGGCTGGTGGAGCAGATTTGGGTTTTCTCATTCTTAAAAATAATGTATTTAATGGCTGGCACTCTTAGTGTGGCAATGGGTTAGACTTTGAGTGTGCAACCAGTGCAAGTGGAGAATCGAGGGCAGTCTTTGTTTTCTGAAGGGAGCCTGAACTCGGTCATTTAATAAGTCACAGTAAAATTCCTGAAGTCCTTCTGAAGCTCAGGGTTTTAGTGGTCCACCGTGCATGAGGCTGTACATAAATTCTAAGCTAGTTTTATTTTTTTTCATCTTGCGGTAGTAGCTGAGATGATCAGGCAGAAAGCAGGCATGTCTAATGCTCTTGAGAGCTTGGTAATGCTGCTGCTGTAGAGACCTTGGGTATTAAATTGGGTGTTGGATGGAAATACGATGTTCTAGGAGGAACCTTCCCCACCTGTCTCCTAGTTAGGGAAAAGAGTATTGTGTAGAGTATAAGTAGAAGATTAGCTTGATGGGATCAAAATGATGCTTTTGAGACTACTTGGATGTTTGGTACATGCAGATACTTCAAGGCTCTTTGTTGTACCATTATGTATTCTCCTTTGGAAGTCCCACAGCATGAGATTGCCTGGCCACAGAAGATTTAGCATAAACGGTTTTTACATCTAGCAACATTACCTACCTGTGGCTCTCACTTGCTTACTAAATTCTTACTTTGTTAAATTATCCTTGGTGCAACATTCCAGTCTTGGAGCACGATTGGAATATATTATTAAATAATTTGTCTTCAGTTTTTTCCAGGGAGCACAGGGATTTTTTGTCTTTAAAATGGATGGCTGCTAAATCAGGCAGCAGCAAACTCTGTGTCCTTTTTGAACTCAGTATTTGTTATTCAAATATTCTGCTGCAGCAGCTATTACACATTTGAGAGGAAAGAAGGGATAACCCATAAAATGCTAGTCATAGAAAGGAGAGAAGAGATCCACCTGCTGCTCCATGGAGGCTTCCTGAAGCAAAGAAGAGGGACAGATCTTTTCATTTATGTGTTACCAAGACAGCTGTGCTCTACCCTCTGGCACTGTGCTGTAGGTCAGCCCTTTTGGCTTTGTTTAAAACCTTGTAATTGAGCTGGTTTTTTTTATTTGTGAGTCTTTCTTGAAGAGGAGTCACTCAAAGCAAACAAAATGAGGAAGATTTAAGTAAATGTGAAAATGGGAATAATTTTTGTTTTCCAGTTGTTTTCTTGAGTAGACCTGATATTTTATAACCAACTGGCATGCTCCTTCTGGGAAGTATTCAAAACTTTGAGAGCCATGTAATGGGTGATTGTTTTCTTTGCTGCTAAAGGCAATATTTGCACCACCCATTGCTTCTTGGAAAAGTAGTACCAAGACATGGGAAAATAATAAAAGGAAGCTCTTTTAAATATTTTGTCAAGCATCTGAAGTACAGAGGCAGTTCAGACTGTTGGGCATATTCTAGAATTAGTAATGCTGCCAATTTTTTCATGTGACTTGGATACTTCCTGGTCCCTGATGACTGAGGTGAGATGTTTGTGACCAACAGAATTATTTTCAGCCTACACAATACAAGGAATTACTTCTCTACTACTTTACCTTGCATGTTTTTGAGGAAAGCTTGTTTTGGCTTTTTGTTCCACTTTGTTTTTTCCATCACATTTTCTGTCTGCATTATGCAGTGGAATATGGCACATTTGGAACACCAGAAGATTAAATTTAAAGGATAATGTAAACTGAGGTTTTGTTGGATGACCTAGACTCTCCTGTATGATCTACCACAGGAAATAAAACTGAGTCTGATTTTTGAGTGGTTTTGTAAGAGTTGTATCATGTAATAACCCAAAATAAGAAATATTTCTGGAAAGGTAATGAGAAACTTATTCTGTTAAGGAAAACTCTAATTACAGTGCTTGATGCTTTGGCATGGTGTTGATACTTATTTTGAAATATAATGAGTGATGTCGAAGAAGTGGTCGTTGTGCATTTGTAATGTTTTTTTTGGCCAGGAGCAAAGAAGGGATTCACTCTTCTTTAAGGTGAAATGTGAGGTGTGATGTTTATCATATTTTTAAATATATGTTGCAGACTTCAACTAAGGAGAAGGCAGTCTGCTTTCTTCAGGGTGGGTTTTTGTTTATGTAGTGCTTAGTACAGTGAACAGAGATGAGTAATGGAGGCTCTTATATGTGTCATGATGCAAATAAGCAGACTACAGACATCTATGTTCTCTAGTTTTTCTAAGATTTGAAGCCAGGTCTAATTGTTACAGGCCAAACAAAGGTGCTCATTTCACATCTTCATTTGTGCTGTTCCTTTGAAAGCCCAGCCATGGTGATTAGACTGCTTAGGTCCTGAGCTAACTAGTCAAAATACAAACATCCAGTCTGAATCACTGAAGCATAGCAATGCATGTGGAAGACAACAGCTGGATCTAATTTCAGGGGTTTTTTTAATTCAAAAAGCACCCCGTCACAAAAAGCTCCTTGTTTTCCCCCCTAAGCTTTATCAAGTGAGGAAGACAGAATATATAACTTGATGTCTTTTAAAGATTCATCCTCTTCTTTTTCTTCATTCAAAGATTTGTCCAAGGATCTGCTTATCAGACTGAGTTTGCAGGCCCTTTTGCATTCATCTTACTTTAATCTCAGCAGGCACATGAGTCATAAAGGTTGTACCAGGTTTTTTGGGCTTGAAAACAGGCATCTCATTTATACCAGATGAGCTTAACAGTTGTAAGCATGTTGATTGATTATAAACGAAATAATTTGTTGCAGGCTACTTAGTCCCTGAAGTGGGACATTGCAACTTATCTGAGTGTTGTGGTGAGACATGAATACTACTTGCTGTGCTGTCCACCAGTTGCATTGCTCTTGTTGCAAGTGGACAGAAGAGGGTTTTTTCCTTTCTTTTATTTTTTTCCTTTTTCGAGTAAAACTTCATAGTAGATGTGGACATTGCCTGTGGGCACTTTAGTGGAAAATTCAGGTTTGCTGTTAAATAATAGAGGATCTTTTAAAAATATGTGTTGCTGACTAACATGGGAATTAGTAGTAAGTGTGCAGGTGTGGAAATGAGGTCATAGCAGTTTGCTACTCCAAAATGTAGTGCATGGGCTAGGGAACATTAGGAAGATTCAGTTCAGTGTTTTATGTGGATGGACTTGCTTTATTTTCTGATGCTGAGCACATTGTAAGCACATTTCAGATGAAGTCTGGCAGGAGTAACAGGATGTAGAGCAGGAGAACTAAGGTAAGCACAGATTTCTGAAGAATTCCTAAAAATGAGGATAATACTTTTTTTCTTTGTAGTGCTCTGCTGAACATATTTTATAAATAGTGAGCAATTCTGAGTTATAAAATTAGAAGGTGGTAACAGCTTACAACAACAGGTAATAATCTTTAGTTGAGGCAATGGTATTCGAAGCTCTGTAGTTTTTTAAAAAGTGGTTCTATATTCTTCCTAGGTTAGATTCTTTTGTTAGTGCAACATCACAGTAACCTGTACTAGAATTGCCTGTCTCTGAGACCTGGGGCTTCCCTGATTATACTGGATTTATTAACACGATCTACTTGTCATGTAGATATCTGCAAAAGCAGCAGTATGAGAACATATGAAATGGAAATGTTCTTTCCCAGTGTGCAGGAAACCACAGCAGGTTGATTGGAGTCAGCATTTGAAGAGCCACAGCAAATAGTCAAGAACTTGGTGCTATCTTTTTCTTTCTTTTTCTTTTTTTTTTTTTTTTCAATTAAGTCAACATAAGGGCAAGAAAGGACATGGTTTGCAGGTAATATGCTGGATTTCCTGGTAGGCGATGACTCTGTTTCTGTAACTGCATAACAGGCATAAAGGTTATCTGCTTTCACGCAGGGCTAACAGATCTAGTAGGACGAGAAAGTAGTATGAGACATAGGAAAACTAGGGCATGTTGAAGGTTGCATGGAGTGTTGGAGGCATAACAGAGTCAGTGTATTCATTGAACAATTTCTGTGGCAGCATGAAGGCCATCAATTAGCAGGAAAGATAAACAGTGCAAGGACTTTTGTTTGGATTTAACCTGATGAATATCTCTTGGAAAGAGTCCTCCTTGCTAGTGGGAACAGCCTGTACCCAGTCCAAAAGCACAATGCCGTGTGCAGGTGGTAGTAGAAAGTCCCTTCCTGGTGGAGCACTGAGCTGTGGTATGCTGTCCTACTGGCTTGTCTGCATGGATCTGCTTGTGGGTGATAATGTTGTAGCTGACTTGAGAAGATAATGAACTTTCAAAGAGAAATAAATGTGTCTGAGACCTTTCTAAATTCAGCTGTCCAACTAACAATGTAGAAGGTTTTAACTGATTCGCCTTTAAAATTTATTTGAATTTTCCTGAGTGCAAGCATACAGTGAGCACAAGATACAGTGACTCTTGTCTTAACCTAACCTTGTGTGCAGGATGTGTAGTGAGTGATACTGTCTTGCTTGCATAAGCAAGGCAGGCAGTACCACATCCTCAGCAGGCAATAATCTTCATTATTTCATAGTGTTGGGATTTTGAATGCAAAAGGGTCTCAGCACCCTTTGTATAGAGTTTGATTTCAACAAAATGTGAAAAAGACATTTTCACTGTTTAGGTGTGGAGCAAGGAAATTAATTCACAGAATCACAAAATGGGCAAGGTTGTGAGGGACCACAGTGGGTCATCTGTTCCAGCCTCCCTGCTCAAGCAGTGTCATCCCAGAGCACATGCCACAGGATTGCTTCCAAATGGTTCTTTAATATCTCCAGTGAGGGAGACTCCACAGCCTCTCTGGTCAATGTGTTCCAGTGCATGGTTAACTGCACAGTAAATAAGTTTTTCCCTCATGTTCAGGTGGAACTTCCTGTCCATCCATTTCTACCCATTGCCTCTTGTCCGATTGTTTGGCACCACCAAGAAAAGCCTGGCTCCATCCTCTTGACACCCTCCCTTCAGGTACTTACAGACATTGATGAGGTCCCCTCTTAGTCATCTCTTCTCAAGGCTGAACAGGCCCAGGTCCCTTGGCCGATCCTCATAAGTGAGATGCTCCAGTACCTTCATCATTTTTGTTGCGCTTTGCTGAACCCACTCCAGGAGCTCCATGTCTCTCTTGGACTGAGGATCCTAGAACTGGGCACAGCACTCCAGATGTGACCTCAGTGAAGCTGAGTAGAGGGGCAGGATCATGACTCAACTCCAGGTCATCTCCACAGCATGTCTGTTCTGCATGATGTGTGTAGTGGGAGATCTTAAATAATGAAAAGAAGATCTTGCAGTGGGAAATATATGGCAAGGTCATTGAAGGTTTTGCAACTTGTGTTATTATTAACAGTAGATGTTTTAATGAATTAATTTATGAGAATCCTCTTTAGCACTGTATGTGAAACACAAAAGAGTGCATAGACCATTGAAAAGGTGGTAGGTAGTGTAGGAAACAATTTCTGACAATTTGTGATTGACTTGCATTGAGCCTCTTACCTTCTACAATTGCATTTTTGGAAACAACTTACAAGTTCAGCAAAGAGAGGTTAAATTTCCATGTCTTCAGGTTTTAGGGTCCCAGATGACTAGGAACTTCTTTGGAAGCATCTGGTGATAGCTGCTGACCAGCCTTTGGATGATGTGGTGCCAACATGATTGGTCTGACCAAGTCATCTTCCTTCCCTCATTTTTAGCAGTTCTCGTCCATTTACTTGCTACAGGGTTATGTGCAAATTCTCATTTTATTCTGGAAGCAAGATGAAAGCCAGGATGCTCCCAGAGCTACTTGGAGAAGTTCTCCTATGAAAACAGGCTGAGAGAGTTGGGGCTGTTCAGCCTGGAAAAGAGAAGGCTCCAGGGAGATCCTAGAGCAGCCTACCAGCACCTAAAGGAGGTTACAATAGATGTGGAGAGGGACTTTTTACAAGGGCATGTAGTGATAGGACAAGGGGGAATGGATTGAAACTGAAAGAGGGTAGGTTTAGATTAGATGTTAAGAAGAAATTCTTCCTTGTGCAAGTGGTCAGACACTGGAACAGGCTGCCCAGAGAAACTGTGGATGCCTCGTTCCTGGAAGTGTTCAAGGCTGGGTTGGATGGGGCTCTGAGCAACCTGGTCTAGTGGGAGATGTCCCTGCCCATGGCAGAGAGGTTGGACGTAGATGATCTCAAAGGCCCAACTGACCCAAACCATTCTGTGATTCTGTGATTTTTGCACTTACGGGGGGAAGAAGGATTGGGCTTCATGGCAGTTAGGTTGCCCCTGCCTTGTGTTGGTCCTGCTGGACCTGGTGCTTTGGAAACTCTGAAACTGGAAGCCCATGAGGTGGAAGTGTAGCCTTTTGAAATCTGCTTAAAGTGTGCCACTTTAAATTCATGGTGCTCACCTGACATATGAAATCATTTCTTTCTGCACCTTTCTTTTTTTTGGGAGATCTCTATTCCTTTTTAGTGTGACTAAGTTGTGAATCTAATCATAGTGCTGTGTCTCTGCTTTTAAATTTGTCATTAAAAAACCCGCCTTGTTATGCAAATAGTTACTGAAACTTGTTTTTCTCTGTGCTTTTTCTTTTGGGGCAATTTAGGCTAGAAGTGAATGTGAAGATTTCCTAATCTTTTCATTTTAGTGCTGTGACACCCTTTTGCCAAAGGAAATGATTTCTTGAAAAATGGGACAATGTTTGAAAAACGCTAATGGCTGACTAAGGAAAAAACCCCTCAAGCAAGAAGTCTGATAACCTGTTTTATCCAACTTGGAACACTAATTCTTCAGCAGCTGATAGTGAATTTGTACTTTGACATAGCTGGCTTTCCTTTTCCAAGTGTATAATATGTTGTTTGTATCTAACAAAGGTCAACTGGGGAAATTATTCTGCAGCTCTGGGAAGAATGTGTTGCTGCCTTTTAATATGAAGATATGTATTTGGGGAAGCTTAAATTGTTTTTATATATAAAACTAATTGTTTTTACATATAAAACTATGAAGGAGTGTTGAAGCATTCTTCCATGTGTGGCTATCATCTGAGATATAGTAGGGTATTTATTATTTTAGGTTTATCTTTTACCTGGTATTCACATGTGGTGGTTTTCTTAGTTACAGAAGTAGCTAATAAATTTTGTTATCTGCTCATGACAAACTTACCAAACCAGGGGGTGGAGAACCAAATATGAATTTGGGGAGAACAGCTTATTGTGTATGTGCATAAGGTAAAGAGTGTAAGTTCCAATTTTAACTTCACTGATGGAGTTGAGCCAATTTCCTCTCCCATTCCCCCAGCCCCAGAGGAGGAGCTGCCCAGCCTCCCTCTGAATTCAGCAGGGAATGCTTAACCTTTTAAAAGCTTAGTTATCTGGGAGCTCATTATTAAGAAATTGTACTTCTTGAAAATTTAATTCTGCTTGGCAGATAATCATCTGCAGGCTAATTCCACTTGCCAGTTCCACTCTCCCTTTGATCCCCGCTCAGTCTTCACCTGCCGTTTCCCTCTTTTGTGTCTTCTAGTTTGAACATTGTCTCTCAGGTCTGAGGGAGTAATTAGGATTGAAATAAGAGCCCCTCATGACTTGTAACATCAGTCATTTTCATGTCATGTAGCAATATGCCTGAGACAAAGGAAAAATAAACATTGGAAGCAGCACTTACCTGTTCCCTAAGTAAATAATTATATAAATATTTCTTTGGAGGATGAGGAGAAATTACTTTTGTTTTGCAAGTCCTTTGGAATCTGTTTGCATGAAACATCTGCTACATCATATGTAAGAAGAGAAGGCCAAGAGTAATAAAACATTTCATTAATGTTTAATAACATAGTGATTAGCAACCCAGCAAATGTCTTATGCCTGTGGGAGATTGGAACTTATTTGATTAATAGATTAATTGCAACCTGTTCTGGTTACGATTGCAGGTGTAAGGTTCTGTGGATGTTGCAGACTCCCTGAGGACTGATGTTACAGGCATTTTTATACTTTTTTCTTAGTTGAAGAGTGAAACATCAAAACATGAAAAATCTGACTGCTATTTCTATGAAAGGAAAACGATTTTTACTGTAAGAGTTTTTTAAGAGATCCTCTGTGCTTTCACTGAAAAAGAATGGCTATTATTATCATCTCTGAAAGCATAGGGCTGCCTTTTACAAAATACTTTTCCTTTCAATTATTCTTCTTCTGCACTTTATTTCAATCTTATAAAGTACTTGAACAATCTCTCTTGAGTTTCAGGCTTAGTTCTGTTTTTCTAACTTTTGTCTTGGGTGCACTGCAATCCCTCCTGCGTCTGGACTTGCTGCCGGCAGAGCACAGTAGATGGTGTAGCATGGAAGTGTAAAACCAAGCTGTTCATCCGGTCACAGTATTTGAAACAACCACTTAAAAATGATTTAGTGAATTTCAGGTCGTGGTCTAGAAGTGATGTGATGCTGGAAATCAGTTTGTCTTCTAAGTTTAGTCTCAAGCTTTCAAAGCTAGAAGAAATTTAGAGATGGTATTAAGCCTGAGAGGCTCTTAAACTCCACTACCATTCAAAGATGCAACAATGAGCTAATGAATTTGTTTTCCACTGTTCAATTAACTGCTGAGATACAGGAAGGGAATGAAAGAAAAGGTTTTTTTCTTCTGTTCTCCCTGGAGAGATCAAGGCTTGTTTTATCTCTTAAGAACACAAATAAGCCATTTCTGTTTCCAGTTATAGGAAACTATGTGTAATAGCTGCATAAAGATGAAGTTTTCTGCTTAGGGACTGTGTTCTGCATTGGAGAGAGCAGCCTGGAGATGACATAATATGGCACTTGCCATTTCTGACTGCCTAGGGGAAGAGTTAGGAACTGGAGAGCACGTGGTCCCTTCATGAGAAGAGATGTAATGCCTGAGTTTATTGGGAGCAGTAATAGAATAGAAGGAATTAATAGGATGAAAACAAGGTGTGCGTTAGTACCTCATACACCTTGTTAGATTTTCATCCAGTATGCCTGTCAGCTCATTACTGTATGGTTGTGGTTCAAATCTGTCTAGTTTTGAAGGGGTTAATGAAATCTAGCCCGCCTTTGTGGTAGCTGTGTGACTTTTTGTTTCACTTATTATTTTAGAACTTAAGTTTAAAGCATATTTTTGACTCCTGCGGCCCCTGCCTGCTCTTCAATTTCAGTTGAGCTGTTAATAAATCACGGGTTTGCAGGTTGGGAGTGTGCTGGTGGCCCCACCTACACTTGCCTGAACCCCATGCCTTCAGCATGCCCTGGCCTGGCTCCAGCTCCAGCCCAGCACACTCTGCCCACTGGCTTCTTCAGGCAGGTCCTGCCTGCTGGTGCCGTTCAGAGCTGCTACTTTCTGCCCTGCTCTGTACCCATGCCAAGGCTGAAGGTCGCTGTGCTCAGTAATAAATTTTGGACAGAATACAGCTGACGCAAGCATTTTGTGCCTGTGACTCGTTCTGGGTGTTTGCAGGCCAGCGTATCAGGATCACTTTGCGGTGCAGCCTTGCTGTGCGTCTCCATCGTTTGGCGCTTTGGATATTAATTATCCAATTTTTACGGGATGAAAAATAGTGAAAAGTGTGGCAAGTGCTGTTGATCTTGGTAGCCAGATATAGCTGGGTTTGGAGCCTTTGATGCCTTCTGGTTTTGTAGTAAAACAGAGCATGATGCAAGCACAATGCAGCAAGTTGCACAGAAGTGCATACACAAGCATTCTGTATCTTGGACCCCCTGGCAGCTTCCTCTGCTCATGCCCCTTGTGTGGCACAGTGCACACACACTCATTATTCTCATGTTGAATAGGTACTAGCCTTCAGGTTTTCCCTTGTACGAGGATTGGGATTCCTGTGAATGGCAAACAGGAAGAGATATAAGGAAGGGGTGGTGGTTGAGAGTATTTAAAGCAGAAATTCTATATTTGAACTGTAAACTGCTAATGGCTATCACCATTTTTTGTTTGTTTAGTTTTGTTTCCTTTTTTTCTTTTTCCCTTAGGGAATCTGAGAATGTCAGCAATATATAAATTAGTATTTGATCTATGTTTCTGGGACTTTTTGAATTATAAATTCAAAGTGTTTCTACAATTGCTAGCCCTCAAAACTGCTTCTGTTCAGACGCATGTGTTACACATTGGCAGAGGTTGCAGCAGGAAAGGGTATGTGGACTTTCTGACCTGCTGGGCTCCAAGTATTTAACAGTCATCAATGGAACAGCAGGAACTGGCTGGTGGGTGTTGTGGCATTACAGCTGTTGGTATGTCATAGATGCACATATTTAATAGATAGTATTTGTTTGTTGGCATTGTCCTGTATTTTTGGAATAAAGGTCGTGATTGCGTGAGTTTGAGACTAACAGGTGTGCTAAAAATGGACACCACCCCAAATTAGATCTGCTGGTGTTGTAAATATGCCGTGACTGGCAGGAGCGGGAGACTGGGGCTTTGTCCTAATCCACCCTCAAACGTAAATGAGGAAAACTCTGATTGTTGACATTTATCTCTGCTTTAAATTGTTTGCCTAAAAAATGGACTTAACATGGGTGGGTAGCTATTGATGACCAGAATGGACAGATTCCCAGCCCAGGCTTCTGTAGTTAGGACCCTTTTGCACTACTTTTTCCTCCAAGCACTAATGTATTTGTGATATCTTGGGGCAAGATCGATGTAGGAATTGGCCTGTATTCTGTAAAATGCCTCAACTATCATATATATGTGGAAGTGAGTTCTGTGAGAGTAGTTTCTGTAATACTTCTGCTGACAGCAAGACAGTGTTAAAAGCAGTTATATGATTGATGGTGTTAGCACATCCTTCTTTGGAGGAATGGGTCAGGCAACTTCTTTTTAGAGAAGATATGGTACAGCTTTTATTTTGCAGACTGTCCTGCTAAGCTTAGGACAAACCACACAGGCTAGGATTGGAGCTTCAGTAACAGTATTAGTGAAAATACTCTAAATGTGCTGGGGTTTGTGATCCCACTACCCCTGGCTAACCTGCAAGGTGCTGTTTCAATGACATCCTCTGTGGTCTCAAGTCTTTTTGTTCTGGTAGGTTTTGCAAAGCTTAGTCTAGGAGGGGTGGCTTCATTGTTGTGCAAGCAGCTGTCTCTGCAAGGCATTGAGTGTAGCTGGCCAGGATCACACTGAAAGCCCTGTCAGCATGCGCCTGCTGCCCTGGGCTTGGAGTCCAGCCTTTTTCTTGTGGTGGCAGAGGGTCAGGATGAAGAGCTTTATTGCTGCTGGATGTAAAATGCTTTGAATCTCTCAAGGTTTCAGCCTGAGCCTGGTCTTGGGGCAGGCTCAGCAGTGCAGCAGGTGAAGGTGAGTGGACAAGACAAGTCATTCTGGGTGTAGAACTGGGAAGAAGCAGGATGGGGGGAAAAGCAAGTCCTGCTGCTTCATCACTGTCTTCATGCCTCCTGCTAGAAACTGGTTTCTTCCCCAGCTTTGCCCATGGCTTTCTCTTCCTGCTTTTCACTGTGGGAAAACCTTTATGAAGGATAAGAAATGTGGTAGAATGGAGAAGATTATGGTGGAAGCAGAGAAAAGGAGGAAACAGTAAACATGACTTATACAAGAGGAGGAATAGTGAGTATACTGAGAAAATTGTCTCTACCTGTGCTGCTTCCATCCATCTATAATGCCACAGTTCATGCAATTACCTTCCATTTTTTGTTTTTCCAATCTGATAGAAGAACACAAGAATGATGAACTTCATAATTTGAAGGTATTACACCAAGAATATTAACAATTACTTCAAAAAGTGCAAAAATCAGCATTAACCTTAGTTGCTGGTCCTACTTGATTTAAGCAAGAAGTCTGATGCTGAAGGTACTTGTTGAATTAGACTGGTAGCTTATCCTGCCTTTCCGTCTAAAAGATATCTGCTCTGAAAGTTCAAGATGTGCATAATTTCATCTGTTCAAAATAATCAGGCCATGTCCTTGGTGTGACACAAAGCAAAAATATAAATTCCTAATTTCTCCCATTTCATCTGCACTGAACATAATCCTCAAAAGAACCTTGCTGAGACTTTAAAGAGGCGATTCAGAAGAAAAACAAAAATCGAAACCCAGCATGCCCTTCAGCTAAGGAAACTGAGGAATTCTCTTCTGAACTGGATCCAGGTGATATTTCACCACTTCACTGGATGTATATTGACAATGTCAGGCTGACATGAGCTGTACAAAACCTTTCACCTTCATTTCCTCTAGTCCAGTTCAGGAACTTGCAAGTCCATAAAACCTCATCTCTAATGATCCAGTCATTTTATCCCTTGCTGTAAGAAGAGGAGGGAGAAGGGGATGGGGAGGCTGTGAGGCAGGGAGAAGGCAAAGAATCAGACTAGGAGTGATGAATGCAAACTGGTTTAGCTCTAGAAATCCCTGGATGGGGAGGAAAGGGAGTGTGTGTGGCAGGGAGTGATGGTTATCCTAGTTTGTAATAGCAGATTACACTAGTGAGGCAGAAATGACCTTGCTTTGGTGGTATGGTGTCACCTGCAGCGTTAGCACAGCTCTGAGGAATTGGGGTTGTAACTTTGGAGACAAGGCATGAATCTTCATGCACAAACTTTATTGGCTGTGCTTTGAAGTTATAAATCTGATGTCTTGGCAATCTTTAACCAAATCTTCAACCGTGATGAACAACCAGTTTTCTTCAATATAATGAACAGATAAGAGGCAGACTGGTCTAGGAAAGTTACTTTCATAAGTGATGAACAGGGTTTTGTCACATGGGATTTGCTTCAGTAGTTAGTGAAAGGCTTAAATGCACTGATCATAAAGCAGTCTGCATCAGCAGCCTTTGCCTTCTGGATAAAGAAATCTACTTTAGATGAAGAAATCGAACTGCAGAAAATTTGCTGAGTAATCCGTTCATAGTCCCATTGGTTTGTGGCTCCTCAAAGGAACGTGTGCCACAGCAGCATGTTTTGGTGGGAACAGATGTCTGCTGGGTCCTCTCTTGTGGCAAGGCTGGCACTGAAGGGTATTGCTTTCTACAGTGCTTACCAGGCCTGGTACACTCATTCAGTTAGAAAACTAAACCCTTTCCTTCATGTCGAACAGGTGGGAGAACAGGAAGGTGTAATAACTTCCTCCTCTTTGAGTTTTTGACTTTGCATCCATGTTTCTTGGAAGACAAAAAATGATGAGCTAAGGACAAGCATGAGCCTTAGGTTTTTCATCCACCCTGTATTTTGAACGTACACTGTCAGCCTTTCTCATCAGCATGTTTTGAAATTATTTTAGTTTGCATTATCTTTAGACATGCATTTTGTCTCTTGCACTTGGTGCATGACATCTGCCCCTGTTCATTTCACTAAAGGTTCTCCGGTTATAATGTGATGTTTCCCCTTCCTCTCAGTGCATTTCTGCACTGGTATTTAATAGCCCACATCATAATGTGAAAAGGTTGTTACTTATTTAAGATGTATACAGGGAAATGTATGATAAAGTGACACTACTTGAAGTATTAATCTGAGAAAAAAATTAATTCTTTAACATGAACATCAGTAGCTGTTCCCCTGCCATATCCAATTTGAGCTTTGCTACTGTTCAAGTATTTCCAGTTTTAACTCCACCAGGGAGTGGTGATTAGAAATCAGCTTGGTTTTAAGATAGCTGAGGTGACTATTTGACTAAGATTGCAGTTTAGATATGTTTCCTTCTGCCTAGTCACAGGATGGAAGATATAGGTTACTGTGTAACTGGTTTATGACTTATCCCTGATATTAGCACCTCTTGAAACACTCTTTGTGCAGCTGCAGCAGATGGTCAGGATGAGAGCCGAAGGAGATGGATCAAAGTGGAAGGCATCGCAGTGGGCAGAGACTGTGCTTGCACTAGGATGAGATATCAGAGTATAAATATAACTTCAGCCTAGCATTAGAATAACTTTTGCTGATTTCTTTTTTCCAGTGTATCCAATCAGCATGTACACACTATCTAAAGAACACGAAGCGATAACGTGACTTAAGAGTATGTACGGGTATTTTAAGAAGCTAGTAGAGATATTGCCAAAATAATATTTGCACATTAATGCTTAGCATATTAATGTTTCTTCCAGTAAATCCATGAGATAAAAAGTATTATTCCCATCTCACAGTCAGTAGGAGAATGGGAAGAAGAAATTACTTGCCATATGTTGGACTCTGAAATGCTGGTGGAATTTGGTTGAGGTGCTAGAACCTGCAGTGTTAGATTTAGTCCTATAGTGACACTGTTAAGTGCTGTAAAAGCCAACTGGAGAAATTAATTTTCTGCCATAATAGGGGATTCTGTAACCAGTGGGATCTAGAGCCATCCCTGCTTTGACTCACTAGTTGAAATCTGCCCCATGTTGTAAGGTCCAGGGAGATGCCCCTGGGCCAGCAGTGGTTTGGACGAGACAAGTGGATGAGATTCTGTTGGTCTGAAGTTTGAATTGTGCTATGCAGCACAGGAACCCCAGCCATGACTCCCAAAATTGACTTATTTTTTATTGCATTTAATAAAGAATGAGTAAGTGGAGAGTATGTGAGCTCCTGTTCCTACCAGGAGAATGCTTTTCTCTGTGAGGTGTGAGGCATATTGACGAGGTTATGTGGTGAAGCCTGTATTCCTTTTTCACAGATTCACTCCATAAGATGTCAGGAACCACATGAAAGCCTCAGCGATCTCTCTTTGCTTTCTCTTACTTTCTCTCTTCATCTTTCAGTGTAGAATAGGCCTGTCTTGGTATGCACTGAACAGTCTTAGGCTTTAATCTGTTCAGAGGCTGGGCAGGCTCGGGGAGGGACTTGCTTTCTCCTTAACTATTGGCTGGGTAATTGCCAACTGATAACTGTGTGAGATGTCACTCGTGTTTGTAAAGAGCTGGCTAATACTGAAGTATTTTTTCAGTCAGCGGGTGGCAGGGTTGATAGGATTAATGATACTGCATCGTATCTAGCACCTTTTTTTATAGGCTACATGGCTTAGAGGAATTAAAAGCAGAGTTTGTAGCCATGTTCACATTAGAAGCTGTGAGTGGTTCTTGAGGAGTTCCTTAACAATTAATTGTAGTGACAGACACCGTAAGTGACCCTCTGATAACACAGAATCTGAAATCATTGTTTTGACAGCAGCACTGCATAAAGTGGGTGTTAGCTTTGTGCATTTAAGTGTGAAAATGTGTGGTGGCTAAAGAATTCTCCTCCCAAATACTTCTGAACTTGGCCAGAGTTAATGATGCTAGTTAAAACCAGTGAATTAGTCTAGTGTATTGGTTCTTGCTAGTTTAGCTTGTATGATTTGCAGTCCCATGATCAAAGTAAAAAGTGGAATGCCTTCTATTTTTGTAGCTGCAGATTGCATATTAATTGAGAAAGGAAAAACAGTGATGTGTAAATGTGACTAGAGGAAAAAAGTATTGTAGCAACAGCTGTGGAATGAAGTGTGACAAACATAGCTGTGCTAATTTTACTTGCTTGTTTTTATTCATACCTGCAATTCAAAACTTCACTTGTTTTTATCTGGCAGGCTGCAAGATCCTTCATTTGTTCAGGCCTCATTTATAATGGTTATTGCAGTAAAGTCCCCAGTTTATCATGCACGTGATGAACTGATTTTATTTTAACAGCTTTTTTAGGTTGATATAAAATGGGAAAATAATGCTGTGATTCTGTCTGTCTAAACCTGGTTTAACCTTGTTTGAACAAAAGTTGAAATTGAGTTAGGTAATCAATTTCAGGTGCTTTTTGTTGGTAACGCAAAAAGAATGGTAGAGGAAAAGATCTTTTCTTACAAACCTCTTTTGCACTGTAGAGGAGGACGGGAGCGTAGGTGGAAATGTTATGTTTGCTTTTACAATGTTTGCATTATTTTTACAGTGTTCAAAGGGGATAGGCTTCCTATCCTTCTGGTTGATACACTGTATTATTATAAGATCAGAAAATAAAAATAGAAAGTTAATGTCTTCTTGCCTTTTACCGCTGACCCTTTGATAATGCAAATAGGTAATTCTTGGATTATGTGATGGATTTGTGGACTTTTATTTTAGAGAGAAAATGTACTCTAAGTTGGCAGTATTCTCTGTGATAAAGCAATTGCAATAAATACGAATAAACATGTGAAAGTTGTTGGCTCTTTCCAACTTTGTTTTTCTTTGGTTTGTCAACTTCTGTATCTATATATTAAAGTGTTCACAATGGTACTTTACCTTTTTCCACAGAAAGTTTTTCTAATTGTTTGCTTTTCTCTTGTTTCAGAACAGAGAGCTCCAGATTATGAGAAAGTTGGATCATTGTAACATTGTCCGATTGCGTTACTTCTTCTACTCTAGTGGGGAGAAGGTAAGAACGAAAAACAAAGGAGTGCATCCTGGTAACTGTCTGGGGTACAACTGACCTATCTGAATGTCTAGAGACAGAAGTGTGAAGATACTAGACGTATAACACTGAGCAAATGCTGTAGTGGTGCCCAACAGGTCATACTGGAGCAGATGTTTTTCAGTATAGGAGTGTGTGGTCCGTAAGGAGTAGTGTTACACTGAAAATACAACAGGAGTGCAGCAGATTTGCATATGCAGTGCCTTTTTCTTAATTTAGTTGATCACAGCTGGGCTTTGTTCATGTGTTCTAGCACTACCTTCCTGTATGTGCAGATACATGTTTTCTAGGTGTTAAGCATTTTAGATTTAAAGCATTTATGTGACTTTTCCCAGACCCAGTCTTTGTATGCTTCTGTCCCCTCTCCTTGTGCATCTGTTCCAGATACAGGCTGTGTTTCAGAGCCCAGAGGAAAGAATAATATATGATGATGTGATTGTAGCATTTGTCAGAATGTTAGTGCTCCAGAAGAAAGAGCAAATAGCTGGATTTAATAAATCTCAAGAAGTAGATACTGACATTTGTTTTCGTTCAGTCCAGGTTTAAAAGTTCCTTGGCTCTTTTAACAAGAGGTTACAAAGTTTAGTTTTAATGTGAAATTATAGTGCATTCCCTATCTAAGTAGGTTATCAGCATTTTATAAACCATAGGAGAATTCAGGATGAAATGGACTTCAAGATGGCATCTGATCCAACCTTATCCTTATAGCAGAATCATCCGTGGAGTAAAAAAAAAGTCATTGTGGTCTATGTGGGAGTTAATGTAAGCTGTGAGGTTGGGAAATGAGCTAGATGACCTTCTGAATTTTCTCTGATCTTTCTATATGTTGTTATAAATATTTATATAATTTTCAGATAATTTATATAAATGCTGCCATTATTTTCATTTTGTAAGGCAGATTGCATCCTTAGTTGTCTTCAGATGCTGGTACGCTTGTCCACAGTGCTGTAAAGGGCTGTATATGAGAGCTGATAGCTACTGGCAGGCTGTTAACTGCAGGTTCATGAAGTGGGTCAGCAGACTGGGAGGGGCAACCCACCCATTTCATGGTCTTTGGAGCCAGAAAAGGAGCTGACAGCTCCGGGATAAGTTGCTTTTGGCAGGGCACTGCAGTCGTGTGCAGTGCACAGGGGGATAATTGGAGGAGATCTGCTGTTACCTCTCTGGGAGGTATTTTGGGGGACACCTGGCCCTGTACCTTGCCTGTGCCTATAGAAAGCTTGCAAAACCACAGCATTCAAGGAGAAATATGATTTAGGGCTTTTGAATTATTTTTTTGATCAACCTCCCCTTTCCTTCCTTGCCCTTGGCTGGTGATAACAAGCCAAGCTGTGGCTGTTTTGTTGGTAGTGCAGTGTCATTTTTTTAAGCTGTATTTTGTTCGTAAACAGAAATTCCTCAAGTAGCATGAGTACAAAAAGGAAAATACCGTGAAGGAGGGCTTGGGTTTGGGATTTTTTGGTGGTTGGTTGGGTTTTTTTAAACAGCTTGTAACTTGACTGGAGTGAAGTAGAATTTCTGGACAAACAGAAGACAACTGCCTTATCTAATGGCTTTCAAAAGTCTTCTGCAAACAGTGGAGTGTTAAAACTGCTCAGAACTCAGTCCCAGGAACTTTTGTGTAACAGTAACTTGAGAAAAACTCTTTTGGAAATCCTTAAATGATACTGAGCTTGAGACTGGATTTTCCATTCTGCTGTTTCAACTCCACATGGCTGATTTTTGGCAGCACTAGTTTTGCTTTTTAAAATGTGCTTTCTATCCATGGCCAGTGAATCTTTATGCTTCAGTGAGAAGTTTTCTTTCACTTTACTTGCTGCTCTTTGGTCTTCATGCCTCTGCTCTGTGCCTTTGAGATTTCCACTGCTACCCTGTTGCAAAATAGGACAAATGGGAACAAGTCCCTGGGGCCAGCACACACCCAGCAGAACATGAGCAGTGTAATGTTGCAGTTCAGGTTGCAGGGTCTCTTGCAGTTCAATACAAAATGACCCCTAATTGGCTTGCCAGTATTTCTGTGTAGGTGGCAGCATGTAAAGATAACTGTGTGGTGGCATGCATGACTCCTGCCCTTTCTTGCAGCTCTCAGGAAACACCTGCAGAAGAAGCTGTAGCAAACACAAGCTGCGTGTTAGCACAGCAGCTTGCCACAGCTTTTCCTTCATGGACTACGAGGTATAACAGGTGGTTGTTCTTGCCTTGTAGCAGGCTGGTACTCTGCTAGGAGGAAAGGGGCTGGAGTTTGTCTGCTGTTTGGGAAAAGCCCTAGACAGCAGCAGTTGGTGTTCTGCTGAAGTTCATGTGGGAAGGAAGGAGAACTTTTCTTATCATGCTTTTGTCAGTTTTGGGAAGCAATAACATCTTTTCCTTCATATTACCCTCATAATCAAACTGTCTGTTTGGGGAGTGGAGAAGGGAGAAAAGTGTAATGTCCCATCTGGTAACCAGGAAGGATGTGTAGGAAGCAGTTACAGATATAGATGATATGTCCCCAGAGGCTTATATAAACTGGTTATTGAAACCAAGTCCAATGGAAAAAGTAATAGAAAAATCCAAGAATTGTATAGCAGAAAAAACTTAGTGATGAGTTGGGCTTGCAGTTGTTGACTGTCTTTGTAAGGAACTTGACGATCCTCTGTTATTAATCTGTTTGTGATAATTAAGTCTAGCAGCGATGGGAAAATCTCAGAGGTAACTCTTATACTGCTGATGTCTTTAATGAAATTTTGATACTTATATATCAAGCATTCTTTTGCATAAAGATTTTGATGCCATTGTGTTTACTCCACCTATTCCTGTTGCTTGGACTTCTCCCTTCTTCCCTGGTGCTTGATACCAGCATCCCTAAGCCCAGAGACTTTTCCTTCTGTTTTTT
>VXAD01013007.1:139166-203966 GCA_013399195.1 Dicrurus megarhynchus | reverse complement strand
TTTTTTTTTTTTTTTTTCTTTTTTTGGCCGGTGTCCAAGAAGCTGAAATCTGTCTTGATTTAGAGATACCTCAAGGATTTCTCCAAGTCCAGTCAGACTGGCACTCTTTGACAGCCGTGTGCCTAACAGTCACTTTAGTTCATTTCAATTGCTAGGTATTTTTAGACACTGGGAAACCTTAAAAGTGGCTTCATTCTAGCAAAACAGGGTTTCATTCCTGATTAGAAAACTAGAAAATTATCAAATAGAAAAACAAGTCTAAAAACCACTTGCTAGTAGGACCATTCCTTAGCTGCATCCAAGTTGTAGCCCTAGTCTGTAGAGATTTGGAGCTCTCCATTAGCTGTTTCTGCAGGCTATCTGTGGAACTGGTTGAAGGGTTTGAGCTCCCTATCTTTTCTTTTTCCTTGTGATAAACTCTCCTTTTTATGTCTCACATTTGCTTAAACTTCTTTCCTGCTTTTGACAAAAGCCATCAAGCCTTAGCAGCACGAAAGTCGTGTATCAAACATGGCTTTGACTGATTTCTTCTCCTTTCTTTTTTGTGACTGGGTGATTCCCTCTTGTCTGAGCATCTTTGAATTTGTATTGCCTTTATATAGCAAAGTGTGTATGTGTGTGTATATATACATGCACGCATGTTTTTATACCTTTATGTGTATATATAGAAATAAAAAGTTGTTCTGAGCACTGACTACGTATTAATCCTGTTTGACTAATGATTTCTAGTCCAAAAGAGCTCAAAGGAGGTATGTAATTTATATTAAGATGACAGTTGACAGGCTTGACATTCAAGTTGCTGCTGTAAACTATTTCCTCCTCGATTCGTGCTTTTTGGAAGTTTACAGACATTTGTCAGACCTGTTGGATAACCCAGTTTTTTCAAAAGCCTCTTCCTTAATGAATTTTCCAGAGTAGATTCTGATGTTTTCTTCTTTTGAGGCGTTATGAGATATATGATAGCAGGGCACTGACTTTTGTAGCTGTAATGTGCTTTTCAGTAATCTAAAATATGTAATTATATCTGGTGAATGAGCCAGAGGGAAAGAAAAACAACCAAATAATGGGTAAAATTGTGTATGAAAGATTCTCCTGGTGAAAATAGTCACAAGTGTTTTCCAGGCTGTATTTCTGATTTATGGTTTTCTAGGTAATTCTTGGAGAAAATGGGCAGGATTTTAGGGCTAGCCAGCTCCACTGTTTAATAGGTTTGGTATTATGCCTTAGGATAAGATCTTGAGCAAGATGCCTGGTTTGCCTGTCAGCTTTCCACTGCAGATCAGGCTGTATTAGGAAGGCATATATTTCAGGGTCAATTTTTGCTACATTTCCTTAATTTCAGGAACTGCTTCACAATTAGCATGATACAAAAATGTAGGTCTTGATTTATTTTTGCAGGGGAAGATGGTCTTGCCACCTGTTCTTTCTAGCCTAATTCTGCTGAGAACCTCTCAAGCCATGTTTCAAGGCAGGGCAAACATAAATATAGTAAATAATTCCTCTGACTCCTTTGCTTAGAGTATTCCCTGATGTTTTATAGAATGACCTAACTTCTTAAATCAGTGGCTGTCAAGTAAAATTACTCAACTGTGTAAAACCTGAAATGAGTTCCTAATTCCACTCGTTTTATCCCTCACTATTTCTGGTTAGGTCTTTGTGTCATTTCATAACTGTCAGGCTTTCTTGTATGGATATTTTTGAGTGTTTAATAGACTGATTGATCCATACCTGTGTCCAAAAGAGGATGAAAAGTTACTGGAGGCATTTGTTTCTGCATCAAATCATATAAAAGTAAAAGTAAATACAATTTTTGTTGAGTAATTGCACCTGTGGTTATGTCCTTTAGTTTTTCCTCTTTAAGGTGGCTTAGTATTCAGAGGAGTCAAGCACAAATGGAAGCAGAGAGAGATCACAAACAGGCAATATGCTGACGCTTTTTTGGAGGCTGAGCTGGCCCTTCTGCATGCTCTAATTGATGTCAGGTCTTACTTAGCTACAAGGGCATGTAGCCAAAAGTCCATGAAGACTCAGGATGGAAATTTACTCCCATAGACTCAGGCTGAAGTTTAAAATGCAGGAGATAACATGTTGAGCTGCATCTATAAGCTTCAGTGCACTATCTCATGTGCTTTGGCAGCACTATATTAAACTGCAATGAAGAAGTTTGGAAGAAGGGGGCAACTGTCTGATTTTCAAGCTTTTGGTGTTTATTCAAGTTCATATCCCTGTTATATCCTCCACTTTCGGAGAGGTATGAACATTCTTTCTTGCAGGAGTGTTCAGATGAGTCCTCGTATAAGGACCATCCATTCTGTTCGCTGTTGAAACAGGAACCATTTGCTTTCATAGTTTAACTTTTTTTTTTTTTTAAGAGAAGTTGCTGCATAAAAAGATCAATTAAAAGAGCCTTGAGCCAAATTTTGCACTGACAGTCTATGTGAATGTTTTGCACCAGCCTAGTAATGTGCTGAAGGGCCATCACTAGAGATGAATTTAGTAACTACCATTCATTCAGTCCCTGGCTGATCTTCTATGCTGTCAACAAAGGAGCAATTAATGCCAATTATGAGGAGTTTTGTGATGTTGGTGTCTCTGTAGTCCTTGCCTGAGGCCTGCCAAGCTCATTTCAAAAAGGGCACCAGTGATCATATAATGATTATCAGTTACTGCTGTTAGGGTTCACAACGTGCTGGGAATTTCCTTAGTTGCAGCTATGAGCAGTCTCTGGTTTTGAGTAGGTTTTGTTATTAGAAATAGCAGTTTTATCTGCCTGTGGGTAGGGCTGCACAAGAGCAGAGTAGGCAGTAGTGGCTAGATCCTCAGTGTGGGAGGTGCATGCAGTGAAAAAAGGAAGCTCAGGGATTTCCCTCTAGACCAGTGAGCCATCCAGTATTGGTTGGTTGCTCTTCTGTTCTCAAGTCATTCCGCTGCCAGCTCTGGCTCCTGCTCTCATCTTCTCAGTGTTGGATAGGCATTAGGAAAGCAGCTTGTGTTGTTTGTCCTGAGGCAGGCAGGTAGCTTGAATCATTATTGTGTGTTGTCTTGCCTAGCTTTTTGTCATGGATATATCCTGATTCAGAAATTCCTACTCACTCTGGAAGGTGGTGAACAGTCAAGAAAACAGTGGATCTCCAAAGGCTCTGCTTTTTGTTTTCATCACAAGGTATTCAGGACAGTCCAGTGATCCGAACATCGTCTGTTAATTTTCATCTTCCAACAGACTTATGGCCAGTTGATGGCACAGTCCCTTCTTGGGAGCTGGGGTTCAAATATCCACAGATCACTTATGTCAAAGATGATAGCTCAATCAAACCTTTTAGATGTTGGGCAGATGTTTCCAACTTCACAGAAATCATTTCTCATTGAAAGTACAGCTGTAAGCTTAAGGACTTCGCAAGGCAATAAATAAACAAGAATCACCAGGGAAATTATTTTTATGTGTTACCTTTTCCTTTATGGTAGCCTCTCTTTAGAGGGGAAAACTAGGTCAGAAAATGTCTTTTTTTTTTTTTTTTAATGACAAAGAATGTCTTAATGCATCACCTAAGAACCTAGATTCTTTCAGTGATCAAAGGTAGATAATGTAAAGCAGCTGGCTTTGAACAAGACCCAAGAAAGTTCTTAAATACGAATTTTACTGGGAGGGCTGACTTCTGGCCTTATGCTGCCATCACAACTGCTCCAGTTGGCAGTTCCTACCTACATAACACGGCTGTTTTGCTGAAGAGTAATGAGCATTGCAGAGCAATTTGGTAAGTTTTGACAAGTAGGCATAGGAACAGAAGTTTTGGGACAGATCTCAGTCACAAAGAGTGACAGACTAGGAAAGGAGATGCTTTGCCCTACATTTGCAGTACTCTTAGAAAGTATTGGTATCTTTCTGAACACTGAAGTTGAGTCTTCAACTGTTCTTACATCCCTGGGTTTATCTGTGTGAAACTGCAACTACATCTCTCGGCTTACACTCCCTTTATTTTGGTGTCAGCCAAAGCTCTGTTTTGAAATAGATGTGGTTGTAAAGTGAAAGTAAAAACAGACACACATAGCTACTGGATGTCACCATTCTTTCATACAAATAAGGTCAGCTAGCACACCTTTTGCATTTTCAAATTTTTCTTTTGTATCATGTCTACTCAGTAGTTAGAGTAGGAAGGCTGCAAATTTTTGCTTTGAAAGTGTGTCCAAAGTCTTTGTATCTTTAACGTACAATGTCAGCCTTCAAGATAAGAGAAGGAAGGTGGGTCTTGCATGGTGCTTGATAAAGGGGTGTGAAGTGTGTGCTGGTTGTAGCTTTAAGAAAAGTAAAATAACATTGTTTTGAATCTAGGGCAAAAACTGTGTGACTTTGAACCTTGTGTGTTGTCTAAATCTAGATGCCTAAGTCAGGGTGAAGGGCATATTTTACCTCATGCTGACACTCTAGTGTTCAAATAATGCACTCTCAAAAAAGGCATAGTCTGCCTGAAATGCTGAAAGGCATTTTCTTGCCTTCCAACTTAAAGGTGCTTTTTGACAGAACCCTTGCATAGCTGCATCTTGTCAGTAACTGCTTGGTGCAGCACCTACCTCTGAAACATCATCAGTGGGGTGCTGTCACATGGTAAAGAAAAGTTTACTCTTGAGAAAACTTATTGGTTTATTTACCTCATGTAGCCTTAATACTGAAACCTTGGGATAATATTAATAATGAGAAATACATTTTGGAGGCATATTACTTAATTTTAGGTGTATGGCTTGTTTGTGTTTAGCTTGAATAGGCATATAAAGCAAGTTTCTTCAGAGTGCAATTCCAGTTCTATTTCTCCAAATGCAAAGTTAGTTTAAGAAACTTCTGTATTGTTCATCTCCTCTCAGTTGTGCTCATACAGCTCATCAGGTGGAGTCCATCGAAAACAAGTGAAAACGCATCAACAAACCACACCAGAACCACTGTCACAGTGTTACTGATCTGCCAGGAGATGAAAACTGAAATAAGCATGTTCATCACTTTTTCCAAATGCTGAGCAGTAAATATAGTCACCCGAGAAGAAAGCACCCAGAACAGTTTCTTAACCTTTTTTTCCTATTACTTGATGTTCAGATAAGTTTTCCTTAGATTCTAGGTAGGCCTTGACAGTTCAGGAGTACTTCCAGTGTCTTACTAGATGCTGTCCTATTTTCAGAGTAAGAATTTTGCTTTTGCTGTCAGTCTGATGTTTGGCATGGATGACCCCCCTGGCTTCTATCATCATGGTGGTAAATAGGGGAAATAGGTGGACTGTGACTGACTTAATATTGGTTGCTGCTTTATATATGCACATTGTAAATGTAGTGTGTTTGATACATGAAAATAAAAGCTAACAAAAGCTTGTAGAAACCACTCAGGATCAATTTGAGGTTTGTTAAGGTAGGGAATGATCATAGAGAAGCATTATTTTAACTTTCACAGCTTGCAAGAAACAATCTAGAAAAGTGAATCTTTGAATTCAGTAGCTATTGTTTTATTTTAATTCAATAGCTGTTTCTTTATATTGGCCTCAATTAAGCACAACTGGAGGGTGCTTTAAACAGATTACTTATGTAGACTGAAAGAAGAGTTTTAAATTGGAGTTTGAGACTTCCATGCAGCCTTTCCTTTGTCAGTAAGGCAATGTTTTCAATTTCACTCAGTCCTCAGCCACATTGTGTGTAATGCTCATGTACTTTCATCCTGTCTTCAATTTCTGGCACGAGAAAAAAAAAGAGGTTGGTAAAATGCTTTGGCTTTTGTGTCCTAGTCTTTCTCATGCCTCTTATTATGGTATAGGTTGTATTAGTATTTACTTGTATGAAATATTTCCCACCAAAGTGAAGCAGTGCCTGAATTGGTGGTTCTTGAGAGGCACAGAGCAGTTTGATGGCAAAGCAGTGGTTATTTTGCTGTGGCTCATTTTGGAGCAGTGTTTGTCAACTGAGTGACAAAAAACAGCATCTAGCACTTGATGCAGTTGCTGGTACATGAGCCACATTGCTGAAGTCAAAATCGTAACAAAATACTTGATCCTGGGTTTCAGGATCTGGCTTTCTGCCCTTCCCCTTTTTTATTTTGAAATGTACATGGTCATAACCTTAGCAGCAAGCACAGGAGAATATAAATGCATTTGACCTGCAGCAGAAAGCTAGTAATCCCAAGGTCTGTAAGGAGCAGTGAGTTATTTAATGACGTCTTGTGTTTGCTTTCTGTAGTTCATATGCTGCAGCTTCCTCTGGACTTTTCTGTTCTCTGTAAGTCATTTCAGAGATGCTTGTGACAGTCAGGTTACCTTGGTTTGTTCCCAGACGAGCAGTTTTGAAACAGCAGTATGGAAACAAGTCACTTGTGGAGTATGTGGTGAGGTTTCCTGTAATGGAAAGATAAGCCTTGATCGTCCCAGTTGATCCTCGAGCAGTTGCCCTCATTTTACAAGCTCTTTGAGCTAACCCTGTTTCCTATTGCAATACATCTGGGTCACTGGAAAAATATGTGTTTAGAAGGAATGCATGAGGTAGGCAAACCAGGTTACATCATGCTCAGAACTTGTCAGGCCATGACTGCTTCCTAGCTTGTCCTGAATCTTGTTCAGGGGAATCCAGGTAACTTGGATATTATTTTCATCCAGTTCATGCTCACTGAGAAGGCTAAGGGCTCGTGAGAACTCTTTCCTGTGTGTTTATCAGACCAATGCCAGGTGACATGAGGAGGATGTCACTCAAAACACTTGAATAATCTTTAATTCATTATAGTAGTAATTAAGAGAACTTCAGAAGTCAGTTGTGTGTGGTAGGAGTGGAATATGCTGCTACTTACGTGGCCAATGGTGTAAGCCTTGCCTTTACAGCTGCATATTGAAGTTCTGGGTCCTTCAAGTGGTACATCAAAACTTGTTAGTTGATGGGGGGGAAAGGCATTCATGTGCCTTTGTGTTCTGTGGGATAGATGTTTACACAGGAACAGTACCACACAAAACCCATGCTGTTTGTACAGGTACTGTGGATAGCATCAAAACTCAGAAGCAAAGCCTCCATCTCTTTAAGATTCACGTAGCTCGAGGTTTTTTGTGCTTGTGTTATGTCATCCTATTGAATTGGTCCCATTTTTAATAGAACATAAAATTAGAAATAAAAATGAAGGCACCAAAAGCAAAGCAAAGATGGTATGAACTAGAGAGTAGTTCTGTAGTTCTCAAATCTCACTGTTGTGAAGAAGTGTAGACAGGGTTTACTGATCATATGTTTTACTGTTTTACATGTGTCCTTTTGTTTGTACTATGAGAGGATAATAACATCACTATAATTTGATTTTTACTCATTTTTTTCCTCTTATCTCTTGTGTAAATCTTTTTGATACATGAAACATGAATGCTTGCATCAAAGTTGCCAGTGTCAGTAACCATACTCGGCACAGTGATTTGTCACCAGTAAGACTTTCCCATCCTCTGAGAGGCAGACATTTAGCATATTCATCAGGTTGTATCTACGCTGAAGCAAACAGAATTCATATTCATGAAACTGTTTTCTCTCATGGTTTACAGATTGCCTTACCAGGCATAAGCTAACTTTGGATTTTTTGAGACATTTATTTTTGGTATTTTATAACTAAACCTTGAAAGCTCTGACCTAAGAAGAGGTGGTGGATGAATTTTATTGGCTTGAAGTGAGAGTCAGGGAAGGAAGAACTTTTCTTGTTACAGGGAAAGTGCTAAAATATGGGTTTTTTTCTTGCATACATTTGCACATCTGTGGAGTTCCAGAGCCATCTGGTATTTCCTCTGCACTGCTGGTAGTTGTCCCTTCTCATCCATTTAAACAATTTTCTTCTCCCCAGCCTGGTCCCCAGAAGCCTTCACATTGTTCCTGGTTCCTAGGAGGGCACTGGGAGAAGCACCAGCGTAGGCAGGGTTTTGGGGGCTGCTGCTCCTTGTCTATATTTGAGAAGTATGATAAGACCAGATACAAGTTGGTGGGCCATTTACATTTGCTTGGTGCTGTGCTATTGCCACTGTCATTTAAGCAATGATATTAAGAAAGGAGCATCTTTTTGTAGGGAGGAATGATATAGGTAAGGCTGTGCAAGGTGACTCGGTCTATTAGGAGGTATTGATAAGGGCTATTAAATGTCCTGAAAATACAAGCCTTTAGCGTCAAATAATGGTGAACAGAGATCTTGATTTCTGAGCCTTTAAAAACACACAAAACCAGAAGTTCTCTGCATATGTATTCAAGGTGTGTATTTCTCTGTGTGTTACTGTGTACCAGACTGCTGCTCTTTGCTGTGGCAGGACAGCAGAGCACTGCGAGAGTAACACGTCACTCTGTGCTTGAAGTGATGGGTCAAGTCACAGTAGTAGTATTAAATTGCTGTAACTAAATGAGGTTTGTTAAGATACAGATAGCCAGTAGATCATCTGACAAGGGACTTCAGTTGAAGACTTGGGAGTTGTGTGCTGTATCCATCCATGTAAATTCTCTATTGTCTTACTCTATAGAAAGTTCTAGCTGATAATATAGGAGGCGCAGGAGAGGTTACTTCTAGTTAATTCATCTAGCTTTCAAAAATAATTTTCATGCTGCTATAGTTAATTATATGCACCCCCCAACATTAAATGTATTCACAATCCTGATAGGATTTGCACTGAAGACTACATTAAAATATCAGAATTCTCTTTAAGACCTGTTTTACTGTTGAAAATTCTCGGTTTTGCAGTTAGGCACTATATTATTATAGTGCTTTATCATTTAAGTCCTCTTTGTTCCTTCTTTCCTTTGCTAATGTATAATAAAGTACTTTATAATGTAACAAGGTACCTTATTATAAATCTACTTTTGTTGTTTCTCTGTGTTATGTTCACATGAACCTCTAACCTAATCCTAGATACTAAAAATTATACTTGAGACTTTGGTTTTGGCTTGTTCTCTTTTGCCATGAATAAGTTCATATGTTTAAGTTGAAGATAACTGGGACATCAAAATACATGTAAACAGAATGGTTACAAATGTTAACGCTGGGTTACTCTCTACAAATGGTTAATATGTTTTAATCTCTTAATAGCTGGGAATTCAGTAAGATCAAAGTAACACTTGAAAAGATGAAGGTTGTTTGAACTTCTTTGATGTGTTGTTGTTGGGGGCTGAGTTTTGAACTTTTAAATTTGCACTTCCTGGGTTTTGGCAGGTAAGGGACTAAGGAGTTAATAGGCTGTTTTAAATAATGGTGCAGATGTTACCTTGAAATACTCTCCTAATGAAAATATTGACTGGGCAGAACAATTATATCCTTGTCTCCATTTATAATCAAAAAAAAAATCTTACATTGGAGACCAGAATAATTAACATGACCTAAACATAAGTTTGACAAAAGTATTAATGCATGAGTGCAAAGCCTAAATAGTTCCATGGCGGTTCACATGCTAAAGACGGGACTTAAAAAATGTCCACAGCTTTCTCATCTTTAGGTTTTTCTGAAAACTTTAATTGTACTTCATGCTTCAATTCTAGTGCTGATTTGTTTTTCTTCTCTATTCTCTTTCAGAAAGATGAGGTGTACCTCAACTTGGTGCTGGACTATGTTCCTGAAACAGTATACAGAGTTGCCAGACATTATAGTCGGGCCAAACAGACACTCCCTATGATTTATGTCAAGGTAGGTAACTGACAGATGTGGTTAAGTGAAGAAAGATATAGAAATAGACTAGATACTCTTTTCTGACATAATAGTAGATTTTCTGAAATTTTTGGAAGCAAATCTTGAGACAAGAAAGAAAAATTAGAATTATTAGTTCTTATGGTGAAAGAAGAATAGAGGGTTGAGACTTACACAAGAACTCCCAATTTCTGACCTTACAGAAATCTTGGAATGGGTTGGGGAGACGGAGTGTTTTGGTTTTGAAGCATCTTAGACAGAGACTAAGACCAGCCAGATTAGCAGCTTTCAGTTTCCTGAGATGATGAAGATACGATAGAACAAAGGTCAGGAACTGAAAGAGGATGTCAAGAGGATGTTCTCTAATCTGTTATCTTCCCCTTTTCCTGGCATATGAGTAAGAGTTCATGTGCTTTTGTTGTGGGCATGAAAGGCACATTTTTGTCTCCACTTCGAGCTTCTTGGCTTATGTCTTCAAAAGCTACATGGGGTAAGATGCTTGTATGCACACTGTAGTTCCAGAACCTTACTCAAGTTGCCTACATCTTTTACACAGGGGTTAAAATAAATAAAATTTCTCATTTGCTGTCAAACATGGGACCCATCTGGGCCTTGTAGTTCTGTTTCACGTATTGTGACCACAGTCCACACAGCAGTGAGTGATGATGTTTTCACATGGCATTATCTTGTTAACATGGCATACAGGTAACATTAAATGGAAATTACCGACAAATTTTCCTGATGCATATTGATTTCTCCAGACTCCTCTTTAAAAGTGTAATGCTTAATGTAAGGGTTGGCTTAAGAAAAAACTTTAATTTGGTTGAAAGAAGATGAAAGTTTCAAAGGTGAAAGCCTCAAATAGTAATTATTTTAGTAATGAAGTTTTGTGCCATAACTATATGCATAAATTGTAAATGGCATGGCTCTGCAATAGCATCACTGGTGCCTGATTTTTAAGAAAGCACAGAATTTTATCATCCAGCAGACTGCAAGGTCACTTTTTTTGGTCTGTTGGTGGAACAGCATGGCTTCAGGTTATATGCTCCCCAAAATCTATAGGCTTGGCTTTTGATAAATGGTTTATATATCTTTTGTCAGTATTCTTGCCCTAATTGTTCTCCGTTATGGGAACTTGAGAAAATTCTTCTTCTTTACACTTTCAGAGGAAAATCTGCTTCAACTCTTTTATCTTGCAGGATGTCTGGGACTTCCTGTTCCAGGTAGCCTGGAAAGCTATTCTTATTTTTCTGGCAAAGCAAGCCTTGTATATAATCCTTGTATTTAAAAAGATCATGTTACCTTGATGTCATTAAGGATTTTGCAATTTTCCAGGCATCTTGGTTACACAAAGGTCAGATCATACCCATTTGTTCACTTCTGATTGATAACTAGGCAGGCAGAGAGCTGCTTTTCCCTGGGTAACAAAGAAACTGTTAAAAAAAGCTGCACAGAAGCTGTTCTATTAATCTTCTGGTTAATTTTTATTTGTAATTTCTAGCCTGCTGTAAGGAGTCCTTGGAAGTTTTGGGTTTGCTGTGTGGAGATGAAAGGCATTTCATACTTTCTAAATCCCACATGTGTTGACTTGGCCCCTCAAGTTAGAGCAGTCTTTTGCATTATTTTGCAATACACTTGCACAATACATACTTATGGGACTAGAAGAGGCAATTCGGAAAAAATGTTTGTTTGCTTTTCTTTGTGCAGAGTTGTGGTTTTCAGAAACAAGTATGAAAACCAGAGGCCTAGAGCCAAAATTCAAGCAATTTTCTTCCCGCTCCTACCTTCCTGCCAAACAAACAACAAAAAACAAGGAGGAGAGAAAGTGTGACAACAAAGATAGTGGTGAAAGAGAGGCAAACATGACCTGATATCAATATCAAGTAATTGCACCTGCTTTTTATAGACTGTGAACTGTGGAGAATGTGCTTATAAAAGAAAAGTGTGGAGGTGCATCTTTGGTACACTGTCCTGCCTGTAGCTTGATTTGAAGTGGAAACTTGTGGGGACACAACAAAAATAACAACCTGACAGCCTTTTGTCAGCCTCAAAACAGGGCTTTCCATGCCTTTATGACTACATATGCTATGTACTATGTATATGACTACAAGGCTATGCATCCTTAATTGTATCCAGCAGCTCTTTTTTATCCATAACTAAAAGTGTGTAGCTCCATCAGCTGGCCATCCTTCCCTTGCCCTGTAATCTTGTCCTGTGAAGTTCTTGGCTTCATAATATCTCCTCTTGTTTTTCAGAAGCTTTCTTCCTTGCTAAGGGGTTGCTCTGCCAGCCCTGGGAAGTGGGCAGAGAAAACTCTCCCTCAGCAAACTTGTTTGTTGTGCCTTGCATAAAATTATTCTGAACAGTTGGTTTTATTTGCCTTCTGTTTTTGTCCAGAGATTTGAAATTAAAATGACTCTGTCCCCTCAGCAAGAGACACTGGGAGATTCACTTCAGTGACAGGCTGAGACACTACCCTTGTTTTTGGGCAACATTTAATACAGCTCCATCAACTAAAGGGTTTTCTTTTGGATTTTATGGGGCTTTTTTTTTAGTTGTTTGTTTGTTTGGGGTTTTTTTAATATCCTGGAATACTTCACTGCCGTGAAAAGGCTGACTTGTAGAGCAAACTGAAACACCTTTATTTTGTGTACGCTTGTTATGATTACCAGTATTTATAAATGTTGGAAAACTGGCACAATTATTTCTTTGGAATTATGCTAATTATGTTATCTGAAAGGACACATAAAAAGATTTGAACCACATGTGTGTATGTAGCAAAGGGCGTGTGGGAAAGGTATGTAAATACCTTGCCCAACCTCATAGCCCTGCTAGGCATTCAGTATGGTCTTTTTCTTGGTGATTTTGTTTTTCTTCTAGTAAGGGTTTGTGCTAAACTAATTGTTGACCCTGATTTGACTGGTATTTCTGTGTTCCAGTTGTACATGTATCAGCTGTTCCGGAGTTTAGCCTATATCCATTCCTTTGGGATTTGCCACCGGGATATAAAACCACAGAACCTCTTGCTGGACCCTGATACAGCTGTTCTAAAACTCTGCGACTTTGGAAGGTAAGCACATCTGTGGCCTGAAACCTGGTGAAAAGATCTTCCTTCAAAGTGAAGTGCAACTTCACTCAGTGCAACTTTGCCAAGAAATCCTCTGTGTCCCTTAGAAGGTCTTTATTTGTAGCTTTAAAAGAGGAATTACTGTTAATCTATTTTCCCCTCAAAGTGAGTTCAAAGGGATGGCAGGGAAGAGCTGAAAAAGGATATTAAGAGGGAGGGAATTAAACTTCAAGCCTGTTAATTTTGCAGGTATTAGAAAAATAAAATAAATACACCATGACATAGGGAAAATACTGCACCATGAAAAAACAGAACCAATTATTGCAGTTTGGGCAAGAGAGGACAGGCTTGGTGGCATTGTAACTTTAAAAGGCTGATATTATGCTAATCAGTCTACTTGCATGTACAGCAATTCACTTAATGTTGCAAATACCATAGAGGCTCAAAATCAGAAGCAGTACTTCCAGTTGAAGCTCTTGGATAGTGGATGTCTATGTTCTAGTTTCCAAAGGCACATTTTTTTCCAATATCCACTCAGAATCACCTTTAGAGTCCAGCCCCCATCTTAGAACTGATACAGAAATTCTGGGAATCTGCAATAAGACAGGACATAGATTTTTGTCTGGGAAAGTTCAGTCTTTAGATTGTGCTGTAACTTTGCAGACTAAAATAGTTGGGGTATATGTGTGAGAGGTCACAGAAGCTGCTGTTGCTAAATTTGCTTGCCCACAGTGAGTGGGAATGTCATATGGGGGTTATTCAAGCAGTGCATAGTCATGGCTTGGTGCCTCGGGATCTCCTCCTCAGCTCTACCTCACCAGTGTTGGAGCAAAATAGGAATCACACTGAAGCTCAAGAATGACAATGCATAAAAAGGGAGTACTTACTATTTTTTATCAGTGGGAATTTGTTAACTGTAGTTTCTATATAGAAAACTGAGACTTTTTAAAATGGATTGTGGGAGTCCTTCTTCCTTGAAGGCTGAGTAGTGTCTGGAGAGCTGAACACTGGATTTGGCTGGCTTGCTGCTCTGCAGTGTTTGGTGCTATTTAGGTGAACGTCATCGTATTTCCAAAACAGAAGTTCTGTCTTCCAGGTCCTTTTTGTCTAGCACTTGTTAATTAAGAAAGAAGTGTAATATGCCCATAGACTCATGTTCCCAAAGTAATGTGTTCTTGTGGTCTATTCTTTTCTTGGATTCTTTGAAAGGTAGTGGTTGAGGCAATACTGTGGGTTAGATCCTTCGTGGCTGATCGATTACAGCATAAAAGAAACCTTCATGTTAATCGTGGACCATTAACATGTAAATACAATGGCAAAGGCTTTTTTTTCTTTGTCTCCTCATACCCCTTTTACCTCATACTACACTTCCTTAAGTAGCAAAGGGACAGAACATTGTGATGGAAATTAAAAACCAAACAAACAAAAAACCAAACCAACAAACACAAAACCCAGACTAACAAAAATACCCCGCTCAGTCCTTGGGAGTATCCAGAGCTTTTGAACCTTAAACGGTAACTACTTTTGACTGAATTGTTTTCTGTCCTCTTTTCCACTGTAAACAAGCCTTTACATCTGGCAGAAGACAACTGTCAGCCAAAAATCTTGCCCTGTTTATCACCGAGATTGTAGTCAGAATTTCCTTTGCTATTCCCTGTATAAGGTAGATGCTTGATGGATTGGACTGATTTCACAGTGAATCAAGGAGTCAGTTTGCATCAGCTGAGAGCAGCATTGTACTTCAGCATTTGGGAATTGGGAGGGGGTGAAGAGCTCCAAAGCTTAAAGTTGGTTTGCACAGCAATACTGTAAAAGTGTTCATTACTGAAGTACTGTTGTTTCCTTTCCAGTGCAAAACAGCTGGTTCGTGGAGAACCCAATGTGTCATACATCTGCTCTCGGTACTACAGGGCACCAGAGTTGATCTTTGGAGCCACCGATTATACCTCCAGTATAGGTATGTGTGTGCATTTGTTGAAATCTGTACCAACTGCCTCAGTTTTTATCCTGTACTTAAGTGGAAAGGTTTCCAGAGATCTCAGGTATAATCCCCAGGGGCTGAATTTTGTTGTAAATCATTAGGTACCACTTCTTAAAGAAATGCAACTGTTTTGTAGATGGCTGCTGTGCTTTCTATACCTTTTGAGATTTCAGCATCGATTACACTAGGAAAGGGACTTTTTCAATGTAGAGGGGGGAAATCTGATTACAAGTTTAAAAAACAAAAAATCCATGTAATGTTGCTGTTTAGTTTAAAAGTAGGTATGAGATCTCAAGCCAGAAAAGCATTTTAATGGCTTGAAATAACAGTAAAGAATGTCTGTAGAAAATCACCTACTGCTTCTGATGTGCTGTGGTTTAGACATAAATAAGTCTATAATTTATTTACTTGGCTTTTAGTGAAGAGTTTATAGGGGGAGGTAAAGTGTGGCCTAATGGCTGACTTTAAATTCTGCTTACAACTTTTAATATATCGTGTACAGCAGTCCTTCTAATTCAACTAATTCTGCTAACTTTTGCTGTCCTTTAGCATTAATTTTGAACACAAAGAACTCTTTCTATATACCTGATGCATAGCTGTGTCACGGAAATATTAGGGAAGCTGGAGGTTTTGATGGAGATCAGGGAACAGCCAGGTTTTCTTACAGTAGAGTCCTAAAAATGAACAGCAAAATGGAAAATCTTGGAAATGAACAACAGTGTGTTGGCTGGTTGTTGGTAACTACTTCAGTTTTTCAGTCAAGATATTACCTGGTCTCCTTCTGAATTCTAGTGCAAAAGAGAGTAGATTTGGCTCTCATCTTCCACAATATTGGGGAACCTGTTACCTTGCTAATGGACTTGAGTCACTTAGGCAAGGTTTAATGTTTTCAAAAGGATTTGGAGATCATGATCAACTCTTGGCAGACTATGCTTATGTAGTGGTTTGGTTCAAAATATCCATTACTTAATTATTTTCTTTCTGTGAGATAAGAATTAGGAAAAAGCAAAGCAGGCACAGAACTTAAAACTTAAAAGAATAAAGAAGTTTATTAACAGAACTAAAAGGCAGAAAAAAAAGTTAGACTAAACCTTCAGAACACTTCTCTTCCCCCCACCTTCCTCCCTCCTCCCACTGACAACATAAAAAAAAAAACCAACCCTCAAGATGTTTTTCAGTCAGTTTACCATCTCTACAATAAACTTTCTCAGTTCACTTAGGGAGAGAAGTCTTGCTCATGCTATGGAGACATCTCCACACGAAAACAGTTAAACAGTTCTCTTGTGGCTTCAGTGTCACAGCAAGGCAGCTGCCCAAGATGGTTTCTGCTTGCCTGTGAAAGTCCCTTCCCTCAGCTTGCAGCTTTCCCCACAACTGCTCGAGGGTTTCATCTGTAGCTAATGGGGTACCATTCTAAGGATGAGCTGTTCAGAAACAAAAGTTCTCTTTACCCATCTGTGAGTGTATCTTCATCTCTAGGAANCAGGGCCGCTCCAGGGTGGCTGTCTCTTGGCCTGGCCGGGCCGCAGATGGAGCAGGGCCGCTCCAGGGTGGCTGTCTCCTGGCCTGGCCGGGCCGCAGGTGGAACAGGGCCGCTCCAGGGTGGCTGTCTCCTGGCCTGGCCGGGCCGCAGATGGAACAGGGCCGCTCCAGGGTGGCTGTCTCCTGGCCTGGCCGCGCCTTGGGCCCCACCCAGTTACCTGTCCAAAAGCCGGAAGCAAGAGAGAGTTTCCCGGGCTTTGTTCTTAAATGTATATCACAGAGGCGTATCAAGCTTCTTAAGTGGCTTTAAAAGTTGCCAGTATTCAAACTAGCCAGTTGATTGGTTCAGTCAGGTCTAGAGGAAGCTGTAAGCACCTCTTTGCAAAAAGATCACTTCCGGGGCTGATGGAGCCCTCTTAAAAAACTTAAAGTATGCTAACCCATGACAGCTTATAACCAGTATATTTAAAATTATTATGTTTGAACTAGTGTGAAACTCAGCGGCTGGCTGGCTTGTTTTAACTCTGCAGTTCTTTAAAAGAAACAAAAAACCCCACCTAAACACATTCCTGAAGACTTCCCTTCTCCTACAAGTTTTTTCGCATTAGTTATTTTTCAGTATGTATTGTAGCAACACTTGCATATCTTCCCAGTAGGAAAAAGAGGCAGAACCAAGAGTAGTCTGGGGAAAGTAATGGTGCAATAAAGATAAAAGGGCAGAACTTACTGTTGGCTGCTGCCAAAAGTGGCAGCCCCAGCCCTGCTCTTGCCCCTGAGTACCGTGGCTCTCAGTTTGCTGTTTAATTTGCTGATTCAGCATCAACTGACAAGAGATTTTGGCAGGTTAACTTCCTGCTATGTGAGTGAGTGCAATCCGCATTATTGTGCAGTCCAGTAAGCAGCAGAGCCCGGGTAAAAGCAAAGTGTTGTGAGCCCATGAGTAAGGGGAAGGTGGCTGATCCCATTTGACATCTTTTTCCAGCTGAGAGCTAATAGATTGGCTCAGCTGCATTATCAGAGTGCACTGAGACCTCTTGTTTCAGAGGATAACTGCATAAAACAAGTATTTTATGTGTCAGCAGAAGAGACTGTTTTATAGATAAGCCTGTGAAGTGTCTCTTGCTCCAACTGCAGACCATTTTTCAAGTGGCGCTTTCCATTTTTGTTGTCTTACCTGCTGGTCTCTGAAATGGTTATAACAAAAATTGCATTCTGAAGTGCAATTTTTCACTTGTCTCCAAAAATACCTTGAATTTCAGTCATTGTTCTGACTTTCTTGTTCCAAAAAACCTCACCTGTCCCTCCAGGCCCTTTTCTTTGAAATTTGCACAGAATTGCTTGAAAATTAAATTAATACTCTTTCCTTCCTTCCTTCCTGTCCTATCCACCTTCCACTTCTTTTGCAGCAGACTTTGGATTTGGGAGATGAGAAGGAATAAAATGCTTTTAGAAGCTTTATAGTTTCCCAGTGTTCTGCAATGTGCTAGAAATTCTAAGGGTTAGTTTTGTGCTGCTGCTGTTTGTAAATAATCCTTGGTTCTTGCTGGGTAGGCAGCAATGGTGCATAGTGAGAATTCTTCCTTATTTCTCATAGGATTGTTCATCCAAACTCATCCAGCTTCTTGGAAAACCAATCAACAAGCATAGATAAGTTTATTAAAAGAAGGGAAAGAGCATAGAATTATTAGTGCTTTATCTGTGGCTCAGAGTATAAGGAACTGTGAAATGCTTCAGTATTGTAATACTGCCTTGTAAACTTACATGGTGGCATGCTTGGTTTTTTTAGTTCTTGTTTTTGTGAATTGTTAGCATAACAACCTTTTCCCACTGTAGTCTTTATCACTCTGTAAGAAATCACTTGTGTGTGTGTGTGGTAACAAAAAGTGAGCTTACATGTAAGGCAGGGATCTTTACTCCTCTAGTTAAATATCCTCTAGTTAAACTATGGTAAAAATAAAATCAGTGAAGACTACAAAGCCAAAAAGTGTTCTAAGTAGAAATTTTCCTACATTATCTTCAAGGCTTCCAGCTTTTTTGTGAAGGTTTTTGTTGTTTGCTAATGTTACTGCAGGGCTTATGGTTATAATGCGCTGCAATAGGATAATTACTGGGAGTATTTCTGAACAAGAAGTGCTTTTATAAGACTAGGCAGTGACACTGGTGGCCAACACTGACAGCACAGCCAGCTGCATTATGACCATGTCAGTTGTTAATCATCTTGTTTAGCATTGTAACCTGGAGTTTCATTAGGCTGTCTGGCTTCATCTAGGTTGTCTTTAAACACTTGAATTTGTCCTTGTGACATTATTTGCCCTTCAGTGTAGCAGAAACTGAATTTGGTTCCAGGATGTGTCTTTTCATCCTGGATGTCACAACAAAACTGTAAATGGTCATTTAACTTCTAGGCTCTTGATTATTTCATTGAAGTGCATGACTTCAATTCTAACCCAAAAGGTCCCTTTAAAAAATGACTGAGCCAGGGGTGTGGTGTTTGTTACACTTTTGTAAAGTACCACATTAGTGCTGTGTTATACCAGAGTAACAGTAGCATCAAATCACATTTAGTGCAGTTAGTGCCTCCAGCAGACCTGAGACTCTATTTTTAGAATTATTACCTGGGAAGTTACCCGTTGAAATTTTTAAATAGTAACTGTTGCCAAATAGCTACAAATCCATACTCATAATAGCTCTGTTGTGTGCCTGCCTTACAACTTTACAGGGTTTTTCAGTGGTCAGGCACAAATATTCATGTCAATTGATAGCTTGTACAGTTTGGGCCTTTGTGCACCTTTGACTATGAATTTTGCAAGTGTGTGCATTTGTGTGTGTCCCTAAAGCTTGCTCAGAATGGGCATCGTTTACTTCCTGCATCTAATTTGTAGGAATTTGTTATTGTTGTTGGTTGTTTGAGGTTATTTGTGGGGGGAGAGGGAAGTGAGGGGCTGGTCTGTTGGTGCTTTCCCAAACCAAGCCCTTCAGCTATCCCTTGACAGTGTTTTGGTTGAGGCTTCTCCCTTGCCAGTCTGTGTGTTATAGCATCACGGAGTATGTTGATGGCATGGTTCTGGCTGTGCTGCTGCCGCTGAAAAACCCTGAGATGGCTGGCCACGTTCCCCTACATTGTCCGGGGACAGGCCCTGGAGTAGGGGTGGGTGCAGATGTTTCTGTTGCCATGTGCTCCTTTTGTGTGAAAAGAAGCTGTGCAGCTGAGCTTTGCCTCAATCTCATGCATTTTTCCCTAGGTGAGGTGGCGGGGCAGGGGAGGGCTCACCAGATCCTGGGGGTGCTTCTGCACAACCAGGGGCTGTTGGTCTCAGTGCATTTGCTCCACTGCTGCCCTGGCAGGATTTGGGAGCATTCCAGATGGAACATTTATAGCCGCTGGCAGGGAAAGATTGATCTGCATGACTACTGCTGGCTTCTCTTGGGGTGTCCAAAAATAAGTACCATGAAGTTGTTCATTCACTTTCCTAGCAAGCGCGAGTATTTCACCTCAGCAGTCTGAAGCAGAAGCTCTTCTGCAGGCATGTGCAGTTGGCCTGTCTCAGAGTTTCTTGGGGAAGAACCACCACAAGGAGTATCCCAGAGTTGTTGCCAAACAGTGAGAAGTATTTGTTTCTTTCTCAGATGGCAACTTCCAATGCTGAAAATAAAGTGTGTTAATTTACTGAACTACTGAACCTGTCGTTGTAGTTTCATCTCTTCATTGCAAAAGAATAGAGATAGCTGTGTTTAGCCTCTGTTCCAAATACTGGAACAAACATGTCTTTTCAAGCACTTTCATGTTTCAGCCTTACTCTTTCTCCTCAATCGATGGATCTGTGGTGCCTTGATGTGCGCAACTTCCACCAACAATAGCACACGTGCCTGTAATCCTGAATTTTGCTCTTGTTCAGACATCCCAAAAGTTGTTTCAAACAAGCAGCAATGAAAAGCACTTCGGGGTCTGGCATTTGGCAGCTAGAAGCTGTTGATTTTATGACTTCCCAGGATTGCTTTTCTGATTCTTGGTTTGTTTCCACAGTTTCCAGAGCAGCAACTTTGAGTCACCTCCAAGATGGAGGAAGTCCATCAAGATGAAGGGATAGTGAGGCAGAGATGAACAGATGAGGGTAATAAAGAAAGTAGGAAGGTAAATACACCCCATAAAGCATCAGATAAATGAAAGTTCTTAAATTGTACTAAGTGGATGAGAGAAACCGTTTTTCCCCCCCCTTCCTCCTTCATGTCCTCCAAATAACGAGTTAGAGGAGCTAGAGTGTAATACAATGAATGGTGCTTGTGCTGTGAAGAAGACGGCCAGCTTTTCAGCTTGCAAAGGCAGAGTTTGAGATCAGAAAAAGTGAAATTTGTGGACAGGGTATTAATTTCCAACTCAAAATGGCCAATGCATGCTTACAGAATTAAAGCTAAGGAGTGTATTTTGCAGGTGGTCCTCCCAGATGCCACTTTCTGATTTAAAGAGAAATACTTGTTTGCTTACGTTCTGTATTGCTAAGAATGCATTCAAAAGCAAGGGCATTACAGAGATTATATTATTAGACAATGTCCATCTCACAGCTCTGAAGATCAATAAAGCAGTAGAAACTTAATTTAAGAAAAGTTTTGTAGTACAAGAGCCTATATGAATTTTTGTATGTTTAAATTAATGGAGGTAGGTTAGGTGATGATGATATTTGTCTAAGTGTTCTTTAGTCTAGGAAAGATATGGCATTAGCTACCATTATAATGTGTGAAAACTGTCTGAAATAACCTTGTTTGAAGGTTGCTGTTGCCTGGCACTTGTATTTGTTGTCTGTATTGTTTAGACTACATTTCACTGAAGGTATGAAAAAAGTACCCTTGCCTGCTTTCTTAAAATGAATAGGTTTCAGTATTTTCTCCTAAAATTTCATGTTGTCCCAACTAGTTTGGTGTAAGGACCATTTGTTGACTTATTTTCTTTTAAGATTCTCTCTTACCTTGTTTATTAGCTAATTTAAACCATGTGAATGAGAGTCCTAGTTTGCGTTAATTAAATTGCTCATACTAAAAAGAAATAATTCAGAAAATGCTTCTTCTCCCAAGAGAGCAAGTAGTTACAGCACATATTAATTTATAGCAGTTAGCTCTGATTCTACTAAGACAGAAAAGTGTCTGGGAAGAAACTATCAAAAACTGATCACTTCCTTTAAATAGCATGTCTTTAAATACAGAAATCAGTACTTGTTTACTTGAGGCTTGAGGAGAAATGTTACCATCCTAATGTGGTAGATAAATTTTAAAACACAAGATAAAAAGGATTTGGGGAAAAAAAGGGCAAACTATCCTGGAGCCAGATTTTAGTCCTGTTAAAGTCAATGGCATACATTCCATCTAGTTTCAGCAGAGATGAAATTTTTTAGTTTGTTCTTAATTGTACATTGCTTATCAAGAGTTGTATGAACACCTGTTTAGATTATGTTTTGTTTCTGTCCCTGCTTGAAACTGTTCAAGTTAGCCTCCACTCTCTGGCTTTTGTTGAGGATGCTTCAAGGATTTGTTCACTTCCTTGCCCAGGGAACATTGCCCGAGTCCTAATTTGGAAGCTGTTGAAATTACATGCCCGGAAAAAAGTTGGGGATTTTGGAATGCCTGTGTTTTACTTCACTGTGTTTTTAAAGTGTTAGCAAGTGAAATCAAGGAAAAATAAATAAGACTTTTAACAAGACATTAAATTACCTGATTTGGAAGATTTCAGTGCATAAGGAGCTACTGCATAGGTTTCTGGTGGATTTGTTGTATGTTTAAGGGATTAAACACAGCATGAATGCAGCAAGTATTCCAAGACATTGCCACCTATTTCCTCATGACCTACATCCTTTCTTTTTTTCCTCTGTTCCCATGTGATGCCCTCAGCTTTCTCATGTACGCTCTGCTGTTTGTGCTTGGCCTTCTTGAGCAAGGACTTCTACGTTGTTTGACTCGTTTGCAGTTGCAGTTTGGCAGGGCTGGGGCAAGCCCGGTGCTTCCCCCGGGGACTGAGCCCTCCTCTCCTCCACAGCAACACTGATGCTTCCTGCTGTTTTTATAAAATTTTTGTAATGGATTTGAGACTTCTGCCCTACTTAGTTGTCTGAAACAGGCTGGTGGAGTGCAAAAGCATTTCGGGAAACTAGGAAAAGAAAAAACAGCACAAAGCCAACTTCATGGAGCAGCCAGACCAGAATGTTATTTAAAACAGTTTAAAAAAGCCACGGTCTAATCTGAAAATGTAATGATAGCATAGTTTCAAAATTTTAAAAGGAAGTGAATTGTGATTGATGACTTACTCTCCTGTCAGTTTTGTGTTTCTATATATTCTGTCAAATATTTTTCCTTGCCATGTATAACTTTTTCAGTGCAAAATAAGGATTGGAGTTGTAAATAATGATTATAGATTTGGTGTAACTACTTGTTTTGTAAAGGACATTGTAAAGGACTCCACTTACTTAAAACCTTTTAAGGTATCCTTAAATAGACTTTTAAGTTAGAGTGCTCTGATTGCTTAGTACTTTTAATCTATTTCTTCAATACTTCTGAAGAAATCTATGCTATCTGTTGAACTGTTGTGTAATTCCTCTAAACCCAATATGCATGGGAGACACAAAATGTGATGCTTTGCATCATGGTTTTGCTGTATGTGTTGGTCCAACAGCAGGAGCTGTCAGAGACATTGATTAGCAGTTAGATGCAATTAAACATTCTTTACATGATTCCTTCTTCATTTGTTGTCCAAAAGTGATCTTAGCGCCTTGGTGGCCATATCAGCTCTTACTAAATGTGACTACAAGATTAAAAAGTGTCATCTTGTGTATTTGCTTGTTGAAATTCAAGACACAAACTTCAGATTATTTCTGGTTGCTGTTTACATTGTAAGGAGTTACTTTTTAGGATAAAACCTGATGCAATGTTTGTACCAAGACATTAGGTAAAAGTGCCTCCATTTGACTTGGAAGCAAATGATTTCAAAAGCTGCAGTAATGACATTGCTATTTGTCTACTCTATGTTCCAACTGAGCCATATTCTTGAGGAGGGGAAGTATTTTTGCCTAGCTCTCTCATTCTTTTTTCTTTAGAAATGGGGAAGGGAAAACTGTGTTCTAACGTGCAGTTTATTTTGTTATAGATCTTGAATTCCTGAAAGCTCTTTTATTTTGCACTAGTCTGTAGTGGTTGGGACAATGTGATAATAGATGTCTTAGAGAACTGTCAGAGATGTTTTCTTTACTCAGACCTTTAGCCATAACTGGCAGTGTTGTGTGTATCCTGCTTCACAGAACCATGGAGTTATAGAATAGCTTGGGTTGGAACAGACCACCTCATTCCAATCCCCTGCCATGGGCAGGGACACCTTCCACTAGACCAGATTGCTCAGAGCTCCATCCAGGCCAGCCTTGAACACTTCTAGGGATGGGACACAGTTTAAATACATGAGGGAATAAGGATTTCTGTCGTAGCATAGATCATCTCAGGTGGAACAGGTCTCAGGAGGTAAATTCTCATGGGGGAAGGCTAGCTCATAAAAGTAGGTGAGACTTTAAAGAAATATGGATGGAATGAGACTGGTTTTCCCTTTTGAGGCATTACTTTGTATTATAGGCTTTACAGATCTTCTGCTGCTGATTGCTTGTTTAAGACTGGATTTTAGTGTTAAGGTTTCAGGTATACATTGAACAATTGATGACTTTCTAGAAAATGTTATAGTCAATCTATTTTTGGGGAGAAGCAGTTCTCTGCATCCAAATACAATGCTTCTACTGTGTTGAGCAGCTTAAAATCCCATTTATTTGGTGTGCAATTACATTAGATTCTCACAAATACTTGATAAAAAGTGTTTACTGCATTGGCTTTGTTAGATTTTTTATTTAATTAGTTATACCAAAAATAAAATGCTATATTGTGTAGTGCACTTAGATACATTCCTAAGTTGCTGCTCTAGTATTCACTTGCCTAATATAAGAAGATATACCTGCAACAGATTGTGAAAAATTTCTTCATGTAGAAGGAATAGCTCCTAAGGACTACTTGTGGCTTTTGATATACATACGAAAATTAGTTGATGGCTTCCTCTACAGATGCTGTTGATATGTGATCTATGACTTGCAGTTCTGTTGTTCTTCCAAGTTGGCAAATGGAACTGGGATAAAGATTAGATCTTGAAGTGACTAGTTAGAGAGGCTGCCTCCCAGATCCCTTAATCATCATGTACTTCAGGATACCAGTAATACTTGCAGTACTGGTTCATCTGTCAGTGTATATATGCTTTCGATATATGTATGAAAAATGGAGTCTGTTCAACACTCAGAATCAGAAAAAACATCAGCCATTGTGTTGGATGATACCTATGCATAGTTCATGATCAGTGTGATTTAAACCAACATGGGGTTTGGGGAAATTCTCAATTTACAGATGGCAAGCATTCTGTCATCTTTTCCCTGCATGTGTAAGTTTTAATGTCAATATATTATGGCATTTAACATTATTTTCCCATCCTCATTGTCTCACAGTTTGACTTCTAAGACTGTCTGCACACTATTGTTTTATACCAGCTATCTGGTAACATTAGGATAGGAATGTTTTTTATTTTTTAGCTGTGCTACGTACACTATCAAACATGGCAAAGGATAAAGTAAGTAGTTTAAAATGGCTCGGTTTCATATGAATGGCTTAATATGTATATTTTACTGATACCTTTCCCTGTCCTCTACTTTTCCCTTTTTAGATGTGTGGTCAGCAGGCTGTGTATTGGCTGAACTGTTACTAGGACAACCGATCTTTCCAGGTGACAGTGGTGTGGATCAATTGGTGGAAATAATCAAGGTATGGAATGTTAAGTGTTGTTTTGACTGCATTATTCCTTGAGAATCAGTATGAAGACATGCACTGTTGTGAACTGGTGAAAATACGTGTATTCTGTCACCATTGTAAAGGGTTTTGTGTTTAGACTGTTTGAAAACAGTTCTCATGCTATTTTGCTAACCGGATGATCTGTACTTTCTCTTCTTGCAGTCATGCGTAATGATATATCGTCTTTCATTATATTGGGGCTTTCTCCTTCATAAAGGATTGCACTTCCAGTGTGCTTGAAAAACATGCTTACATACTGAGCCAATATTTATTAATGTATGGTTTTCATTCTTTAAGAATCTGTCTCTTTTTCCTTTGTTGCATGCAGTTAGTACTTGGCTTTGAAAACAATATTGTTGAATTCCTTGTGCCAGATTCTTCACATATGTAGTTTGCCTTCTCTTCTTTCTTCCTCCCAGATCTTTTAAAATGAAAGGTGAGAAAGGGCACTTGTTTTTGCAGATAGAGAATCAAGACACATAGGGCAAAGGTACCTCCCACCTGAAGGGTTTTGTTTTTCAAGGTAAAAGAACTAATGTTTCAGAGTATATAACACTCATATCACTTATGTCCAAGCACATCTTGATTGATTTCATTTGGAAAGCTGTGAATATTCTGTGGTTCTCAAATTAGAGGCATGGAAGAATAGTTCATAGATTGCTGTTTGACTTCCCAGCACCATTGTCTGTCTTACCTGTTTTGACTTCTACAGTGAAGGAAACAAGATTTCCAGAGAGAGCGGTATAATTTTCTTCTGAATCTATACTATGCATATAACAAGATGGCATTGTTAGAGAGGATAAGATGTGTGAACATGCCGTTCAGTTTTATTGATTTCATCACCACAAGGAAACTGTATTAAGAGAATTTCCTTCTTGATTTTGCCACTTAACTACTACCTTGATGCATAAATATTTGTGTGGCATGCATGTGAAAAGCCCCTCAAAACCCAAATCTGTGGGTGAAAAAGTAGAACTCATACTTGTCTGTGTCATTGGCTAGAAGACCTGCTGATGCCTTTGTCCCTGTCCTAAGAGAGTGTATGACATGGATCAACACTGACCAGTCATTCTCCTGCCTGAAGGACATGGGCTGGTAAAGCTCAGGGGTGTGCTGTGACCCGTCTAGGCTGTCGCTCTGTCTCTTCCAGGTTTTGACCATGCAAACCTGGCTTCTGTTACAGTGAATTTCTGTCTGTCCCGCTGGACATCCTCCAGTCGGCAACTTTCCTCTGGAGACTCCATGTCTTGCACGTACTTCTCCTATGACTTTCATGATGTCTTCTTACTGCCTTTCTGCCCAGTGCATTTCAAACTCAGTTTATCCAAGTTGGGTCAGTTTACTTAGGAAACATGATTGAAAAACTCGAGTTGCTATCAGATGTAGGGCTGATGATGGTACAAGTGACAATATTTTTTCCTTTTGAGAAATGTCTTGGAGCGGTGTGCTCCTTTTTGCTACACTGCTTTTGTGACATGTGAAGGGGTCCATGTCAGATGACCAGACCTCCTCAGGATTTCGTGTGATAACATGTGGTGTTCGCCTTTGGACATTTCTGAAAAGTCCTGGTTTGTTTCTTGATTAATGTCTGAAATCCTGAAAAACTATATCTAATCAAAGAATCAGCTAGGTTGAAAAAGACCTCCAAGATCAAGTCCAACCTGTGACCCAGCACCGCCATGTCAACTAGACCATGGCACTAAATGACACATCCAGTCTTTCCTTAAACCCCTCCAGGGACAGTGACTTCACTACCTTTCTGGGCAGTCCATTCCAATATCTAATCACCCTTTCTTTGAGGAAATGCCTTCTAATGTCCAGTCTAAACTTTCCCTTCATCATGGTGACTGTCCATGGCTTGATGAGAAATCTGAGAATAGAGAGGCCTTATTGGCAAAACCATAGTGCTCTGCCCTACCATTGCTTTGATTTCACACTGTGAAAGTAAAATAATGAGGAGATAGGTGGTCTCATTATTGACGTGCTTGGCAAGCAGAAATTTGTGGTTTGGTTGAAAGTTTGCTAGAAGCTGTTAACATCAGTTCTGCACTACTGAAGAAAACATCTGTGAACCAGTAGTTTCCTAGCACGTATGTGCTCCAGTTTTGGTGCTTCTTTGTTTACGCTTCAGTTGTATTGAGGCAGAGGAGTACCTCAGTAAAATTGCTGATAGCCTTTGTACCATCTGTGGTGGTAACTTTTCTTGACTAACTCACAGTAGTGATAATATATAGTACTGGCAAACTAATGTTATTTCTCAAGACAACTGAAGGAGTACCCGGTGTAAAGGGTATGTTAGTAAATGACGGGCTGTAATTATGATATTCACCCTTGCAGAAACAAAGTTCTGAATAATTTCTTTAAATATAGAAAGGGGGATACTTAGTGATCATTCACACCTGTGTTGTGCTGAGGTTTTCTCATCTTCTGTTACCTGTGTAGTCTACCACACATAGGAGTTAAGTGAAACAAAATATACTGAGACAGTATGTTTTAGGAAAGTCTGAGGGAAAAATATGGTAAATCTTACAGCAGTAATCACAAGAAAGGATGTTCACTAAAAATTGAAGAAAGTGTAATGTAAAATGTGAGCCTGAATGGGTAGGTGCCATGTTTTTTTGCCAGTATTTGTTACTGATGCAGCATGTATATTCTGAAGGCACGACTGGAAGAGAAGCTGAGTGCAAGCTGGAGAAATGGGTTGCTTTTCACTGCCCTTGTCTCCCTTATCTTCTGTTGTGAAGTTTTATAAAAACTATTCAGAAAAGCTGTAGGTGAAGGTGAGAATAGAGAGAGTTATAATTGAGACTATTGTGTTCAAAATCAACAGCCATGAGAAATTGTCTAGGAATGGGATAACAAGGTGCTTCCCTTGTAGCACTATATTCACTTACAAGTATTTCTCATAGTGGGAGTAGAGGGAGAAAGCATGTTTACCTCAAATTTTTTCTCACCTTTTGAAAATGGGGAAAAAGCAGAAAGTGAGGTCCTGTTTTTTCCATTCTGCCAGCTGTTGGGAGGGATCTGTCCCAGCTACTCTGTGTCCTTTAAAAATGACCGATGATCAAATTAAGCAGATTTCGTTTTTAACTCTGCAAAGAAGACAAGAAACATTCTGGTCTTATGCACTTCCAGAATGATGCTTAAATTCAACTTAGATTTGAAAGGATGGTATAAAAGAAGCAACCCACGCGAGTGAGTTTGAGTTTCGTAGCCTCAGTACAGTTGAAGACATGCAATTCTGCAGCATAAAAATTATCAGAAATGTTAAATCTTGGTGCAACGTGTAAAACGTGATGTTGTATAAAGTTTCCTTTAGAGTAGGATTCATTAAAAAAAATTTGACAGATGGTGTCCACGTCTTCCATTTGCTGCCATAGAAAACTAGTATTTAAAGCCTTCATTGTAACACAGACTTATTTTAATGCTAGCTGGCTGTGGGAGAAGCAGAGCTGTGGGATCTGACTGTTGTAGAATAGCAGTGAGTTTGGTAGAAGCTTGCAGGCTGGGACCTGGGAGCTGCTGTTTGACTATCTTGGGTCATGCTTTCCAGATGGCTTCATTGGAACTGTGTGTCTGAAACTTAGGGGCAGGGAAAATTGAGTATTTTAAACTCCCAAAAAGGGGCTATAGTAAGAAAATACTTATCCACACATTTGGAAATGTATCATACTGTCATCCTTTATATCTGATTGATTCCACTGCAGGAAGAGGTCAGCTTAGAAACTTTACCACTGGTTCTTATCAATTCAAGATGATTGAGTCACAGTCACACTTGGTGGCATTTTTTTGAGCCAAGATAAATTTTTCAGCTTTCTCTTCAGTTGCTTACTCAGCTGTGATTATTCAGAGTTTATTTCACAACACAGCAAGTGGATGCTACACCTGGCTGTGAAGCTTTTTGCATTGGACTGGATAATGACTTCAAAACACCATCACATTAGATTAGTCCTCCTTTCTCATGCAGTTCTTGATGACATCCCCTCTTTAGCTGCGTTCATGGTGATATATCAGTTGGCACAGCTTGTCCTTCCTGCAGGCCGTATGCTCAACATCCTCAGTCCCTTGCTGCGTCACAAGCATTTTTGGCTTTTGACAGATTTTGATACACTTTCAACAGTCTTCATGGAGTTTCATTTCAAGTAGTCTTGCAAGATCTTTTCCCTCTAGTTGCACCTGGAGTTTTTCCAGACCTGTTGCATATTTGCAAACTGCTTTGAAAAACCGTGCTCCTCTAGAACCACAGCATCACATTCATGTGAATCAAAAGTCCTCTTCCTTTAAATTTCTTTCTCTTGTTCCTATTTCTTTAAGTATGATCTTTCCACATGTTCTCAATCTGGCTGGGAAAGAGAGAACTTTGACCACTTACCCCTGACAAAATGATATTTGATATAGGGAAATACTGTCTTGGAGCTCCATCTGAAGAAATAGTTTAACCCAAGTATACTCTTCTTGAATACTTATGCTATTACAGGAGAGGAATCATGTGCTGTGCTTTTTCCAAATTTTGATCTTGAATGGTGACTCTTCCTTCTTATTTTTAGCTCTTGCTAGCTATTGCAAATATTAGGTTGTCCCATCACTGGGAACATCTCAACTGCGTAACCCAATATACTCATTAAAATTCATGCCCCTACTGGCTTTCAAGTGACATCTTCAGAAATGTGCTCGGTTTCTGAAACAGGCACAGCGGTAGTGTGGATTTCATCAGTGATCCCATAAAGAAGTCATGTACATGTAAACACTACACCTCAGAGCAGTCATACAGTCTTGTACCTGATGGATTCTTCCAGCAGCCCAGGAGGGTTGCAGTTGCCACTTCACTATTTAAAATCCTGTGCAAGTGGGACTCTGCTGAATACAGTTTGAAAGAAGGAGCTCTTAAGACCACAAGAGTGATTTTTCTTTGAGATGCAGTCAGGACAGACTCCTTCATGAATCTCCAATCTTGTGCGCACAGCTTGCAGTGCAGCAGTGGTGTCTGCAGGACTGCCATGCTCCCTGTGAAAGCTTGGGAGTTTGTTGACACTCCTGGCCCCACAGCATCCCAGCACCATCAAGGTGTAAAACTGGCTGGCATACACTTTCCAAACTAAAACATCTTCAGGTACAGTTCCTGCAGATACTGATTACTCTTTACTCCTCTTGCAGAAAGTGAACCTCAGAAGTGTAACGGGTTTGTTTCTAAGATAATTATTCTGAAAGTTTCTGTTCAGTACCTTTCCCCTACTCCTCTCAAAAGCAGAAAAAAAAATTATCTCTGTTAAAAGAATGAAGCAGCAGTAATAATCTGAGCAGCCGTGGGACATGGGGAGGACAGCATCTGCCAATCTGCCTGGGGTTTTCTTTACCGGAAATACTTTTTCCGAATGCTGCTATTTAGAGTATGAGATGAATCAACCAACTTGTGAAAACTGCAGGAAAGAAGAGAGGGTTATGGGATGGGGGTGGTGTTTGCTTTGAGTTTTTTGGTTGCTACTGCACTGGGTGATTATTCCTTGCACCAAAACTGGCATTTCATGGTAATTTGGGAGGAATAATAAAATCATCTTCTCATAGTTCCTGGGAAAGGGGGAGCAAGGGGGAAAAAATGTATGAAAAAGCAAGTTCAATAGTATCAGGAATCCTATTCATGTGTAACTTTTTGGGCTCTTGACAGTTTTACTGTGCCTAATGCTAAGTATAGACTGCAATTATAATATATGGCTCATGCTCAAATGTCAAGGTACTATTTTGGGCTCAGTTTTTGAAATAAAATAAATCCAGTCAGAGTAGTTAATGGGCAAAGAGGAGCTTTCTCTTCCGGGAGAGTAAGCCATAGGAGAGTGTGTTTCATTTTATTGGACGTGGTCCTGGTGCTGACGACCTACCTGCGTCTGACATGGGCTTTCACATGGGTGTTCTGTCCTCAGCCCTAAGGGAAGTCTCCCGGCATTTTTTTCCCTGATGTCCCCCCACATCACAACTTGGCTGATCCTGTGCCTCACTTAATTTATCACTTCCAGTGCTTGCAGGCAGGCAGTATAAAAAGTTGATGGGCAATTATATTCATGTCAGCAGTGACAATGGGTTTCTTCCTATTCCTGATGTATAGCTCCTCTCGTGTTTATGAATAGAAAAAATATCTATATTTAGTTGGCTTTCACTGTTTGACAAGAAAGGATTTTTGAAAGGAAGTGTATATGAAGTGGGTAAGTTTATTTTACTTTCTACCACAGACCTCTTGGAAGTATTATCTCAAGCCATGTTTACTGCTTAAGATGTCTACACTGTGAATTTTTTAAATAACTATTTGGCACACCTCTCACAACTTTCTGAAGAGATGCAGTCATGTTTGCAGAAGTATTAATTATGCCATCTGGTAAGCCATAAACATCAGACTTTCAGGAATACATTTCCTCATAAACAGTTTTCCCAGGGAAGACCACTATACCACTGCAACCATGGCTTCCTAGAGGTTTCTGATTTGAATTATCACCTTCTCCCCTCTCTAGTTCAGTTGCTACCAGCTGGAGCTTCTGAACCCTTGGTGTCCCTATGCTTCTAACTGATTACATTTTGGCAAATGTTCAGCAGTAACAATGATTGTCATAAAGGGCCTTTATTCCACTGGGATTTGTTGAAACTTTTGCAGTTTCCTTTTCCTCTGGTGTTGCAACAGTGTGGGTTTGGTCATAAATGACTCAGCACAGTTTTGCATAGTGAAGCAGGTGTGGGCAGCAGCTGTCTTGGTACTGAGGTGTAACTGAAGTGTCTTTTGGAGCTGAATAATCCATCATTTCCTCCTATAAAAGTTGATTGTAAGACCATAAATTGAAAATCTTTCTGCAAGTTCAGGGCTTATTGCAGGTTCTTAATCTCTCCTTGTTTAGTAAGGATGACATTCTTGTGAGCCTTTTTTAATTGTAGCTTTTCTTTAACTGCAGGAGATACATACCATTACCCTACCTTTACGAACCCTGTTCATGAAATAAAAATGCTTTGGGGAGCTTCGTCTGTTACACATTAACGTCAAGGGAAAAACTTGACAGAATATATTGTGAAACCTGTTGTGTTCAGTTTTTGTCCTAGGAGAATCAGAGCAGTGTCTGTTTCTCAGCAAGTGTATTCTTTAGTTAATCTTAGTAGATAATGCTTCTTTATTTTTATTTAAGACATGATGATGACAATCAGTAATGAAGAGCAAGACCACTTGACCTGGCATCTTCACTTGCAGGAAGATGCCTTGTAGTCTCACATAGACCTCCCCTTCATTCATTTGAAAGCTGAGTCTTCATTCTAGTTACAGTTAATTCAATTGAACAACTGCATTTTTATTATTACAGTACTTTGGTTCTCTTCTTGTTTTTCAAGTATTGAATAGAAAAAAATTCAACTTTTTCCTTGGTAATATCACTTTCTGTAAGATTCTCCAAGTAGAATAGTATGTGCTAATCTGCATTGACCTGACTAATTCAGTAATGGACCCTGTACTTCTTAAAAGCTCTCTGACTTGTGCGAGATCAGTGGGGATCTTACCAGTGTACAGAGTACATGAAGGGAGGGTTCAAAGAGGGAGCCAGTCTCTTTTTCTTTGGCATCCCATGACAGGACAAGAAGAATGGGCACAAATTAGAACACATGAAATTCAATCTGAACACAAAACAGTTTTTGCTGTGAGGGTGGTCAAACACTGGAACAGTTTGCCCGAAGAGGTTGTAGAGTCTCCGTCCTTGGAGATGCTCAGAACCTGTCTGGACATGGTCTTGGGCAGCCGGCTCTCGACAATGCTGCTTGTGCAGGGGGTTTGGACCAGATGACCTCCAGAAGTCCCTCCCAGTCTCAACCATTCTGGGATTCTGTGAAAGCTCTCCAAGGAACATCTGCTCCATAGTATTTTCAGAGTTGATATAGCAAGAGCAGCTGTTTCATGAAGTAATTCCACCAAACCTGAGTACAGTCATTGATGCCTCTTTCTCAAAAGAAGAATTTTGACCAATTTTTGCAGCAACTTAAGTGTTACCAAGGTTACTTGAAGGTATTCCTAATATACTGAAAATTTTGTATGAACCAGTGAGGTAGAAGTTCAAATCATGTAGCAAACAGACTTGGTGTGTTGAGGGTGAGGAGAGATCCACTACAGGACCTCTTCAAGATATGTCAAGTACCGGTACAGTTTTATAGTTTATCACTTTATTCATTGCACTGTTCTGAATTGTAACTTCCATTTGATACAGTCTTTAAAACTTCTATTCTTCCTTCAAAACTACTTCTCTTTTCAGTTTTTGGTTGGATTTTGGGGTGTGTTGGTTTGTGGTTGGGTTTTTTTCCCCTTAATCCACTTTCAGTACAAATTGGAAGCACAATCTGGTTTTACAGTCTCGAGATAACAGAGTAAATACACTGTGTAGCTAATATAAGTCACTTTTCCTTTTGTACAGTTATTTCATGTGTCAAAGGCTGCTATATAGCTGAAAGGTCAGACAATCCCTTCTTTCAGCTACCATGATCCCTCTTCAGTACCTTCTTTTCTAAGCATTCATAAAAATTTAAATGCTGTTGCCTAGATGCCTGTGCTTGAGCTTAGGAGTTGCCCTCTCCCATCATCTGGAGTTACAGCTGTGCTTTTAGTAAAATGTATGAATAGACAGTGTCTGTGGGCTCTTCCATGAAATTGCCCTTGCTTATCTAATCTGAGTTCTCTGATGCTATAGGTAGTCTTTAAATATACTGGCACTGTGTAGGCTCCTGTTCTGAGCAGCCTTGGCAACTGAGCCAGTTTGATGAATTTTGGCTATATTAAAAATAAATCTACTCACTGCTGCTTCTTAGAAAAGCTGTTAAAAGAATTTTTTGAGGAGGAAAGGGTAAAGGAGGTAAACATGCTTTTTTAAAAGTATTGTTTATACTAGGGAGGCCTGAAAACTTAGCTTTTAGAAATGGTGAGAGAGCAATAGAAGTTGCCCATTGTTTTTCAGAAAGTTAATTTAAGTAATCAAAAAAAACTTCCAGGCTTTAAAAATTACTTTTATCCTGAATTGGGATGAAAATAATATTTAGGGGTGTGAAATCCCCTCATCTTTTAGAACTGGAAAGGTTTGACAGTGATGGTCATCAAAGCTTTGAGAGCAGCACCAGCCTGGCAGGGGTGGCAGCTCGGTGGCTGATGCTCTGGTGGGTGCCAGACAGAAAACCAGCAGGGAAAGTGCACATTTTCCTTTCAGTTCTTTTTTCCTTTGAAAGCTGAGCAAAATGTATGAATCTGCAAACATTCTCTTTTTTACCCCCTGAGCCAAAACAGTGTTTTCAGACACACAGAGAAAAATCTGCTGTCATCTCTGAGAGTAACCCTTGGCTTTTAGAATTAGGTGGGGTTTAAATCCTCATGAGTGATGTGAGCTACAAAACATTAGTGTTCATTTTGTACAACTTGTCAGTCAAATTTGTTCCAAGAAGCAACTGTATGGACAAGTTGCAGAGTTTATTTCCTCTGCTGCTGCTCTTTATTTAAAACGTTGCTTTGTGGGTAGGATTTTTTATTTGTGCAACTCTTATTTAAAATAGCAAAGAGATACCAAGTTTTGTTCATAATACCTGATGATAGTTGCTCTGTTGCACAAATTACTCAAACAGCAATTACCTTGCTCTTTTACCACCTTACTTGACTTTCTAGAGTGCATGTTTGTGATTTCCATTCTTCTAACAGAATGAAAATGTTCACAGATACCGAAATTTGTAACCAGATATTCCTTTATCAAGCCGCAAGGTAGAGTGCTAGCATCATGTGATCATTTGTTGCCTGATGGTGACAGTGCAGTCTGATGAGATGAGGTGATAACATTACGCTAAGCTGTGTGGAGGGATTTGTCATGGGGCCAAAATAGCGTCACTACAGGTTTCCTATAGATGAGCCTGAGCCCAGCATAGAGGGGCGAGTCCTGCCTTCTGCCATCTCCCCTTCTCTCTGCAGAGCAAAAAGATGCCCAGAACTGGGTGCAAGCAGAAAACAGTGGGATTTCTAGAAGATACTTTGCAATTTTTATATATAGTTAGAAGACATTGGCTCTCTCACTTGGTGCTAACTGAAGAGAAAGCACTAATGCCCATATTGTCGGGCTTATTCCCGCAAGGGATTTCTGAAATCCTTTCAAAATGTACCCACCCCTGCAAAGAGATGTGCGATTATTTGTTAATTCTCATACAGCTCCTAATTTGCATCCATAAATAACATTGTGCAGATTCTGGGAATGAGAAATTTGGCTTGTGAAAGTAAACCAGAGGTGGTATGCCTTTTAGGTACTTCCACGTTTGATTTAAACTAAGTCTGTCCTCCATGTGGAAGTCCTGAGATGAGGAAGCACCGCCCAAACCCACACAGTTTTGTTTGCGGGGTGAGCAGGAGACGCTGTCTGGCTCTGCTCAGCAGTAACTGGCTGATCTTTTAAGCTTGTCGGAGGACCGCTGTTTGTGACTTGTAAAATACAGTCTGTGTTACTTGTCTGATCCTTAATCAGCCATATGCAGTGAACTGAAATCCCTGAATGTGTTTGGTAGTACTCTTTTATATAAACCTAAATAAAGTGAACTCTCTACCCCACCAAAATATCACTAAGTTTGACAGAGATGCTTTAATTTTGTGAAAAACTGTTTAAGATAATTAAATTTTTGACGCTGGGCTTGGAGCATGAACTGAATTGCCAGCAAGAGACTGCTGATGTTGGAGCAAGGGCCACAAAGGTGATTAAGGCATTGGAGCATCTGTCATATGAGGAGAGGTTGCAAGAGCTGTCACTGTTCAGCCTGAAGCAGAGAAGGCTTCGTGGGGGGGTCTCATCAGTGTGTATAAAAGCCGTGTGGTGTGAGGGAATGAAGAAACAACAAGGCTCTTCACAGTGTTGCCCACTGACTGGGCAAGTGGCAGCGGCACAGAGTACAACACATTTTTTACTCGGGACAGTGGTAAAAGACTAAATCAGGGTGCCCAGACAGAGGACCTGCCTCTTCTGGGTGCAAAAGTTTTGTTGTTCTGCTCTCAGTGCTATATTAACTTACTAGTTACATAGATTGACTTCAGTTGTCTCAATGTCTGATAGGTTATACTTCAGTCATAATTCTTTATGAAGCATATCTAAACAATTTGCCCTTTTCTTTGTCTCCTGTTTAGGTTCTGGGAACGCCTACAAGGGAGCAAATTAGAGAAATGAATCCAAACTATACTGAATTCAAATTTCCTCAGATTAAGGCACATCCATGGACTAAGGTGAGTCTATATGATCTGAATAATAAAGATGCGGGCTGAAAGTAAAAGTTCAAGTTGTTCAGTTTGTTCAGTGATTTGGTGGCTTTCAGTCTAAACTGGATGCATTTAACTAAGCTGGGGACCTAAAAACTTTTGATGTAGCTAAGGAGAAGAAGATATTGAAGCAGTACACTGTAATATCTATAGGTCTGGGGGTTTTCAGGTTGACTATAGGTGAGTTGTGTTTTGTTTTGTTTTTTGACAATGGTGTGTGTGTTTCTAGCAGATTGCAATATATCTACATAGTGTCATGCTATCAGTTGATATGCACAAAAGTCACGGAGAGATGAGAAAAGTGTTCCAGTATGTATGTGGCATTTTTGTAATGCTATTATGTAGTGTGATGAGGGCTGACAGTCACTTTCTTAAATGCTTCTTTCATAGATAATATTCTGTTTGTACTTCTGTGGGTGTGCTGTTGAGTGGAGATGTTTTTTCTTGGAGTTACTTTTTAAGATTTCTTGTTATCTAGCTTTCATAGGGAGACACCAATGCAGCGCATGCAGGCAATATTATGACCTCCATGACCAAAGAGGAAACTGCTAACAGTGAAACAAATACATTGCTGCACAATTAATTGGTCTTCCACATATCAAGCAGTGATGAATATTTGACTTGGGACAGAGTAACAATCATGTAGTTAGCCTCTTGGGTGTAGAATAAGTTAAATACTGAGTCTTACACAATTGAAGCCTGGGTAGTTAACATTTCCTCTTGCTGCTTGAGAAATGTCTGTTATAGTCATAGCGTATTTCCATCCTATCCCAGCACTCAGGTTTCCTTCTGCTAAGAAAGTAGTATCTGTGTGTGGAAGAGTTGCATTCATAGCTGAGCACATGTCCAGGGCAGACTCTTTTGGACCAAATACTCTGTGATGGTAGAAATACTAAATAAACTAATTAGAGCTAGTTGATAGCAGGCCATATACCTGACAGCTATGCACCAGGGCAGTACTACACGTCACTGTTTTTATAATAGATTCTCCAATGAGTTATGTACCTTTTCCTCACTAATCCATGGTTTGCATTTCCATATCAGAGTTACTTTCTGTGTGTTGGTTAAGTGATATATAATAATACGGGAAGTCAGTAAATCCAGCAAGGCTTTTTAATACCTTACGTTAATGAGGGAAAAAATTGGAGCAGATGAATTCCCTGGGAGTGGTCTCTTCAGTTTTAAATTACATCCTAGTAAAAGTCACAAGAATAAGCCCAAAAACCTTGTAGCACTGAATATTAGGTTCACATCTGAATTCTTGCATTGAATGTATTTGTATTAGGGGAGGTTAAATTAATATACGGTGGAGTAGAAGTGCAGAGCTGTACTGTAGGACATGGAGTTGGGTTGCATAGTTACCTTAGATGCTTAGCTTGAATAGTCTTAAGAATCATCTGTATGCACTTGATGTTCTCTTAGAACACAACAGAGGTCGTTTGGCAAATGGAAGCTTCACAAAAAGACTGAAACTTCCTTCTATTTATAAAGAGTGTTTTTTTGGTTGTTGCAGAGGATCACAGGTGAAATTAAGAATTGAGAAGAGCTTGCCAGAAGATCAATTTGCATTCTCCGTTAGGTCACAATTAGTTTTGGAGAGCTGTGCTTGCAGCATAGCTTCTCATTCTCAAGTCATTCTGCACACAGCTCTTCCTGATGTCAGCTGGGTGTAGAATAGCATTTAAATCACTTTATTACAACTGGGTTACATGAAACTTCATTTATGAGATCTGTACTTATTATACAAATGCTAAATTTAAATATTGATTACCCAGCATGATGCTGGTAACGATGCTTATCTTCTCAGTGTATTACTTCTCAAGATCCTTTCCTTTCAATGCTTTGAGCGTGTTGAGCTATAATAGATTTAAGTAGTAGTATTATGTAGAATTGGTTCTTCTTACCCAGTTGTATTGATATAACATCTGATGACATGTCAGTGGGTATAGGCAGTCCTCTCGGAGCTTCTCTATCTTAGAATTGAAAAGTGTGTGAGAAAAACCTCTTCAGAGCTTTGGCTTTGAAAAAACAGGGGTGACTAAAGAAGTGAAAGTGATAATGCTGTTGGTTGTGGTTTGTTGTTACAACTGTGTATGTAACTAGACTGCTACAGCTAGTTGCCAACAGGACTTGAACTCTCAGCTTCAGAAGCACAAATCTTTGCCATCTAAGTGGAAGAATTACTGAAGATTACAGTTGACAGAAGGTGGTTATTTTTGTTGAGTAGTTATGACCAGAGTACTCGGCAGACAGAAGGATTTTTTTGTGTATGTGAAATAACTTCCAGGCAGCTAGTTTCAGCATGTTTGAGAGACAACTACTATGAATATAGTCGCTCCCTGCTGTAAGCTTTTCAACATGAGAGCATTCTTCTTCTTGTTTTGTGCTGTTTAGTACAACGTGTATTTGTCAAAGTTGTGTTTGTAGGTCCTGCTCGTAGTTAGTTTCATGTAGTTGAGGTGCCCAGTGCATGTTTCTATGCAGTCTGGAATCGGTTGTTTCCAGGCCAACAATCTACACAAAATCAAGGTCCATGGTTTGCTCTTGTTTTCAGGGAACTTCCATGGTCTGCAAAAGTGTGCATAGATGGTAATTTAGAATTTTATTTGGAAGCTGTAGTATCTATAGCATCTGAAATTCTGTGGTGCTGACTTGCATTGGATGTATCTGGTTCTGGTCTGCTCTCTGAGACATTTCTGGGAGGCATGGATATGTTACTTTCCTGCTCAGTATTGCTGTGATGATGTGTAATCTGCTGCACTTGCATTTACCTAGTTGGTGAAGAAGAATGGTGGCTGGTGCTATAGTGCAATGTAATATATTCTGGGTTTTTTAAAGAGACAGAGAAATTGTTTAAGACTGAAGACAGACAAATACATGAAGGAATATTGTTTTTCATATTCAATATGTTTTGGGCTAAAATTGGAATTTTGAGCACAAGTTTTATGGACATTTGAAGCCTAACTTCATTGATGTATCTTACGCTTTTCAGTAGAAATGGATGGGTATCATCATAATACAATATTGATACTCAGTGTGATGTAGTAGCATGAAGAAAGAGATCTCAAACTAACAAGGTCCTTTCTTCTTAAATTATGAGAGAAGTCAAGCTAACACTCTAAGAAATATTTTTCTATGTTGCAGCAATAATACGAGTTTGCAGTGCAAACTGTTCTCAGACTGGTTTTTCAATCTGTTGACAATTTGAGATTGAAGTAAATTTCTAATTTAAGAATTGGAGTCTCTTGTCATAAAACATGCAGAGGCCTCTCTCTCATGTCTCTAATATAGTTTTGTGTTGCCCAAGCACGTGTGGTTTTGTACTAGTTTACATGCATGAGGCACCTGATGATGGGAGTTCAACATGTCCCTTGCAAAAGAAAAGAGAATCTGAACTTCCCAGGAATCTCTCAAACCATTCTTCAGAAACAGGAATTCCCTTTTCTTTTCCTCTGTCACCTATCCCTACAATCCCAGCCTCAACAGGAGGAATCCAGGACATTTTGGTTCTTTGGCAGGGAATTCCTTTTCAGAATACCAGTGTGTGTTTAGTAACTTAAATGTTCTTTTCATCCAAACCTCCCTTTGTTTTCACATCATATAGAACATTTTGTATTCATGGAGGTGCATCCTACAGCTTGTCTGCCTTGGTCTGTGAAGTAAGTGGCATCCTGTTATAAGAGAAGCAGTGTTTTGCAGGGGTGTGGATATGGCTGACTTACAACAGTCAGGAAAGAATAGGTAGGCTTTTAAACACACAGTCATGTCTTCAGGTATATCTTGGGGTGGAAAACCAGTCCATTTTTTCCAATGGTATCAGCTCATCAAATAAAAGTTACTGTGCTTTCTGGAGATTTGCTACTGTTGTTTTCACTGGGTTATATCTTTGCTTCTGTGTCTTTCAGCCACCTCAACTCTTTAAGCCTTCTTCCTTCTCAGAAGTGCAGTCTGACCTGTGCTACTAATCTTTATACCTGTTTGTCTTCTTCTGACTAAGCTTCTTCATCTATAGTGTATAACGCTGAGAGTGGAAAGCCAAGGAGGAAATGTGGGATCAAGTGCAAGATTGTAAATGATGGGGCTGTTGAAGTTCAGCTTTGGTGATTAGTTTCCTGTGAATCTTTGGGCCCTTTTGGAAAGGGGCAGGGACAGTGGGACAGCTAACAAAAGGTCTAAAGGCATTCTTCATAAGCTCATGGTAGATAGGTGTTGCTTTCCATGGCCCCATGGCTTACAGTTGGCCTTTATCCTGGCATTACTCAGATGCTACCTTCAGGACTCAGATCCTTGGGATAATGAAAAACCGAGACAGTGCTGTGATAATTTCCAGAAATATATAAAATGTCCAGCTGTGACGGCCTGCCTTTCCTCTTGCATCCAGCTAGTAAAGGATCTCATTAAAATTGTAGTAAATGTAATAGAATTATGTAGTTTAAGCTCTTTCTGTGTGGGAGAAATTACTCTCTTGGATTTTTTCTTTTCCCCACCTAAGGATACTGCAACATGTTTGCCAGTATAATGAAACATATGTATGCATATATATGCCCATGTTTCGTGATGGCAGAACAATACAAGTTGTAACAGCAAAGGTGGTTTTCTTTTCTGTAATCATAACCTCTGCCTTGTCTCCATTGTATAGACACAGAAACAGTTTCTACTGCAGGCAGCTCTTAAAAATGGACAGCATTGCTGCGGTTTGGTTGCCTTTGTTTCTCCTGTTCTGAAAGTACTTGCAAGATTTTTAAAACATGCAGGCATTTTTTAAATATACTTTGGTGAGATAAATTTGAGTGTACTCAAGAGAATGGCTTTATTCACCATCCCCAAATCTATACTTAGATGGCACCTGAATAATAATTTCCAAGTCAGTGTTGAGTTGGAAGAAGACAGGAGTCATTTGCCTGACAGTGGAAGAGACAAGGAGAAAAACTGTCATGTCTAGATTAGTTTTGAGCATCTCTGCCCCTCTGTTGTGCACTCTTGTGAATGAGTACATGAGGACTTTTCTCTGCATCACTGTGCCTTCACAATAAACTTGTGGGACATTAGGGCAGGGTCCCTCCCACCTTTGTAAGCACTTCCTTTTTGTTTTAGGGTTTTTTTCATTATTGATACCATTCAGGGTGGTTTTTTGTCTGCGTCTTTAAGCCAAGTGGTTATAGCATAGGAAAACAGTGTCTAAGATGAAACTTCAGACACCAGCTCATCCCTTCTGGCACTTTTCCAAAGCTATTGGCCAATTCTGGCTGTAGCTGAAGTTATGCAGAACCACAGTTGGTTGTGTTAAAGAGTAGCTTTGGCTATTGACTATAGAATTTATATTTCTGCCTGTATTATGAAGTAATTTCTGCTAATACTATAAAATAGTTGCCAAATATCTTAGTCTTGATATCCTCTTGTGTCGATGTGTGTTCTTTATGTATGTTTTTCCATACTAATGACTTTACCTTGAACGTTGAATATTTCTGTGTTTGTAGCAGACAGTCCTGTTGTCTTCCCCACACTCTGGGACTAGGATGTAGAGCCTGGTCTCTCTCATGAGCATGTTTTTCCACCCTTCAGAATTGGTTTCATGTCTTCATCCTGTCCTACTCCTGCTCTCCTTATTCTTATCTAGTTTTTAAGCAGATTGTTTTGCTTGTAATGCTTCCAAAGTGGCTGCTCATACTGTGGATTCAAGGAAGAATACCAAACAGTAAAATGGATGAACAGACAGCTCATTTTGTCACTTCTAATTATAACTGATGACAAAAGAAAGTGAAAACTCTTTTGTCAGAAATCTTTTAAGTGGACTTGGATTTGGATTCAAGATGAAAATGCAAACTCTTCTTTCTGAGATTCAGGTGTGATCTTTTGTAGAGGAACAAAGGTAGAGTGAGGATGAGATGTTTCTTTGGTAGCAGTTATGTAACTGGCATTAAGTTCATCATGGAGCAGGGTCAGTTTTCCACCTCCCACCTGCATATTCCTGACATGCATTATGCTTTGCATGGTAGCAAAAACCTCTTGAACAACACAAATGTTCAGGATTTGGATCACTTTTCTTTACCTAACTGACCATTCTGCCCAGACTGCAGATGTTGGGACAAGGGACATGGGCAGGCCTGCATATCCAAAAGGGCAGAACTCTCTTTTCCAGAACGAACTGGACTTGATTTATGCCTGTTGTGAAACTGTGCCCTGACCTCTTTCTAAAGAGTATGGCTCTTGTTTCTTGCTTGATGTGTAGTGACTTTCCAAGCAAAGAGTGAAAACACCTCTGCTGGAGACTAACTTAAAAGACAAAAAAAAAAAATTCTGGCAAGTTCATGTTTGCCAGCTCCTTTTGTAGCAGCAATGACTTTTGACAGTGTAAATCTCTTATCTTATATGGCTGAGAAAAGAAGCCAGGTTTGCCGGGTGGTAAATTGGCCCTGCGTCTGCCCAATTTGTATGCAGTAAAGAAAGTACTGCTTAACAGCAAACGAGTGAGCACTAATGTAACATTAAGAAAGGATTTCCATCAGTGCAACTACGGAAATCAAATGCTAAGTTTAACATGTCTTCTGCAATGTACCATCTGTTTAGCCATCCCATTGCAACACATCTGTCTATGCTGTTCATAGCAGCTGTCCCAGAGAGGCTGAGAACACTTTTAGAGGTACATTTTTGGGGGTTCTCTCTCAGAAGAAGGGGAGCTGTTTAGTTCTGCTTAGCTTTGTTGCTTCCCTTTGGAGCTTGATAGAAGCAGAGCACATGCACTGGGTAATAAATGCTAGCTCATTCTGTCTCCACAGGGTCCTCAATGGAAGGAGCCCAGTAAAAAGTGTGTGGTCTCAACAAGAAGTAGTTTTGAAGACAGGTTCCTGGTCCTGTTCCCAGTTCTGTGTTGGCTCATTTGTAAGCCACTTAACCCTTCTGTCTTTACTTCATTTTCCCCTGTCTAAGTGCCATCAGACAGGAATTCTTGACTAATAAGGCATTTACGATTTCTGAGCTGCTTTTAGAAAAGACATAAAGGGATTTAATCAGAGAAGGAAGTTGGGGGGCTTACATATATTTTAAAATATCTCCCAACACCAGTGCCTCTTTTGTGGATATCCTTTAACCTTCATTTGTATCACGTGAGTTTTACGCACTTCAAAATAGCCAAATGACAAATTTCAGAAATCCCATTCTGGAATCCTTAGGCATTTGGAACAAGACTAGTCCCAAGACCTTCAGATGCAACTGTGGGGTTTTTTGTGTCTTTGTGTCAGGTAGAGCTCAGTGCATACATTGCTGTCTGGCATGTGTCTCTTGCCTCTCCGTTTGTGTTGTGTTTCTCATGAGTGTTATTGTGTTAAACTTGGGTGATCAGAATGCTGCTTCATATTGTAAGATTGTAGTAATTGTATTGTGTGATACCAATTTTTACAAGTTGATTCGAGGGTTGTGTTCTGCATTGACGACTTGGCTTGTAAACAGTACAAGCTTTTGGTTGAAGGGAGGAGCTTTCTCTCTTACCTAATGTTCATGTGCAGTAAAAAAATGTGCTTACAAACCAAAAGGATGTGCACAGACTGTCAGCCTTGAATTGGTGGTGTGGGTGGTTCTTGGCAAAGCATGTGAGTCTGAAGCTGGTGAGGAAATTTTTAACCGTGGTGTCACAAACTTGATGCGTTAGCAACAGATGTCGTTTTCATAAGCCTCTGCTCTCTTAGGGAGCACAGCATGCGGGCAGTATTCACAATCTGCATGCAAAATGCACAGTGGTTGATGGCATGAAATCATATCTTTTAATACACACTGGCTAGAAGAGCACCTTGGTGTCACATTGTGAAGCTTTGGCTTTGGGGCTTAATTATGCCAAGATGATGGAGCTCGTGTTGAGCATGGAAAGTTTGTTTGAGGAATGTCAATGAACTGAAAGTCAGAGCAACCATTCTGTTAAAACAATACTTAGCTCTTGCCCCATGTGGTTTTATTTGAGAGCTGAATGCTGATGTGAGTGAAGTGAAATAGGAGAATTCCGTGCTTTCCATCCTTTTTCTTTCGTCTTTCCATATGTGCAGAAAAATAAAATTCAGAAGGGGTGTAAACTCCCCTACACTGGTAGGAGCTATTTCAAATTAGTAAGATAAAATGTGACCGCTCTGCTAGTGCACAAAGCCTTGATCTGAATTGAAGTCTCTTGGGGATGAGAGCCGTGTAGTGCACCAGGGGTGTTTAAGCCTGACAATAGTTTTTGAAATGTTGAAGAAGGTGGTAGTTCCAGAAAGATGAAGGGGAAGTAACATAAAAAAATCTGCATTGATAGCAGTTAAACATAAGAAGGAGAGAGGAGTGTATCAGGCCTTGCTGACTCGCTCTTACGGTCTGTCGGTATTTGAACATCGCCAGCATGCCTGAACAAAGAAACAACTCGCACTGGTCCCTCAGCTTTTTGGTGAGGTATAGATTTATTGGGATCTGAAAGGGGGAGGGAAAAACCAACAAAAGCACCAAAAGCTGTGGCTTTGGATGAGTCAGCATTTCCATTTGACATGATCATCCAGAGATTTTTGTAACTCATCCAAAAAATCCCCAAAGAAAAAAACAGCAACCTGGGTCTCAGCCTGAAATTCATTTGCTTTGCAGAAACAAGAGGTTTTGAGTTATTCAAGTGCAAATTTTTCTTGAAGAATATTGTATGTAAAGCCTTTTTCTTGCATTTGTTTATCTCCAAAACAGGTTCATTTTTTAAAATGAAAACTTGAGCCTTCGGTCCCTCCTGTGGACAAATAGCCTTACACAAGGTCTTGTTTCATTTTAGAAAAATGAATTGCTGCGCCAGTGGGGTAGTATTTGATTGCTTTAAAAGTTCCTGTCAGTGTTTTATTTTTGGTTTTTATTTTGTTTGTGGACTTGCTGCGCCTTTTGCCCGGCCGCATTTAGTCTGCATACTAAATGTTAGTCTACCCAAACACTTTGTGCACTTAGCTTTTTTTCCTTGTTTTTTTCTTTCTCTTTTTTCTTTCCTTTTTTTTTTTTTTTTTTCTTTTTTTTGTTCTTTTGCTTTCACCCAAATGTATTTTAGACCGAGACAGACTTTGCTCCGATGGGCCGGATTTTAGTCCGTGCACTAAATTTTAGTCCGCAGACTAAAAATAATCCGCGGATTATTTACTAAATTGATTCCCTCACTGAGAACTACAGAGACTTTAAACTCCTGCTGAGATGTATGTGTGAGGGGCTTCACGGCTCGCAAGTCCCACTGTCTGTCCATCCTCCCGCCCCTTCCCGCCACGGAGCATCAGCCCAGCATTGCCTTGGCGTCGGTGCCCCGTGGCATGGAAGTGCTGGTGTAGCCATTGCCATGGGCGGCAGCTGCTCGTGTAGTTCTCGGTGGGTGAATTGGGCAGCTTTCCCGGTGGAACTTTGCTGAATGGGAAGAGCTAAAAGACCGTAGAGGGCTTTGCTTTTATTTCTTAGGGCGTTATTCAAAAGGGAGGCGGGACGGGACAAATTGAGGAGAAAAAAATTTGTTAAGTAACGGGTGCGACGGGTATGAGGGGGAATAAACCCACAATAGAGAGAAATTCAGTCCATACCCGCACTCCTGAGGTGGTACGTCCAGTTCCTGAAGAATCCTAAAGAGATAATGCCAGCAAACAAAATCCAGTGGAGGGGGAAGTCAATCCAAAATGGAGAATAATCCGCGGCGGCCTGAGGTACTCGTAGTGCACACAAATTAAAAGTATCCAAATTTAAAGTACAGATCTCGGACTTTTACTTTGTCTTCAGCACAAATTACAAATTGCTAGGGATTTGGGTTTTTTTGAGAAAACCCCAAAACCACCCTAAAGTTTACATTGTGTGTCTGGGACAGATTTACAAGTGGGGTGCATCTTTGGAGACAAACTAATCTGGCCACTTGGTTCTGTGGGCATTTATATCCAGGACCAAGGACTGAAAATTCTTTATTATGGGAATTTCAATTACCCTTTTAGTTCAAGTTAGAGTTTTGATTTCAATTTTTTTTATTTTTTTAGTAAATGCACTGGCATTGGAACATAAATTTCATATAGAAATGTTTCTATACTATGCCTCACCATTGCACAATCGATTTTTTTTGGCATACACTGTGGTGAAGTTGGACTTGCTGCTATGGAGACTGATGTTTAAAGTTTCTAATTGTATAAACATTTACTATGTCCCCCACACCATGGATTTCTTATAATATTGGCTATATTTTTCCTTGCTGGACTATTCTCTTTTGGATTGACTCCCCCTGTTTGGATTATTTCACTGCATTATCATCTTTAGGACTCGTCAGGAACAGGACATTTCACCTCAGGAGTACGGGTATGTACTTAAACATTTTTTCAAATTACTAGGCCTAGCCTTGAAAAAAAAAGGAGAGAAATGCTAGAAGTGGAATAATTGAGTTCAAACTGCATCCTTGAGGCAGCAGCCAGGCCAATGTCGTAACACAAAGTGATAGAGATTAGATAGGCAAAGACCTGTAAGTTGCTTCATGTGTTAGTCACCACTTGTTGCAGGGGAAGGCCGTGTGAGGCCTCCTAGTATATATATTTATTTTTATTTTTTTCCCCTTCCTGGTTTGAAGCAGTTAGGGCAGACTTTGGCAACTGCCTACCCCAAATGACTAATTCCAGATCCAAAGGCAGGCTGAGAAGTTCATAACAGGGTTTAGGAAACATGTTAGGGTTTCAAGGACTTGAAAATGAGGAGTTTCAGTGGACAAGCAAGTACTCCTTTTACATATGTCACATTTGTGACTGCCTACTAATTTTCTCAATATAAGGGCTTGTCATCTTTACCTTAAGGAAATAAAATGGTTTTCTTTTTAAAATCTGTATAGTGGCTGATATGTGAGCTGTACTGAGGGGAAAAACACAGCTGAGAGTGAAGTACTAAAGTTTCACGCTGTGATAAATCAAGCCTCTTGAAATATCACTGTGAAGGTGCATGAGGGAGACCTCAGTAGTTTTACCTCATGTTAAATACAGAACGACTTCACTTCTGTGGGTTTACCTCAAGACATACTCATTTGTGCTACTTACTGTGGGGAGGTGGGGGGAAGCCACAAGGTTTTTTTTTTAACTGGAGACAGTCTTGGATTTTGTTCTGGTGAGGCTGTGACTTGGGAGTAATAATTGCATCCACTGTGTGCTGTGGTCAGCAATCCAAGCTCCTCAGGCAGCGGGCACAAAGCAGCTTCTGCTGCCTCTTCAGGTGACCCTGCACTGGTGACACAGTGGTCTGTAGAGGTTCTCTGCCAGCGGTGTTAAGCTACAGCCTTTCTTTTTCTCATTGTAGGCCTCGTGTGAAAACTTTTTCAGTTTGTTTTGCAATAACCTGGTAGTAGGAATAAAGTCAGCTCTTCATGTATGTTGCTCCTTGACTCCCCAAGTCAGGATTCCTTGCCACACAAGTTAGTACAGCACACACTGCAGCAAACCCAGTGCTGCTGGCCCAGCTGGCTACCAAGGGCAGGAAATTTCAGTCCCTGCAGAACTTGGCTTTTGTGTTTGATTCTCATTCAAGAGAGCATATATGCCTGGTTTAAAACCTACTAAAGGAGTGCCTGTGCAAGTTTCTCATCTGTGATTAACTAGCATGTCATGCAATGATTTTTTTTTTTCTCTCTTTTTTTTTTTTTCTCCTTGGTGCTGTGTGGCTTGAGTTCACTGGCACTGGTGCAAAGGCATTTTGGATTACCTCAATTTTCACCAAAAATGCTGGCATCAGAACTTGACACTCGCACCCACGCTTTACCCCAGACTGTGTTTTACCTGCAACATAGCAAGAGACAAATGTTTGAGGAGGCCATCCAGGTCATGTACATGATTAACTCCTATTTTGCTTATAATGTAATGAGAAAGGAGAGTGCGATTAGCAGTGGGTAGAACCATTCTTAGAGGTTTAAAACAAAGCTGCAGTGAAGAACTGCTTTTTGAAATCACTCAAAGTAAAAATCTGTTAGACTAAAATAGTTGGTTTTCTTGATGCAATTTTCAGCCGTCCTTACAAATACCAAATGTGCAGGAATTATCCCTATAAACTTATGGGAGTAGCTTGCCAGAATAAGGTCACAGAAGGAGTAACTTGCAAATTGGAGCTAGACATTTCCTGCACCCCACCCGTGCTTTCCTTGTTGTTCTCCAAAGCTGAACAGCAGCCTCCATAGCAACAGTCTGACCTGCCTGCCTGCAAAAGTCGGTGTTAGTAAGACTTCCTTCACTAGCCAGAAAAACCCCAACCCAAAACCGTAGTGGGGCTTTATTATATTTTTACATTCAGTGAATCCTGCTCATTTCAACCCTCTTCCCCACCTTCACTCCACCCCATATGCATGGCTGGTAGCACCTGTGTGTGTTTGTCATGATTTTTGAATGAGTTTCCCCTCCATTCTCAAAGTTGTTTTTCTGAGTGCGCTCTCATGAAGTCTCTTGCTGGCATTGCACCTTCACTCTAGTGCAAGGCGTTGCAATTAACCCTTTCTCAACCCCAGGAATGGATTTTCCCACACTTACTGCAGGACTTTGATTAGCACAAACCACAAGTTTGTTCCAGCTTGCTGGGCAATGAGAGGTTTAATTGCTCTGACTTGCTTCTGGTCAACAAAGAGACGAGACCTAGCCAGACAACCTGTTTCTCCTTGCTTGTTTTCTTGCTGTCCCCACAGGTCTTCCGGCCCCGCACTCCCCCCGAAGCAATTGCGCTATGTAGCCGCCTGCTGGAGTACACCCCCACCGCCCGCCTGACTCCCCTGGAGGCCTGCGCGCACTCTTTCTTCGATGAACTACGGGACCCAAACGTCAAGTTACCAAATGGGCGAGATAAACCTGCACTCTTCAATTTCACCACTCAAGGTAGCCTCAGAGCATTGAAGGATCCCTTCTTTAGGAGGAAGCGCTGGGATAAATGTTTGTTGTAATGAAGACGTTACTCCCTCGGAAGTAAAAATCTCTGAGTGGTACTAAGTTTATTAAGCAGTTGCATAACCAGCTGTCCATTTCAAAAAGAGAGGAAAGGGTCTTGAAGTTACAGGATTTTCAGATTCCTGGTGCCTCCAATTCAGTTGTGCTGAGGTACCGAGGGTGGTTGTTACTAGATTGCGTCAGGAAGGTTTACATTTGCAGCTCAGAGTCTGCAACCTGGCTGATGGCTTTGTGTGAAATACCACAATCAGTGGACCGTGCAGGTTAGATTATCATTTGGAGATGGTCCTGCTTCTTCATACCCGCCACACCACAGCCAAGTAGTAATGCATGTTAGGGTTGGCAGGAAGGTTTGTAGTGTTGCTGTCCATTTCAGTCCTGGATGCAAGATAAATACAGATGCTTTACTGTCCAGATTTTATATGCTGTACAGTTCATCTGGCATTACACTTGACTCAGTCATTTAGAAACTGTAAAAATAAATGGACAACTAACTTTCTTATTTGAAGCCAGGCTGGTATCAAAGTTTAAAACCATTCATCTGTTTTTTTCTACAGAAGTCAGAAATGTAAAACTGGTATCTCCCCAGAATAGTTTTGCCTGCCAAGACAGAACATGTGAGAAGTATGGCATACAAATATGCTAGTAATTAATTTTGGAGCACTTTTTGTGTTGTTTTTTTTAAAGTGATTGGCTGCCAACTCTCACCTTTGAGCAAGAATAGTTCTGTATGCGTTTTCTGTTGAAATTCTAAAATGCCTTTTGGCTCAGTTAGCATCAATGTCATTTTTCAAACTCTTTACTGCATTCCATGCCCCTCTGCCAAAATGTGAAACAGCTCTCTCCTTCAACTTGTGGAGCCTTTTTATTTAAAAAAAAAAAAAAAAAAGCAGCACCATTTATGAAGGATAAACACATTAAAGTTGTCAAGTAAATAGCTTGTGCTTCCAGGTCACTGTCCTCTGTGCTGATTTCTGCATCTGTTGTTAGAAATTTAGTAGTTATGCTACAAGTCCTTCCTTTTACTCCTGGACTGCCTTTTGTTTTGCCCCTCTAAGGCCCTCTTCAGTAGCTGAAATAGTTTTGATCCCAGCTTCACCCTGTCCTTTCTGAAAGTATTGTTTCATGATGACATTAAGATTGAGCTTATCTACTACATGAAAACAAGGTTTTGAAAATAGTTGGAAAGCTCTATAGAGAGTCAATTCAAAAATCTTTGGGGGAAAAACAGATGTATGTATTGGGAGTGTGTCCCCTCAGGTTGTGTGGAAGCTGCTGGATAAGCTACCCTATTGCTCAAGCAAATCTAAAGCTCCTCTTTTACCACCCTAAGGAGCTGATGTGCTCTATCTCACACAGTGAGTCCTGGGAATGATGAGAGAAAACAGTTCCTGTGGAACAATTTCCTTAAGATAAAGAAAGCAAATTTCTGTCTGTCATCAACAGGTGCCAGTGTTGCCATCTATAAGGAAGGCAGGACACAGGCTGGTCATTAATGCACGTCCAAACAAGCTTTGTTGCAGGTGACCAGCCAAACTCAAAACAAACCCAAACCAGAGTTGTTTTTAAATACTTAAACACATTGATTAGCACAGTGATTTTAAAAAATTTGTAGTTGATAAATGTACAGCAGTCCTGACTGTGAACTCAAGATACACAAGAAGCTTGTGTTCCTCTTGTGGCTACTGTGCAGTCCTTGTTCTCTGGTCTTTACTGTGCAAGGTTCCATCAAACTGGCTGCTCCAGAGCAGAAGTCCCAGCTGGGAAACATATCAGATCTGTCAGACTGTTAGATGGATAATGAGTCATATGAAGTCATCTGTGGTAATTTAAAAAGTAATGAAAGACAATTTTGTTTTAAATAGCATTTGTTTTCAACAAGCCGGTGTTAGGTTCTAGAAGTGTTTTGTTTGGCTGTATCCAGTTGCCTGAAACCCATGAAGTAGGAGGTGACTGCAGAAGGCATGAAGGCAAAACTCTTGAAAATTACAGGATAAATCTGACCATTAATGCATTGGATTGATTTTCAAAAAGAAATTACACTTTATACCAAATTTGCTGACCTGGGCACTGATACTGCTCAGATAGAGTCTAGAAAAAGAGCAGTGAGGGTATATGGAAGATCAAGATCATGGTCTTTGGCAGCCCGCTGTAGTTGTGGGGCATGTGGGTGCTTACTTTATCTTAGAGATTAAATCTGTTGAAGAGAGCATTATCTGGTCATTTGTGATGTCTTGCCTGTAAGTTTCTCTTAATTTAAACAAATATTATATGCTAATTGGGTTTTGAAAAAGTTATTTTGGCCAAGGAAATATCTCTACTAGCCACAGAGCTGCAATTCAGTTAGGTTTTTAGACCTGCAAGACAGAAAGCAGTTTTTCTCTTAGAAGCCAAATTTTCAAATAGTCTGTGAAATGACTGCCATTTCTTAAACTCCTTGTAACATGTCAGCAGTTGTGCTGGGTCACAAAAATTAATGTCACTCCATGCTGCCCATTAAAGACTGTAAAATTCTTTCAGTGATTCAGCACTTAGGAATGGTTATCACATTTCTCGAAGATAAATTACTTTTTTACTGAAGGGGGGGTGCACTGGGGGTTTTTTTTGTTTATCTTTTTAAGGACCCTAGCCCTGTGACGTTTAAATTTTTTTTTTTTTTTAGAGAGATATATATGTATATGTTTATGTATATATAATGGAAAGTTTGTTATTGTGACCAAAAAAAACCCATGATACAAGGATCATTTTTCCAGGGAATTCTTGGAGTGTTGATATAGCAAGTATAATAATACTGAAAAAGAACACTGCTCTGTTTCCCAACACCATGCATTTTCTTGTGTTTGAGGAATGAAGGTATCTGGTCTTCTAGTAAAGCTGGACATTTTCATTCCTGCTCCTTCTTGGAGATGTTAACTGCCTGCAAATGCTATGATTTGATCAGCAGAAAGCCAAAGGTGTTCTTCCAGCTGATGTAGATGGGAGTTGGGTCTCAAATGAATTGTGATAGCTGCTCTGTTCACATTGTGATGTTGAAAACTTTGTCTGGATTGCCTTGACCACAATAGCTTCGTGCAGTTGTATTGGTTGTAATTAACCCAACCTTGAGTTGCAAATTTGGTTTTGATAACCAGGCTACAGTTGAACACCCTGCCCAAATACTGTGGAGGAAATCACTAAGGAAAGAGATTCTCAGTATTTTGTAGACTGCAGATAATCACAGGTCCAGCTTTCTCCTCAGTATTGCCGTGTCTCATCCTTACAGATGGGATAGGTGCAAAAATACATTATAGCAAAAATTCAAACAAGTTTGCAAGTGAAGCTGCTATTCAACCAAAAGAGTCCACTTTACCTTGTTTATATCTTGTCTGAATTGACCTGCTTCTCTTAAGTTCAAGACATTCAGAGTATGCTGGATTTAAGAAACTTCACACCAAGAAGGATAATGTGAGGTTTGAGAAGGGAGCAAGGTTGGTCTTCTAGTCTATGAAAGTACTTTAAGGTAGCTTCAGAGACATGGTTGCCCTTGCACTAAACGCAACAAAAAGCAATTATTATTGCCACAATACATAAGGAGGTGTGCTGGCAACATTAGATGAGGGAGCAATGAGAAGGGGCTTGAAGTGCCCTTGCAAGGGTGTTGTTCTGTCCAGTCAAATGGTTCTTTGGCTACAGCAACACTGACAGTCTATATCTGCACCCTCATGGCACCTCAGAGCACCGGAAGGTAGCAAGTGTCATGGGGCTTCCTTGTTGCTTTAGTTCTGCTTTTGTTTGGATCACAGTCCCATACTGTTCTGAGTGATGAGCAGAAAATAATGCAAGGGTGATAGAAACTTTCAAAAGAGCAAGGCGAAGAGTAGATTCCCAGTAACAATAGATTTGAGAAACAGATTTGGAAAAAATACTAAGGGAGCAACATTTTCTAGCACAAAGCAGCTAATACCCAAGATAGTATTGACGTATAGGTTTATAACTGGTGTTCCACTCTGATGCTTAAGGATTCATGTTTCTTCAGTTTATTTTTCCATTTAAAATGGAGATTTATAAATTCTGCATAACAGTATGAATGTATGAATTCTGCATTACTCCCACATGAATTTAGGATTTTGTATTTGTACAAGGGCTGTAAGTACTGAGGCTTTTTAGAAGGACTAGCTAGGTCTGCTTAGACCTGAATGGAGTATTACAGGATAGATTAGATGGGTTGCAGGTAATGTAGCAACCTGCTTGTGTTTGTAAGTGCTGAAACACAGTCTCAAAATGTGTAGTAATAAGAGGCTTGTAATCAGGGGAGTCTTCCGCCTCTTGCCCTCCCAGCAGTAACAAAACTTAATGCAACAGTTAGCAGAGAAAAAAAAATCACCAAGTGGACTACTACTCCCTTTAGGCCCTGAGTTTAAAGCTAGCGTTAAAGAAAAGCAATAGCCTCTTAAAAATGAGCCCAAATAATTTGAGACTGTGTCCAAAACCCCCTTACTGAACCCATGCCATGATTTGGCTGTGTTTCTGTACAGCCTGTGCTATCTGGAGGTCTTGCGTAAAAAGCTGTCTATTCTCCTGTTCTCATTTCTCCTCCAGATGACCTCCTGGAGCTCCAAAAGTCATCAGTCTCCTTCCATGAGGTGACTGTTCACATCCTTTTTACCGGATGTTGCTTTCTCAGGAGACAGCCAGTCACTCCTGTTTCTGAAACCAACAGGACCTGTCTTGTCTCGGCTCAGTCCCACCTTCTGTGAGGCACTAGATTCTCTTGAAAGGGTGCCAGAAGATTGTCATTTGTTGGCAATGCGTTGCCCTTAATCCTCCCACAGTTGTGGCTGTAAGACGCCTATTTCTCATTCTGATACACATTGAAGTTATATTAGATTTGGAACCTAAAAGACATGACTATTTTTTCCCTGGTTAATGTCTTCAGACAGAATGACTGCATCATTTTGTTGTCCATTTAAATTGCCCAGCTGACCAGTTCCCTTTGCCTTTCCCTGTCCTTTTAAAGGATATGTTACCTCTTCTTGGCCTCGCTCAAGGAGACTGCTGTGAGAGATTGGTCTTGGGTTCCTGGGTCCTTGAGAAAAAATGATGCTTGAGTGAGCCAAAGAACTAATCCCTGAAGCTCTTGGAGCAACTGTTGCAGCTGCTTGCTTGCTGAACCAGTGCCCAAAGCAGCGCCACTGTTACCAGCCTTCTCCCTGAGACTGATTGCAGGTGGGCTTGTGAAGAAGGGGATCCTTCTCCAGTGCTCAGAAGGAAACAGCATTATCAGGCCATTTACAAGGTACAGGCTTGGCTGGTTCTTTGCTCACTCCCAAGCCACTGTCTTTCTCTAGGAAATTATTCCTTTGCGACTATCTGTAGTTTTGACAGTCTTGCTCTGGAGACTGCCTTGCTAAATATCGCTGTGGTTTCCTCTTGCTGGTCAGCAAAGAAGAAAATGTAATGTGACCTTCGGCTTGTAAGGGCATGTGTTTCACCTGAGGTGCCGTTACAGGGGGAAACCGTAGGAGCTGATCCTGCATGTGGGGCACTTTGTGGATGATGAGCTAACTCTGTTTGTTCCACCTCCCCTCCAGAACTGTCAAGTAACCCATCTCTGGCTTCGATCCTCATCCCTGCTCATGCCCGGAACCAAGCAGCTGCTTCAACCCCTACAAATGCTACAGCGGCCTCAGGTGAGAACATGCAACTGCCTGCCTCCCTCCGTCCCCACCCTCGCTCCTCCTGCCCAGGCAACTTCCCTCTGCTGAGGCCCATGAGCCACCTCGGCTCACAAAATGAGCAGGGAGGAACGCATTGTTTCAGTATCACCTGAACCTTGGTCTTGGTAGGTTGTCATTTGGGTGCTAGCTTTGGTCACCAACCCAAATCCCAACCCAGGGAACTCAAACTCTGCATTTCATTGCTTAGTTTGTTGGTCCTTCTCACTCGGACTTTCACTACTAAAATAAAAAAGTCATTATCTCACCTGTTTTTTAGCAATCCTTGTGGATTGGTTTGCATCTAATTTCTGAGCTCTCAGCTGTCCTGAAATTAATACTGACCTGGTGCGTGAGTTTGTGATGCCTAGAAAGAGAAGAAACACCCAGCTCAGTACACATGGCCTCTGTGTAGTGTGGATGGAGAGGACTTTTCCCTAAAGGCATTGGCATCTAAAAGTCTAGTTAGGGAGTTCAGTCAGCATGCTCACTGCCTCATCTAAGTAGTTGCAGTTGCTTCCTACTGAGTTTGCTTGTGTCATCTTCAGGCACACAGCAGACGCTTTTGGGTTTTGGCCAGCAATGAGTGAATTTTTTGTTTTGCCTCCCTGCTCTCTCAAGTTTCTGTCAGAAACCTTTTAAAAGCTCACTTTTGGCCTTTAGCCATTCCATATTGTATTCTGTTTCCAGTGAAAGCTTAAAAGCCTGGTAATACCAGTTGGGAGACTCCCAAAGAAATTCCCAGGTGCTACAGGATGTGGCAGAGGTGATTCAGTACATGGCATTCTTCCTCTGAGTCAACCCTGAGTCAGCACACCAGAGGCTGTCACAGGCCTTGGGCAACCAAAGGCAGCCTGCAAACAGGTGTGCTTCCACATGTCCTGCATGCACGTCAGCCCCAGCTGACAAGGGCTGTCATCCCTTTTGCAGTGCAGGACACTTCTTGGTGTAGGATAGCTGATAAGAAGGCCCGATTAAAAAGCTGCTCTTGAAACGTGCAGGAAAGCATTTGCTGGTTGATGTGCTGGACAGTTACCTGATATTTGATGCACTTGGTCCAGCCAGTGCTGTATAGAGAGCATTTTCATACTCTGGGACAGATGCACCCAGGTTTGAAAGATGAGACTTCTCTCTGAAATTGCAGTAGCAGTAGATAATAGACACAACTTGTACCATTTATGTGCTCTGAATTTAGGAGACAGCAAAACTGCTGCTTTCAAATTAGTATGTTTGTTTCATACACTTGGTGGTGTTTTGCAAATAGTCATGTTCTCTGTTTCCCTCTTATGTGCATCTGTTGCTCAACAACAAGTGAGAAAACAGATAAAGTAGTAAAAGTGATTAAAAAACCACAAAATACAAACATGGAAAAGTATTTTAAGCCTTTCTGAAAAATACTCTTTCACTTAATGTCCCTTTCATGCCTTTTAAGGAGTTCTCTCTGCCAAGACACAAGTCTTGAGGAATTAATGGGGTTAAGAAATCTGTTTTCACTCAGCACTTTTCAAGGGCTCATATAGGAGGAAAATGCATTAGGCCAAGTCCTAAGTGTGAAGTATTAAAAAAAACCCAAAAAAACAAAAAAAACCAAACCAGCCGAAGCCAAAAGACACCAACCCACCCTATATTATTGGTATCAACATTTTTAAAGCTTCTGTGTGCAAACACTGCACTGGGTTGGGATATGACCTTCTATTTGTGGTTCAAAACCGAAAATAATATCCTTGCTGATTGGAAAGAAAATGTGAAATTTAAGTTCAGTATTGGACAGCTTTGGATTTCTGCAATTGGTCACTTCTTACTCACATGGGTTTCTCACAGGAGGTGGTGGGAATGTCATCAGAGTTATGATGTTTAGGATTAGGTCCTGTTGAGGTTATTTTAATCTGTTATGCTTTGCTTGCTGATGCAACAACACTTAGCAAGAGATTCTCATACAAGGGGTCCCTTCTTTCTCTGTAGCCCCTGCACCTCCCGGAGCAGTAGATGTTGAGTTCCTCAGTAACTGCTAAAGCAGTGTGGGAACAAGTCTCCCACCTTACCCAGAGCATCCTGATAGGCAGGAGACTTCTCTGCAAAATGTGTGTGTGACTAAGCAGTACAAGTTCAGAAATTGCTTTTCTGAGTGGCGATGATGCAGCAAAATGTAGCTCTCAAAGCAATAAAGGGAAGAGCAAATATGTAACTGTAATTCACATTATTAGTGTGTAACTTGTGCCTCTCTCTAGCAAGCAGTGTTAAAAAACCACGTTTGTTATAAATTTCCTCTTGAGGCAAAAAGCTGTATTTGCTCTACTAATGGAACCTGCCTTTGCAGTGTGAGTATGTAGCCTTGCTGCTCTGGCATTAGTAAATTCTCCTAAACATTTATGAGAAATTCTCTGACATAGTGGCATGTCTAAAGCAAAGTGGGGAAAAAGAAAGATGAGATTTATTGGCCCCTGCTTGAAATGATGTGCTAGCTTTCTGTGAATGATACTGGCCATTGATTAAAAATGCCAGTGGAGTCATATTCCTGGGGATGGCTGGAGGAGGAAGAGGATGGTTTCATAGCTGTTGCAGCCACAGCATCTGAGAGGGGAGCGTGCACACCAGGCTCAATGCATATCTGCTTGCATGACTACGTTTTTCTTCCTGAATCAGCCAGCAGCAGCAGCTACCTCTCTGTTAGTCAGCATTAAGATGGGAAGAGCATAATTGCCATCTGCAGGGAAGTTGTGCCAGCAGGGATTCTGGGGTCATCGTCTTAGGCATCCTGCTGTGTTGATCCCATGTAATCCCAAATGCAATGGTGTGCCTGAACTTTCAGCAACAAAACAGATTAGAGCTGGTGTTACCTGCCAGTGTGTCGTAGTTGAAAAACACCACAGTGCTCCATGAAATAAGATTTAGTGCATTTGTGGCATTCCCATTGAAGGAATTTTGGAAAACTTTTAATTCCTTAACCAGGAGAAGATGGGCAACAGGCAGGCAATTCTCTCAGGCTTCTACAGGCTCAGAACAGGGATGAATCCATGACAAGAGAAGTAAAACTTGCACATTTTGCCAGTTTTGCTCAGAGCCTGGATTTCTATGTCCATGGGCAGGCACAATAGGAAAACCAGGCTTTCCTCCTTCTTCCACTAGTCTCCTCATCTCTCCTGTGAGGATTCCCAGGCTGGTGGTAACTTTGTTTCTGTCTCTTTGCAGATGAGCAGCACAGCCTGTCAGCATTACAAATGCACCCAGCTAATGCTGTCAGCAGTGCTAATGGGCTTTCTCAGACTGAGCTGGCGTCTCTGTCGTTCTCTGAACTGTAGCCCTGTCTTTCCCTTCCAGGAGGTTTTTAAGGAGTGTCACGTACCCTTCAAGAAAGCTGAGGCACTCCTTAGAGGGAAAAGCTGAACTGGAGGAAGTTCTCTATAATGATGAGAGATGCTTTTGCCCTCTGTTTGAAAGGCCTTCGGGAAGCAGCTGGCACTTAAACCCTGATGACACTTGTTTGCCTGCGCAGGCAGAGGTGTCAGGCGGTGGTTCAGGACAAAGAGGCTGCCCTGACCTCGAGCCAGGCACTCGTCTGTCCTGTGCCACAAAGCTGTGTGCCAGCTCCTAGCTGTGCTCCCCAGCAGGGCTTTGCTGTCCTCTGTCAGCATTGCTGAGGGCCTAGATTTCCTTCTCTTATGCCCAAATACTGATTTTTCATGGTGAGAAGTGAATGCGCAAAGAACCTCGTACTCTTTTTCTGGTGCTTCAGTAAAGAGATGCTGGAACAAGCCCCTCTTTGTTCCTCAAATGTCCTGTTGATGCAGAGTCAACAAATGACCTGAAATGTTAAAATACTGCATTATCTTGCAGGCTGGGAGCCTGGACAGCCTTGAGCTTGCTCTGCACTCTGTCCCAGCCTGGGGGGACTTCCATATATTGTTGTGAAAAGCCCCAAGAAAATGTTCTTGGCCTGCATCACCTGATTTTTCTTTTAACATGTGGCACATATATTTCTCAGGAACTCCCCTGTTACAGTGATGGTAGAAAAGAAGCATATGTTACATGAAGTAGTTCTATCCCCTCCTCTTTTTTTCTTTATCTGTATGTAGTAGCAGTGTAATGATAACAATTTCAGCCTCTGCTGTCTTCAGGAAATGGAGATCAAAAGACACATTTCATTTCAGCAAATGAAATACAAGCACTTTTTGTACACATACAGAGAAGTCCTCTGCCAACAGTATAGACTCCAGCTGGACTGCTCACATCAGGCACTGCCAGCAGATGTTGCATTAACTGCAGTTTATCCATACTTGAAAATTAATCTAGAACAGGCATAGTGAGAGTTTAAAGTGTGGAAACTATTATCTGGCTGGCTGGATCACTTTTGATTTCTGTGGTCATTTTTGGTCTGCATGCATGTGGGATTTGGGAATTGCTCCTTCAGGAAAATTCTCCACGTAGGAGGGCATCTATCCTGTAAGGCCAGCTTCCCACATAACATTGGTACTGTCATCGTGCTGCCTTGGTGCTTTAATTGCATGAGCTTCTTTTTTTTTTGGCACAGTGGTCATTCCTTTGTGAGGGAGGGGATGCAATTAATTTGGGGTGAGATGAAAGGGAATGAGAAACTCCCAGGGCAGTCATCTGGCATCCTCTGCCCACAGGACGATTTGTCTTTCTTCCCACACATTCGCTGAAGCATTTCCTTTTCAAATAGGCATCACCCTCTCTTCCCACTTGTCGTTTGTGTTTCTGGATGCTGCTGATTGTTTGATTTTCTGTTTTTGTCACTGTTGTTGATGTTACTTAATTTGTGACTCAGCAAGTGCTGCCCATTTCTAGCCGGCATGTGTGGTGTGGTTGACAGGCTGGAGGGAGGGGATGCCATCCAGAGGGACCTTGGCAGGCTTGAGGGGGGCCTGTGCAAAACTCACCGAGTTCAACGGGACCAAGAGCCAGAGCACCCCAGGCACAAATACAGGCTGGGCAGAGAATGGATTCAGAGCAGGCCTGAGGAGGATTTGGGGGTGTTGGTTGATGAGAGGTTGGACATGAGTTGACAACACACACTTCCAGCCCAGAAGGCCAAATGTATCCTGCCCTGCATCAAAAGCAGCATGGGCAGCATGTCAGTAGCGGTGATTCTGCCCCTCAACTCTGGTCTGTGACACCCCACCTGAAGTGCTGTGCCCAGCTTTGGGGCCACCAGCATAAGGATGTGAATCTGCTGGAGTGAGTCCAGAGGAAGGTGATTAAGATTATCGGGGCCTGGAGCACCTCTCCCATGAGAGAGTTGGGGCTGTTCAGCCCAGAGAAGAGAAGACACTGGGAAGACCACATAGCAAACTTCTAGGACTTGAAAGGGGCCTACAAGAAAGCCAGGGACTTTTTACAAGGGCATGAAGTGATAGGACAAGGGGAAATGGGTTCACACTGAAACAGAGTAGGTTAAGATTAGATACTAGGGAGAAATTCTTTTCTGCGAGAGTGGTGAGACACTGGCACAGGTTGCCCGGAAAAGCTGTGGCTGCCGCTGGAAGTGTTTAAGGCCAGGCTGGATGGGGCTTTGAGAAACCTGCTCTAGTGGGAGGTGTCCCTGGCCATGGCAGGGAAGTTGGAACTGGATGTCCTTTAAGGTCCCTTCCAACCCAGAGCAGTCCATGGTTCAGTTCGTTGCCTTTGGTCATGGCTGTGGTCAGGTCAGTGTGGCTGAAGAGGAGGGGGTTTTGCTAACAGGTGACGGTAGAGCATTGCCCAGCCGCATTGCCTCGCGAGCTGCTCCGTGATGGAGAAATGGTACTTCACACACACCACCCACCAGTGTATTTGGTCATGTTTAGTATTCCTGCTAGTCACACAGCCCTTCAGGCTGAGGTCACCAAATCTGTTCTTTCTTTTTATAAACCCTTTCCGTGTGTCTTTTCTAATACACTCTTTGCCCAGTCTGCCCTCTTCTGTACCGAGATAATAAGTCTTTCTGATTTTTTTTCCTGTTGCAGTATCAATAGCTTTGCAGTTAACCTTACTTAAGTGGGTAAAATGCATGACTGTCTCTTTGGGAAAACCTCGTTTAATATCTTTTTCCCATCCTGTATTTTATGCGTTTAGGTGTTCACCCACATCTATAAGTATCTTGTAGTCTTTGTGACTTGGCTAACTAGATACCATATAGAATGGTTCCAGGTGAAATTGGTGCGTTTTTTCACCTACCAACTTTTCTAATACTAAGAATATACTTTTTAGAGGAAATACCTGATGCATGCGGCCTATGAAAATACAGTTACAATGAATTTCCTTTTGGTATTTCTTTGCAAACCCTTTGTTTTCTTAGAAGGCACTTTGACACATGCCCTTGATCCTGTGACTTGTCTCTCTCTGAAGCACTGTCCCTCCCTGAGAACAGAAGGTGTTGGAAGCATTTACTGCAGAGATCCAATCCTCTAACATATCATGTGCTTGCATAAACCTCATTACTGGCTTCAGGCCTTGATGTTAATCTGCTTCAGCAGTTCAGAGGGTGGCAGATCCAACTTGGGTTGAGCAACACAGAGTACAGCAGTAGACTTGAAAGACTTTCTGAGGCAACAAGTGCATGAATTGCACATTGGCACACCAGCTGTTTCTGCCAGGGGAGCGGGCTTGTCATGTTCCCTGTCTGTGCTTATTCACACAACTAACAGGCAGATTTGTTATAAGGACTAACAATGTGAAACCAGCACCAGTGTGAAACCTTGTAGTGACCGCAGACATTCATTGTGTTGGCTTTGGCCACACCTCTGTGCCTTGTCCTGCAGTTACAGTTCCAGGATGTAACACGGGCGACTTCTCTCTGCGCAGCCAGTGTTACAAACTGCAAAACCTGCTGGAGCCCAGCCCTCAGCCCTCCAGGTTGCCTTTGTCCTGCTTAAGGACCATCTTCCCCCTTTCCCCAGATTGGATTGTTCCATCTGCATGCCCTGAAGTCAGGAGAGCATCCTAACCAAACACCATCTTGGTGGGAGTTGTGGGTTTCCCCATGTGGAGAATGTCATAGCTGTTGTTTCCAATTTGTCTCTGTTTTGGAGGTAATGCTGGTTGTTTTTTCTCTCTCCCCTTCTCGTCTGTTGTTTGCAGATGTTAACGCAGGAGAACGAGTTCAGACCAATAGTGTAGCTACAGCATCAGCCTCCAACTCCACCTGAACCAGTACCAAGCAGCCAGCTGCACAGGAAAAATCACCAGTAATTTGAGTTTTGCTCAGCAACACTGGTCACATTTGGAAAGAAAATTAAAAAGAGGAAAAAAAAAAATCCAACAAAACAACAAACCAACCAACCTGTTCATTTTAGTGTTCAATTTTTTATTATTATTATTGTTGTTCTTATTTAACCTTGTAAAATATCTATAAATACAAACCAGTTTCATTGTATTCTCACTCTGCAGGGTGTCCGGGGCAGGGGACTAGGTGGGGGGAGGAGGGAAAGCGGAGCAATACAACACACCAATGTCTCCCCTCGACAATCTCTTCATGTTGGAAGTTTGCTGTTGTGTACTTCAGAACCAGGACTCTTGCCTCATACCCCCTCCCAGAACAGAAAGAAGGAAAAAAACAAAACAAACAAACCCCAAACCTCATTCTCTGCTGAAGTTCTTTTGGTTTTTTACCCTCTTTTTTTATTTTCTTTTTAAGTGAAGTTTCGGACTTTGATGTAGTGCACAGCTTGAATTTGGTCGGGAGCTTAGCAGGGGTCATTCAACAGAGCTCAGCGTTTCTTGTCAGCAAATCCATATCCCAGGTTATCTGAAGAATTGCCCTGGCTCGGCATGGGGAGCAGGCGACGTGGTAGGAAAATAGGTTGCCATGGGGTGGGGGGGAGGGTTTGCCGTGTGTCTAAGGCTTGAACCACTAGCGGAAGTCTTTCATCTTAAAAATCAGTGCTAGTGCTGAGGAAATCTGCAGCTTCATGTGGGGAAAGTCTTGCCCGAGTGGGTGATATATAATATAATACACACACATGCATGAACAGCAGCGGTCGGCTCTGCCGAGGCATCCCCTTTGCCCAGCCGGAGCTCCTGCTTCCCGTGTCTCGGGTCGGCTCCCAGCTTCAGCAGAGAAGAGCGGACGAACAAAATCCTCGGCAGGGGCAGGGGCCCAGCTGGTGGATGGATGTTAAGGGACTTTTTGGGAAGTGGCCACTGTGAAAGTGTGTTTGGTTGGGTTTTTTCTCTCCCCATCCCTCCTTGGCTCTTGGTTTGAACAGGCTTCCCTTTCCTAAGGTGCATACAGGAAAAGGACACCAGGGTTTATAATGTGAACTGTAACAGGCTACTGGTTTATTTTGTAATACTTTTTTTTTAACTGCAGTTTTAACTTGCAGGATGCCACATTCTCCGATAGTTCTGATTTTAAATCCACAGCTAGAATCTGTATTTAATTTCATCTTTTTTAACCTCTTGCTTTTTCGGGTTTTTTTTTTTTTTTTTGATCTCTATTTATTGACGCGTGTTGCCACGTCGCCATTATGTTTTTACATTGGTAGAATATTAAAATACACATCCGAATGCTCTTGACAGTAATTTGTACCTGCTGACTTGTAGGAAAGCTGGCTCTATATGAGTGTGTGTGTATATATATTATATAAATATATACATGTATACATAGATACAATACTGCTTTTTTTATTTTGTCTACGATCTCGAATCAGTCTGACTGAAGCGTGAGGTGAATGCTTGTTCTAGTCCATCAGTTCAGGGTCCAGGCTTCCTCCCTGCGACGACGTGTGGTGCGAGCATCCACGTTTCTCTTCCTGAAGTCAAAGCAATATTCCTTGCGAAAGGGTCAGGTGAGCGGCCGGATGCAGCCCCGGCACGGAAACGAGACTTTTGGAGACCTGATCTTGTGGTAGGCTTGCAGCTGGTGTCCGCTCCAGCCTTATCCTTCTTCAGAGAAACTGTAGTCGCCTTTGGTGCTTACCGAGCCGTTCCTCGACCTGTGGATCTCTAAGGCAAGCAGTTGCTTTTCGGGAACACGCGGAGCCTTCGTGTGGCCCGGGGGAACTGGCAGTAGCGGCTTTGGAAGCTCGGCCGCCGCAGGGGCGGCAGGGGCTTGGGCACGAGCTCGGTGTGTTTCTTCTTGTACCTTTTATGCTGTTGATGTGGGATTTTTTGGAAACTGTCTCTTAGCAGCCCCGCAACTGATAAAAGCTCTGCCCTCTCCCTCCTGCCTGGCACGCGGTGGGTTTGGGGAGTCAGGAGCCGATTGAAGAGGTGAGTGACCACCTACCGTGAAACCGATAAACCCTCATGTTATACCCCTCGGCGATTTGCTGTTGGGCACACACGCAAAAAAAAGGTTTTAAAGCTTTTTTGCATTCTGGCTGGCTGCAAAGGAAAGCACACCCACGTTGAGGAACAGAAGGCTTTCCAAATCCTTACCGGCAACTTAAGAGAAAGGGCTGAAGAGCGTCTTAACGCGTGCGCTCGGCTAGTCAGTGCCCTGAAAGGTAAGTGAAGGGGCTTGGTTGACCCAGTGATCCAAATCCATGCAGGAGACTCAAAAAGTAGGACAGTGGCAGGGTATGGATCTGCTGTATAAACAAGACTGCTGAAGCATCGGCCACAGACGCTGTTATTTGGAGGCGGTAAATTACTGAGTCTTTAAAAAAAAAAAAAAGTAATAAAAATATCGAAGAAAAATTGCTGCTTGTGCCAGGACATGTGGCTTTTCTTTTTCATTTTTTTGTTAAAGACTGGCAGAGGGGAGTTCAGAGCGTTTCTCTCTGGTTTTGTGACTGTGCTGGCGTCTGTGTGTGTCTTGTGTGTGTGTTAGGCGGGGGGGAGGGTCAGGGGTGCCCCTCTGGTTTTATTTCTGTTTTCAAGGATCATAACAGGATCACACACTCTTTTATACAAGTTAGATCCAGGTCTTTGAACAACCTTTTTTTGTAAATAAGAAAAAAAAAAAAAA